>PVKU01000653.1:0-380970 GCA_004027475.1 Anoura caudifer | reverse complement strand
GTGTGTAGGGTGCGGGAGGTGAATGGGAAAGAAAACACACATACAAACCCCCATCTCAACCCTCCTGCGCAGCAGCCGCGCCCCCTGGGACCCACGCTCGTAAGGATGCGCGGTTCGACAACCCGCATTCCCGCTTGGGTACCTTGGTCCTAACTTGCTCGGGCTTCCAATGCGGTCGCAGTTCCTGAATGAGGCGCAGGGCTCCGGGCAGAATGTCGTCCTGGTGCACAGAGATTCCAAAGTACGGGACGGCGGCGGCCCGCAGGGGGCCCGGCGACTCCCGGCAGCGCGCGCCTGCCGCGGCTCTCTCCTCCATACCCCATGAGCACTGCGGGCCGGGCGCGGGCCTCCTCAGGTAACACGGCGAGCGCGGCACCGGAGCCGAAGGGGGCGCAGCCATTCCCAGCGGCCGCCCCCTCGGAGCCGCCGCGCTTACGCTAGCCCCGGTGGGGGGGGCCCCGGCTCGGGACGGGGGGGCGGCGTAGTGGGGGAGGGGCCGGGGTCAGGCCATGACTCCCGAGCCTCTGCCTACCGCGCTCGTAGTCTTGCAGCCTGCAGCCCCAAGCCGACCCGGGAACGCCGGGGCTGGCTGCGATTGTGACATCACGGGCGCGGGCCGCGGGGCTCGGGCCGTGGGAACGCCCCCTTTCCGCCCCCGCACGGCCCAGGCGGGCGGGAAGCAGTGCGGCCGCCGCTACCTGGGGCTCCGGACGGGTTGATGCCCACTAGAGGGCCGCGGCGCGGGGGCGGGGCCGGGGCTGTGACGCAAGGGTGGGGGCGGGGTGGGGCCGGGGCTGTGACTAGGGGGCGGGGCGCGTGGGAGGCCCAGGCCCGGGATAGCCCCAACGTGAGGGCACCACCTTCCTCTCCCCCTCATACTTGGCTTCCTCCCTCCTACCTGGGCTAGAGCCTCTCTCTCTGGGGCAGGGCCGGGGGAGGGCTCTTCCTGCGCCCCCACTCCATTCTGCTGTAGGGAGATCATGCTGCAACCAAGAAGAGGTCAGCTTGGGTAGCCCACTTGTGCCCACCTCTCTTCATCCAGTCCCTGAGCTCCTGGAAAAGGCTCTGAGGCCCCTACCACATCTCAGTGGTGGTTCCTTGTACGGAAGGCCCCGGGCAAATATCCCCCCTCCCCCCCACACGCACACTCGCTATAGAGAAGGAACATTGGGTGATGCATGTTAGAGGAGGGTGTGCTAATGAGTATCTCACTAGTTACTAGCCTGGGAGAGCCTTCACTGACCCACCCAGAAAAGTCCTTACTATTTCCCCAAGTTGTCCCTTTGTCCTGTTGAGGAATCCCTCAATCACAAGACCTTATCATTATTGCTGTCCAGAATCCATCTCTGAGTTCGGCCCAGAGGAATTTTTGTGGTGATGGAAATGTTATATATTGTGTTGTCCAGTCCAGTGGCCACTAGCCACATGTGTGTATCCAGGACTTGAAATATGACTAGTATGGCAATTGAATTTTAATGTAAATAGCCCTGTGTGGTTATCATACTGGACAGTGTAGGAGATGATGGGGGAGAGCTGCATACTTAAGGTCAGGGAGCCCCAAGATGTGGAGTTGGAAAGGGCACTGACTCCCACCCTTCTTTTTGCAGTAAGGAGAAAAGCCAGGCAGGCAAACAAAGTCAAAGAATCCTGCTCTTGGCTCTGCAGAACAACGGTGCCCATGAAGGAATGCTGCCGTAGAGGAGCCCTGCGATTCCACTCAATCTCCAGAGGCTGCCATTCTACTGGTGTGAGGTTTGCGGAGTGCTGGTTGGGCTACTCAGTGCCTCACTCTTTTTGGTCAAAAGATGGGTGAGCTGCTACCATGAAGAGGGACAGAATCAGTGGATTCAGCTGGTGGCTGCCTTTTGTTAGTGGAGCTAGATAACCCTGCAGGCAGCCCAAGGGGTAGGAGTGGGAGAAGACTTCAGCCTGTCTCAAGTCCATGAGATGCAATAACCAGTGTGTCTCTGTGCCTAGGAACATGGCCCCCAAGTGTGTTGGGGGCTTTCCAGGTCAAGGTCATCTGTATGTGGAAGGTAGAAAGCCTGTAGGGCACAGGTGCCAAACACAAGGCCCAAGGGCCAAATCTGGCCCTCCACCTTGTTTTATCCACCCAGCACGTTGTTTGTACCCGACAACGGCAGCGCTGAGCTCCTTGCCCCTGGTTAAGGAGTAATTACATTTATACAGACCTGAAATTACATTCCACTCTTCGAAGGCAACCAAGAGGCTGATGTGGCCCCTGGTGAAAATGAGTTTGACACCCCTGCCCTGGGGCCTGAGTCTGATGGGCTGGGTTTCAGTCTTGGTTTTTCACACTCCACTGAGCAATCTCAGCCAAATGCCTTCCATTTTCTGAGCCTGTTTTCCCACATGTAAAAAGGGAGTATCAGTCAGATCTCTGGTGTGCCACGTTTTTAGGTGATGGTGCCTTGAACTGCACCGTAACTGGCTCTGTGGGGTGTTGGGAGTGGTTATTTGGGGTCTGCCTTATAGGAGAGGCAAGGCTGGCAAGCTGCAGCACTTGCCGCTTCGGGCTAGCACAGCAGGGCAGAGCCTGAGCTTGGAGCTGGCTTCCATGAGCTGGGAGCGAGCATCTTTCTGACCCACGGTGTAATGTCACAGCATTAGCCTTGGTCCTTCAGGGGCTGGAGGGGGCAAGGGGCTTGGGTGGCTGTCTGCAAACTTCCCACCCAAGGTTGTGTATACAACTCTGTTTGAGCCCTGCAGGCATCAGGTGAATGTATCTGTCATTCTGTGCCACATTCCTGTCTGCACATGATCACGTGGTTGCCCCTCCCTCTGTTTCAAACCCTAGTGGACCCAGGTGCAATAGGGCTATGAACATGAAATTTTTATTCTGTTTGTCTTCAAAGCAGGGAAGAGCTGTTGCTGGGGCAGGTCAATGATCCAAGAGGAGCTCCACGCCCTGTACTCCAATGCAAGGACACAAGCACTGGCTGGGGCAGTCCCAGAGTGGTCTCAGCTCTGGGCTTTGGCTTCGGCCCTTGCTGGGGCAGCAGAGGGCCTCAGTGGGCCAAAGCAAAGCCAATGCGATTGTTACGCCGATCAAACTCTGTGTAGAACTTGCGGATGAAGCTGGCACCCAGGACCCAGACAGGCCCAGTGGGCGGTGGGACGTCCAGACCGTGGAGGGCCAGTGTGCACAGGTCATCGTTACTGTAGGGGTCCTGGCGGGAAGCAGGATGGTTTCCCCACTGCCCATCACATGACCTTCTGCCCTCACTTTGCCTGACTCTAGGGAGCCTCCTTAACAATATCCCTCTTCCCCCACCCTCTCCACACTGCACCTCCATTACATTCTGGCTCTTTCAACTCATGGTAGAAGGTGCCCCTCCTAGATGTAGGCACTGTTCTAGACACTGGAGCACACAGTGCAGCAGGCGCAGCATTATGAGCTTAGCATCTGGCAGAGCTTCTGATCCTAGGCAAGTTACTTAACATCCCTAAGTCTATTGAGTGTAAAAGCGGGATTACAGTTCAGGAACATAGCATCACTAGGAGCATTTGGTGAGAAACGGAGATAAGGAGCCAAGCACAATGATTCCTAAACTGGGCTGCACGTTGGAATCACCTGGGAAGCTTTAAAAACACTGATGCCCAGGTGCCACCCCCAGAGGTTCTGATTTAACAGGTACGGGAGGTGGCTTGCTATTGGGATTTTTAAATGCTCCCAGGCAACTCTGAAATGAAAACCAAGTTTGAGAATTGCTGGCCTACTAGGTAATCTGTCACATGACTTGTCCCTTTTTGAAGGTTCCTGTCCACCTTCCTGCCTGTTGCTGGGGGACAGACTGGAACCTCACCTGTAACACGTAGTCGGCACTGGTGAGTGTGTAGGCTCTGCCTCCGAGGTGGAAGGAGATGTCAGGGAGTGTGGCCACCTGGTTACAGTTCACGACGTACTGGGGGGACAGTAAAGGGAGGCCCTTTGAGTGTGGGAAGCCTTCCAGCTTGTGGCCTGCCCCCACCCAGGGTGAAACCAGCCCCATTTGAAGAGTGTGAGAGGTGAGGAAGTGAGGCCTGGTATGGCCCCATTTGGGTCCTAATGCTGCCTGGGGGGATTTAAGGTTCTGGACAAATTAGTGCTCTTCTACCCCGGCACTGCCTGTCTAGGTTCTTACTTCATCTGTGCTCAGCTCCTTGGCCCCCAGGGTCTCCATGAGCAGCCTCAGGGAGCTGGTGGGACCTGAGATGTAGGAGGCGCCTGTATCCACCACTGCCATGCAGCCCTCCTCGCACAGCAAGGTGGCTGAACTCACAGACACCCTAGGAGAGGACATAGACAGACAGACAGACAGACAGACAGAAGGCTGATGAAGCACCACCAGGCTGCACAGCTTTTCTGAGTGAGGGCGGCAGATGGAAAGCCGTGCTGGGGGACCAGTGATGCAGTGAAGGATGGGTAAGGCAGGACCTAGAGGAGGAAAGGCACTGCCCACTCCCTCGATGTGTGCTTAGGGACCCTCCACCTTCTCTCAGTGGGACCCTCCACCTTCTCTCAGCGGGGCCCTCCACATTCTCTCAGTAGGCCCCTCCCTTCTGCTCCTCCTATGTCAGTGTCCCCCACCCCAGGCCAGAGCAGGCAGAGAGCAAATGTGGGCTGTGCCTTAAGAAGTCGCTGCATGGGGAGAGGGCAGTATAGCAGCCTTGCCCCTACCCCCTCCCACCCTCAGCAGCAGCATTTTTGGAAAGTGGGATGGGTTAGGGATATCTGACCCTTTCATTTTGATCTGCCAGGAGCCAGTCTTGCTGATGCTCACGTAGTGGAAATTCCCTTGGTAATACTGGGGGTCACTGCCTCCCAGCACAATCTCTCCCCCCAGCAAGTGGGAATTCCTAAAGGAAAGATCAGAAGTTCTCGGTGAAACAGCGACCCCAACAAGGGAAGCTGGGCCCAGGTGCATGTGGGGCCCACGGCGAGGTTGACAAGCTGCAGCACTTGCCGCTTCTCCACCTTTCTTGCCCCTCACCCAGCCCAGCCAGTGGAGGTTCCCTGATGATAGTCCAACTGCACCTGAGAAGCATCCCTGTGGAGGTCACAGGAAAGAACGGGCACCTGGACAGGCCAGAATGCAAACAAGACACAAACTGGCCCCACCTTCACTTGTTTTGGGTTGTGGTGAGTTGAACAGGTACGTTGGAGGGGACTCAGGGGAGCTGTTGGGTGGGGGTTGGGGAGCACGGGCAGGAGGAGAGCAGGAAGGAGGGACCCAGTATGTCAGCATCCATCAGAGCCTGGGCCTGTGAGGTGAGTTTTGGGCAGGTGGCGGGTGTGATTCTGGGCCAGGTGCTCTGGAAGATCAGGGCCATGTGGGGGGTTTCATCTCCTTACTTGGAATTTCTGCAGAAAAAGAGACACAGCAGAAAGGAAGCTTTTGTTTCAGGAGAGCCTCGCTAGCTTGTGCTTGGGCAGGTGGGCATTCTGCACTCTTCTTACCCCTTGGGCAAGGGTGTACCGAGAGGTGAAGTCACTTGCCTGAAGTCATCCAGGCATTGAGTGGGGTTACTGGGGGACCGGAGCCAGGGCCCCTGGGGCCCAGTCTGAAGTGGATCCCGGTTGCTTTCCTCTCCCCCATTCTGCACGGTGACTCCTACGGCTCAGGGCCTACCTTGGGGCTGGTTTCGTGTGTGTGTGTGTGTGTGTGTGTGTGTGTGTGAGAGAGAGAGAGAGAGAGAGAGAGAGAGAGAGAGAGAGAGAGATGGGGTTTCCAACATTCGTAACAGGAGGCATGTGTACATGCTTTTGTGTACAGAGGTGTGTAGCTATGCACATGCTATTTGTGTAAGTGCAATTAATTGCGTTTTTACAAATCTAGCATGCCTGGGTGTGTGCTAGCGGAAGTTGCCTCTGCCCCCTCCCAACACTTCAGTATCTCTCTGGGTGTTGCCTCTGTCAACAAAGTTGCCTCCTTCTCATTGCTGGATCCTCCTCCCTTCCATGGTCTCCTGGCTTCTGTACCCTCCATCATCATCTGTTTTCCCACATTTTCAGTTCCATGCTTTCCATTGCCTTCTCCTCGGCCTGCAAGCATGCTCAGGCATCCTCTAGCATTTAAAAGTGCCCACCCTTCTCTGCTTCCCTCTTCACCTCTGCCTGCCCCCTACCTGACATCCCCCTGCCCCGCATGAATTTCTCAGGGCAGCCTGCATCTGCCCTTCGCTGTCTGACTCCCACAGTCACCTCTGAACTCCTTGCTGTCTAGCCTTGCTCCACCTCCAAACCAGCTCACTGGCTGCAGAGCCGTTGGTGGCCCTTCCTCAGTGCTTCCCTTTCTCTCACCAAACCGGACACTCCTTCATTTTACCTTTGAGGTTTCTCTGGAGTTTGACCCTCCCCCTGCATCCTCACCGCCACTGGCCTGGTGTCCTTGCCCTTATGATTCTTGTCTCTAGCTCATACTGACTTTCCCAACCCAACTGTTTAGAGCAGACCACAGCTGGCGATGGCTTCCCCAAGTCTGGCTGACCTGCGCAGAAGCCCAGCCTGGAGTTGAAATGCCCCTACAGCTTCAGGCCTGTGCTGCCTGCCGCTGTTCGTCAAGTTGTCATGTTTTGTGTCCTCCCTGCCAGACTGCAGGCTCTGCGAGGGCTGGACTCTGTCTCGAACGCTGTGTTTGCGGCGATACCCTCAGCACCTCACACGGTGCTTGGCGCATAGGTGCCCAATATTTACTGAATCACTGAGTAAACAAATAAATGAAGGAATCATGAATGAATGCCGTCAGCTGTCTGTGTGTGAGAGGAACCAGGGACCCTCACAGGTCACAGCAGTGCCTTACTTCCCATTACCCCACCCCACCTTTTCCTCTTGTTCTAGAGCAGTGCTAACAGAACTTTCTACAATGATGGAAATATTCTGTTTATACTCTCCAATGTGGTAGCCAGTAGCTACTGGGCTGCTGAGTACTTGAAAGGTGGTTAGTGCAACTAAGGATCTGAATGCCTAATTTTATTTAATTTTAATTTATTTAAATTTAAGAGGTGGCTTCCGTATTGGATGGTGCAGCTCCACATACGGATTGAATACCACCTAATTGTGAAAACATCAAAATTCTGGTCCAGCACTCCTCTTACTCTGCCATCTCCCCTGCCCCGGAGCCCAGGCCCACCTGCTGTAGTAGACAGAGAAGACATCCTCCTTCAGCACCCTCTGTGAGAGGATGTGGTCAAAGACGGGGGTCACCCCCGCAATGGCTTGTGCAGGAAAGCCCATGCCCAGGACACCATCAAACTTGGCCAGCATGAAGGGCATCAGGGGCAGCTCCGTCACCTCTCCGAACGTCTGAGTCACCATGATTCCGCCCACCTATGGGAGGAAGGACCAGAGGAGACCAAGGCCCCTGCCCACCCCCTGCCAGGGTCTAGTCTAGGCTTCCAAACTGGGGCCCTTAGGGATGCACATGTTCCAGGGATAGCAATTTGGGGTAAGACCATTTCACCAACCCCCACACGTATCCTCTGTCCTAATATGCATCTAGGCTGTTGGGTCTACAGAGAACTGAGGTTGCCCGGTCACTGGAAGGGGCAGAGACTAAGAAGGTGCTACTGTCAAGCAGTAATAGAAAAAGATGCCAGGAGCTCCCGCACCTCCTCCCCAGTGGCCCAGCTTTAGCTTCAGCAGGACTGGGTCTCAGTGTCCTGCCCCCACTGTGGGCTAAGGGGTTTCTTCAGCAGAGCCAGGCCTGCCTTTCATGCTCTTTCCCCCGGTTCTACAGAGGGGTGAGGGTTCACACCAATTTGCGCTCAGGTTCCATGAGTAGCCCTTCCCTAACTCTGACGAAGGAGGGGCTGGAGAAAACCTAGCACGGGGAAAGAGTGAGTCACAGGCCAAATGGAAAAGAAAACCAGGTCCTGACCCTAATCCTAAACTCTAGCCTTAACTATGACCTTAGAACCTATCTATGCCTGACCCCAAAACTGCCCCTGACCACAATGTCAACAGCACTGCTGACCCTGACCCTGACTCTGATTTCAGTCTAGGGTCTGGTGAAGGCTCACTCAGAGCAGGGGACCTCAGGTAGGCTACTTGACTGGAGGCTGTGGGCTCAGACAAACCCTATGTGTGAGTTAGAGGCAGAAGCCTCAATAAATCACCCAGCGTGGAGCCAGGAGCTCAGGTTTGCTCTGTCCAGTGGCAGAGCCTGTCCCCAGACTCCAAGGTGAACTGGGTGACACCTTTCCCAAGTATGGACCCTAGAGTGGCAGGGAAGGTCTGGGGACAAGAAGAGCAGGGGGTCAGATGACCCGGGCTGGTCTCACTTACAGTCACCGTGTCCTGACTCAGGAAGCCTTTGACTTTTCCGGATCCATAGTGGATGGTGAATTCAGTCCCATTCTCCATGTAGCTGGAGGATTCCGAGGAGTCATAGAGGCTGTGGATCTCTGGCAGAGGGAAAAAGACTGAGAGGTCTGTCCCAGAGAGGTCCAGACAGCGGGGCTGGAAGGCAGGTGCATATGGATATGGCCTGAGTGGTTGAAGACTTAGGTGCAGGGATGGGGTGGTCCTGAGGTCAGTGGGAGGCTTGGAAAAATGCGTTTTACCAATCAAGCACTATGTTTCTTGGGCCCCTTTTATGTGCCTATGTCTGAGAAGGTTGTCTCAAATGAAGCATTTTAAAGTAATTTCTAACACTGGGGTAAGGAAAAGATTCTGTCATAGTAAGCACTCAATGAGTTGTTGGCTGAGGACAGGGCTGGAAGAGCCCAAGTGCCTGGAGGCTCTCAGGAAGGGTAGAAATCGCCTCCTGGGGTGTCCCGAAGCTCATTGTTCTACCTGGATGGCCATATGGGGGGGCTGGGGGGGCACGTTCTCTCCTCTCCTCTCAGGGGCAGCGGGAACACAGGCAGGCAGGAAGAAGCTCCAGTGGTAGCAGGAGGGTTTCAGCTGCACACGAGGCAGGGCTGCCCAGGCAGGGCAGGCAGGGGTCTGGGGCTCACCACAGGCTGTGTAGAGAGGGCTGCACTTGGTGGATGGCACCCAGAGGTTGGCCGATCCTGTGTCAAAGATGACTTTGAAGGTCTGGGGTGGGGTGCCAATGCCAATCTCGCCATAGTACTGGGTCTGTAGGGATTGAAGAAAGAGGCAGCTGGAGGGATTTGGGGAGCCTGGGCCTTGGGGTCTGGCTTGATATCCCCCTTGGCACTCAGGGTGAAATTAGGCAGATCACACAGCCTCTGATGGGGGGCTTGACACTGTCTGTGACTTCCAGCAAGTGAGACAAGAGGGCAAAATGAAAATACTGGCAACGAAGTAGGAAGGTCCCCACCCCTTGAGGAAGCACTGACTCAGTAAGCAGTGGTTTGTGCTGAGCCTGGTCATGGAAACCCACATACAAGGACACACACACATACACACGCACACACCCCTCCTCCTACCCACCAGTGGCTCCTGGGCCTGAATACCTGAGTTCCACACCTAAACCTGCCTCTGGACTCTTTCTTGCCCTCTATGTCTCAGGGTTTCCAGCTGCAAAATGGGAATTTGGTAGTGTGCTTAGTGCTCCGCAGCACCCCAGTCAAAGACAGCCCAGAAAGAGCGGAGAAAGCCCCAGGCCCGAGAGAGAAAGGAGAGCGGAGGAGCAAGGGCACTCACATCCAGGTAGTTGGTGAGGACCACGGGGGATGTGCTGTTGCTGAAGGAGAGTCTCTGCAAGAACTGGCTCCCCTCAGCCCTGAGCCTGGTCACATCCACACCGCGCTCCTTCAGGCTTTCCCGGACTGACGGCATTTTCTTGAGGAAGATCCTGGCCCGGAGTGAAGATTGAAAAAGAGAAGAGCTCTGTACTCCCCTATGATAATGGGAGTCCCTGGAGCATCTAGGACCATAACCTCTAACCTCGTCCCAAGCGCCTAAGAATGACTCTTGTGCCCTTAGGCCTCTGAAGGAGAATTTACAAACCTCCATGAGTCACCTGCGCTAGTATTAAATAACTCTCAACTACCTTCCTCCTGTTGTCTAATTTTGATCATGGCAAGGCCATTTGTTCGTTCGTTCATTCATTCATTCATTCCATAATCACATGTCGAACACCTCCTCTATGTCTGCACGGAGCTGGAGACTAGAGATGTGAAGATAAAGGTCCTTGCTGCATTGAAGGAGCTCCGTCTGAGAGGCCACAGGAGGAAACACAATGATAGTCCCTCTAACTCAATCAGGCTGGGTGGGCGTGCTCCCTCCAGCTGGACAGAAGGAGGCAGTGCCACTTGAGGCCTGTAGGTGGCAGCAGACACCCGCAGCAGCCTGCGGGGCTCCATAGCGATGAAGGTGCCCCTCACCAGGTGCCCAGCCAGGGTGGTGGGGTGCAGTGGACCAAGGAACTGGGTAGGGCAGAGGGAGAGAGGCCAGAATCTCCAGGGTGCCTGTGCACCCTGTCCTTGGAAAGATGTGCCTTTTGAGGCTAACCCCAGTCCCTTGGCCTCTTTTCCTGAGACCTTCCTACCACCTTTGGGAGGCAGCAGAATTAGAGACCTGAAAAACTCACAGCACACTGAGCTGCCACACTGCCACACAACCCTCGTGACAACTGCAGACTAGGGTTGTCCTCAGTGAGGAGGAAATGGAGGTCCACAGGATGGGGTGGCTCAGCTGGAACGGGGACTCGCGGTAGCGCGGCCTCTACTTCCCGTATAGGGCCCCTGTGCTCTGACATGAAGGCTGCTCGCCAAAGCCTGAAGGCAGATGCCTCCAGCTGCTAGTGGGCAGAGGGAGTCCCAGGGTTGCAGTCCAGTTGGTGGAGGATCCCTCAGCCACCAGCCCTCCTGTGCTTACAGTCTTCCCCCATTCTACATACCCCATTAAGCCTATGAATATGAACCCCACTTTTATGTTCCACGTGGAAGTCATGTTTCATATGCCTGTCAGTGTGATATTTTAATGGACATGACTTTCATGTGTCACAGTTTGCTGTTCAAAAAGCATCTTTGCGGTTATGATCTTACTCACTTCTCAGTCATCCCACAAGGTGGGTAATTTTATTAATCCCATTTTACAGATGGGGAAATGGAGGAGCAGAGAAGGCTTGACCCCAAAGAGGGTGCATTTCCCACTATGTGAACAGCCTCCGCTTTTACTGTTCTCCTTTCAGAAAGCTCCTTTCCTCCCCCTCCCACCCCCACAGTTCTCTCATCCTTCAATCCTCCGAAGCCCCGCATTCACCCTCACTTCCAGGACACCTGCCCATGCTCTCCAGCTCATGCTGGCCTCACCTGTGCTAGGCTCCTTCCCCGTGTTCCCCGGGTGCTCGCCGCCAGCACTGCTCACAGAGGTGGTGTGGCCTGGCGGTGGCGGTGAGCGCAGTGGTGGTGGGGACATACTTGAGTTCCTTACTCCCTGCGTACTTCTGAGCAACCTACTTAACCTCTCCGGGTCCTGTCTGAGCCCCCATGAGCTCCTCTCTACAAAGGGACTTAATGGTAATACCTACCTCAGAGAATCACTGCACAAATTAAATGAGCTGCCCGCAGCTCAGTAAACGTAAACTGTGAGTGTAAAAGGCCATGAAAGTGCCTTGAGAATATGGAGTCCTGTGTTCAGGTCTCCCAAATCATCTGGCATAATGCTTACCCCGTAGTGGGTGGCAAAAATCCCTATAGCTGGGTTCCAAAGTCCTGACTCCCTCTTCGCTCCTGGCCGCATCCAAGTTTCCTTCTCTTTTTGAAGAGAACAAGGGAGATTTTTTTTTTTTTTTTTTTTTTTTTTTTACCTCTCTCTGCCTTTACCCTGGGGGTGGAGGCTGCACCCAGGCACCTGCTGCTGGGACACCCCCAGCTTCTCACCCCATGCCCCCAAACCCAGTTACTCTCTGGGAGCCCGGGAGCAGGGAAGAGCCTTTGGAAACAAAAGGCCCAGTGTGCTTTGAGGTTTGGCCTCCATGTGACCTCCCTGCGCCTCAGTGTCCCCACCTGTAAAATGGGATTCTTGGGAGGATGATTTGAGATATGTGGAACAATCCTGTGAAACCCTGAGCGTTTTACAGGCTTAGCACCCATTACTTTCAGTAAAACCTGACCTTTTGCCCAAGATCTTCTGGTCCCTCTGCACAAACAGAAACCCCTCTCTCCACGGGGTCCTGTCCCACTCTGCCACTCCCTGTTGTGGCCCTAATGGATGGCTCGTTCCCCCAGAGCCTGGCACCGCATATGGATGTGAGCTAGCCTTTCTCCTCCCTCCTCTGGGCTGCTTAAGCCTGTCTTTCGACCTCTGTGACCACCCGTGCTGTAGCACCATGACAGCTGGGTTTTGCCCGCGCACTGGCATCATGCTGAGGGCTATGTCACTGAATCTTCAAAGCAGCTCCAGTGAAGTAGGTGCTGTTATTACCCCTATTGTAAAAATGGTAAACTGAGACCTCGAGGAGTTAAGCAACTGGCTCCTGGTTCCAGAGCTAGTAACAGTAGTTCTATTGGTGCAGCAGAATTTAAACCAAGACAGCTCAGCTCTAGGAGCCTTGTATTTAAGCGCTATCCCGTGCTTCCTCCCTAGCAGACTTCACCATAACACACCCTTCCCAAGAATCAGACGAGGAACTTGCAGGCCTGTCTTAACCTGAGTCCCCCACAG
This sequence comes from Anoura caudifer, assembly GCA_004027475.1. Taxonomy (NCBI): domain Eukaryota; kingdom Metazoa; phylum Chordata; class Mammalia; order Chiroptera; family Phyllostomidae; genus Anoura; species Anoura caudifer. Next base: position 368,387 of record PVKU01000653.1, on the reverse strand, counting down.
CACCTAGTGTGGTGATCTGTGCAGGAAGCAAAAGGCACAGCTTCCAGGCCTGACTAGTGCTGCTCCTGGCTGTGTGTGGCATTGGAGAGTCATCTGACCTCTCTGAATGGGACTGTACCTCCCTGCCCAGCTGGTTGTGAGGACTGGATGACATCATATATCTGAAAGCCAGGACTACTAGGAAGGTGGAAATGCTTACGCCCCTGCCACCCCACCTCACTCCAGTTACCGTGGGAAGGCGCCAGCGTCCATGCAGAGACTGAAGGTGCAGGAGCCCCAGAGCACCAGCAGGAGACCCCAGTGAGGCATTCTGCTCCCTTGGTCCACGCTTCCTCTGGGTCTCTGGCTCTCTCTGGGATCCACTGAAGCCTTGTGGCTCCCAGAACCCTCCTTTTATACTCTCCACACTTGGGACAGTGGCAGTTCTGCTCTGCCTTGATTTATTGCCCTGGGGCAGATGGCAGGGCATCCCCCATGGGACTGAGCTAGGTGGGTGAAGGGTGAGCAGGTTTCCCACATGGAGCAGAGGAGCTAGAGGAAGTGGGGCTGTGGGAATGCACTGCTGCACCCAGTGACGGCAGCAGCTCGGACCTGACCTGGCCCTGGACCCCCAGAGGGCACAGAGGCCAATGAGAAACAGCACTGCTCGGGAGCAAAGTCAGGGCTGGGATTGGCATACAACCTGAGTTTCCGATCCCCAGAAAGGCTCCACCCCCATGCCCTAGAAGCTTCTGTGTTCACCTTGCTATGCCCCAGCTGGCTTCTGCCAGACCACATCTCAATGTTCCCATCTGGAACATGGGTGGCTCCTCCTGGCTTGTTCCCTGACAGACCCAGGCCTCCTTGCTGCCACCTTCCAGGTGCCAGTCAGCAGTAGCCATGGGGAAGTGCACCTAGCATGGCCCTCAGGAAGCAGGGACCTATAGTCAGGGGCTCATAGTCAGGGACCCTGTCCTCTGTGGGCCTAGTGTTGATGGAAGGGAAGGGCAGCTCTCAGGGGCTTGGGGAGGCTTCGGTAGAAGAGTGAGGCGGGGCAGCTGCTTTTCCAACTTCTAGTTCCGACTCTACCACCCACTTGCTATGTGACACTGGACCCTTTCTTTCCCCTCTCTGGGCCTCAGTTCCTAAATATGGGCAATGAAGCAGATGCTTGGTCGCCCCCAGGGTGCCTTCCTGCTCAGACACTCTAGTATTTGTTCTGCATCTTCAGAGTACAGAGTGCTCTCTGCACCAACTATGGGCAGTGAAGCCTTTAAAAAATTTTCCCTCTATAGATTTTATTGTATTTATTTTAATCCTCACCCAAGGATATGTCCATTGATATTTAGAGAGAGAAGAATGGGTGGGGGGAGACAGAGGAACATCTCTCGGTTGCCTCCTGTATGCGCCCTGAACAGGGATAGAACCCACATCCTAGGTTGAGTACATGCCCTGCCTGGGAATCCAACCGCCGACCTTTTGGGCAATGGGGCAACACTCCAACCAACTAAGCCACACAGGCCAGGGCGGACGGTAAAGTCTTAATCAGAGGAGCTCATCTCTGTTGCTAACGTGTCTACTAATGAACGTTTGGGCCTCAAAAACTATAACGCCCTCACCAAATGATAGGAGAATTGGGTATTTCTTGGTGTAAACTCTAACTGAAGAATTTACAGGCATGGTGCTTGGCAGTGGGATCAGTCTTGTTAGATTGACTTTATTAAGCGTTCCTATAGGTTTCTGTGCTCTTCCATTCATTAGAAAATATTCACAGAGCATTTATGATTTGCCAAACACTTTTCAAGATGTTGGAGTCACAAAGGTGGCAAAAAATAAACACGGTTTCTGCTCTTGTGGAGACAGAGTGTTCTCATCACAACACAAATGTAAAATACTGGATCAGCCCAAAGGTCCATTTAGTTTTTTCCGTAAAATAAAAGGCACATTGTTCATTTTCACTAGTAACTATTGATTTGGGTATTTTGAGGTGGTCAGCTATCCCCTGCGTGGTATAACATTGATTGTTCTCAACTAATGTCTTGATTTGATCGCTATCAAATTCAACTGATCTACTGACCATGGAGCATCACCCAGTGAGAAATCTCCAGCACGAAACTTCGCAAACCACTTTTGACACGTTTGGTCAGTCACAGCACCTTCTCCATACACTGCACACATCTTTTATTGTGTTTCAGTTGTTTTTACCTTTCTTGAAATAATAAAGCATAATATGCTGAAAATGTTGCGCATTTTCTTCCATCTTTAATGTTAAAGTGGCTACACAAAAAAATTCACCAATTCTGATAGGTTTTTTTAAATGCCCACTGATGTGACAGCTCTCACAATACAATCTAACAAAATTGTTTTGAATGAAGATAAAGACAAGTAAGTGCTACTAGAGCTGCCTTGTGAAAAAAACAAACAAACTTTTTGGCCAACCCAATGTACTGACAATGACCAGTACCAGTCAAGGAACTCCAGGAAGGTTCCCCCAAGGAAATTACTTGTGATCTGAAGGTAGCACCAGCAGGCACTGAATAGCTGAAGAGGGGAAGAAAAGAGTTCCAATGGGAATAGCATGCGCGAAGGCCCTGAGGAGAGAGCGAACACGGTGAAAAGCAGGGCCTAAAGAAGAGATAATTTGGCTAAACAGAGAGGAGAGGGAGTGAGGTGGGTGGTGGGGCTGGGAAGGCAGAGGATAAGCAGATGTAGCACTTACTGCATGCACACTGGTATATGCTAGGCACCATTTTAAGTAAGTGCTTAATGCATTTAATTCTTATAACAATCTTATGAGGAAGTGCCATTATTACTCCATTTTATAGGAGAGGAAATCAAGACATAGGAGGCTTCAGAAAGTAATTTGCTCAGGGTCACACTGACAATAAGTAATGAAGTCAGCCTATAAATTTAGGCAGTATGACCTAGAACTCATTACGTAGCTGACTAGAGTGTCAAACCATAAAAGTTCTTGAACTCCATGCTGTGTTTATCCTAAAAGCAGTTGGGTGAAGAGGTGAAGGAGAGATTGATGATGTAATTAAACATGTTTGCAAAAATGCTGGCGACAGTATGGTCCAGCAAGGACTTGGGAACGGTCCAGAGTCATGTGGCTATACCAGTTATAGGAAGCCATGGTGCTTGAACCAGCATGGTGGGCATGGTGGAGACTGAGAAGGCTGGATGGAGTTGAGAGAAAGTTAGGAAATAAAATCTGCAGGATTGGGTGGTGGGTTGGATACGAGGAGCAAGGGAGATGTTGGATGCCTGGTGAAAGAGGGAGTACAATGGAAGAGAACCAGGATTCCGGGAGGAAAGCAGGTCGGGGAGACCATGAGTTTGAGGACCTGTTAAGGCGGGGTTCCTTTGAGATATCTCAGGAGTGATGTTAGATGGCAGGTGCATGTACGGACCTGGGTGAAAGATTTGTATGTTATTTGTGACTGGTAGTTGATGCCAATGGATGCAAATGAAAGTAGCCAGGGGAGAGGGTGGAGAATAAGAAGGCCCAGACTCCAAGTTCTAATGAACCAGCAGTGGAAGAAGCGTCTGCAGAGGACACAAAAAAGGAGAGGCCAGAAGGTGGGAGGAAACACAGGTGTCCCTCCCTGCAGAGCGGGAGGAGAATGGTACGGAGGGATGGTGAGCAGTGGTGGCACGGCCACCAGGGCAGAGGAGATAGATTAAAACCTAGACGCATAGCCATGGTTGCTGCTCGTGGAGCTGTTTCGGTGGTACAGAGGCCGGAATCCAACCAGGGAGGGAAGCAGTGCACGTCGTACGGCGGCTGGTTTGAGAAGTTGGCCTGTAAAGAAAGGAGGTGATAGCCGGAGGGGAGTGAGGACAAAGTGAAGGGGTTTCCCTCTCTCTTCTCTCTTTCTTCCTCCCCCACTTGTTTTCCTCCCTTTTTCTTCTCCTCTCCCACTGCCCCCCTTTTCTCCCCCTTTCTAATGATGGGAGGGGGCTGACTCTATTTAAAGGCACTCAGGTCATCCCCTTTGAGAGGAAGGGATGACCAGTGCAATAGAGTCCCCTAGACGGCAGGTGCACACGGGTGGGACACACTGGGGCAGGAGGGGAGGTAGGCAGGTGCGGTGTCCGTGGTTTATCTGTTTGGTATTGGAGGCTGAGGGACTTTTTGTCTGGTGATGTTTTCTGGAAGCAAGGACTTCTACTGGAGTTGGGAATGGGAGGGGACTCGGAGGCATGAGGAAGATGGTGAAAGTTTGAAATAATTATGGAATGTGGAAGGTGGGAAGAAGCTGACCAGGAGCACTAAGAGGATTTGGGGGAAGAATTAAGATGGCTGGAGATCATGGCTTTATAGGAAGCCAGTTTGCTCTGTTCTCTGCCACCGCCGCCACCGCCATAGTGCTCGGCTATTTGGGGAGAGACACAGGGAAATTACGTGGCTTGTGTCATAGAGGGCTGGGCTGATGCCAGATGTGCTGATCAAAGATGAGGGACAAAGGGACCTAGGGTTCTAGCAAAAATGTTAATGAACGACAGGCTGTGGACTAGAAGGTGGGTGTGGGGGGAGTCAGGAGAGGACAGGATGGATGAGCTGGAAGGAAGAGGAGGACCCGGACAGGGGTGGTGGGAACTGTGGCAGCATAAAGCTGGAAGGCAGAGAGCTGGTCAAGACCTGGGCATTTGAGATAGTCTCTTCAGAGAAGCAGCTACAATGGCAAATACAAAGCAGGATGCGGGGGAAGATGGCTGCGGTGGGCTGGGGTGAGGCCCCTGCAAGGAGGACACTCAGGAAACCAAGGAGCTAGGGTGCTGGCTGTCACTGTGTGGGTGGTGTTGTCACCTGGGAGGACTGCAAAGAGTACCAGGTGGAGGAAGGCTGTAAGCCAGAAGCCACGGCCTTTGAGAAGTGATGGGGTGAGACCTGCAAGTCCAGTAATCGCAGCGGCAAGTGAGAGAGGGGAAGGAGTCCAAGGCAAAAATCAAGGGCCTGGAAGGAGGAGTCTTTTTCCCATGTCCACGTCAGCCCTGGAAGCTGAGTGGGCCAGTATCCTCAGAACACGGGAGGAAATCAAGACCTAGGGAGGTAAGTAATGTGCCCTCATTAGCAGCTGGTAAGTGGCAGAGTGGACACTTGCATCTCCCATGTCATATCCTGTGTTACATGTGGGTCCAGCTGCCCAGGTGATGGGTGCTCTGCCCCAGAAGCTCGCCTGTCTCCCCCTTGAGGCCCTCAGCTGATGGAGAGTCTGTCAGGGGTCTCAGGAGAATGGCTCAAGAGTGCTAGTGTCTCCTTCGTTGCCAACAGACCCCCTCGAGATTAGGACCTGTTGTGGCCAGTGAAAGTGACTGACCTCCCATCCTTCCACTCCCTCCCCTCTCTTCTGACCCTAGAGCAGAAGGAGCAAGGAGCAGGGATGGAGAGCAGGTGGGGGATGGGGTCAGCCTGGAAGCTGCCTCAGAACTCCAGTAACACCAGCAGTTTATTGAGCACCTACTGAGCACCTACAGTGTGCTGGGAAGTACAGCAGCCCTACAAAGTGGGTACTGTCATCCCTACTGTTCAGACAGGAAGCTGAGGTTTCAGAGAGCTGAGAGAAGGGCAAGCTGAGCGCCCCACCTTGCAACTGCTAGTCCTGCTCTGTGGCCATGGGTGTCAGAAGTGACTGGCAGAGCCAGTGGGATTCACAAGAGTGGTTCTGGGCAGGGGCTGAGCTGCGGAGAGTGCAGCTAACCCCACAGAGCTCTCTGGAGGGGAGAAGAAATTTTTTAAGTCCTTTACCCAGTTGTAGTTTAAACATCCAGCACGGTGCACAAGACCCTCACGTATATTTGAGGTCAATAGTCAGCTCTCTTCTACGGCAAAGGCAGGGCCGAGGGGTCCTGCCAGCAGGTCTAGGCCCCCCTGTGGACCGAGGCTTCCACCCCTCCCCACAGCCCTGCCTCCTGCCTCCTGCCTCCTGCCAGTGCGTGCAGTGCATGCTGGCCCCGAGAGCAGCAGTGGCACAAGCGTGAATAAATGTGAATCACCACACCAGGACAGAGAGAAAACAATGTGAGGCACAGTCAAATTGTATATCAGTGTTGCAGGGGACCAGAAGAGAGGAAAGGGAATCACCCTCTCAGAGGGTAACAGGTCCAGAAATAATAATCTCTCGTGTTTTTCCTGACATTCCAGCTCAGAGCCTGGGCAAGAGGCAGCTGTTCCTTGCTGTTTTCAAGTGCTTCTCTTGTTCCCCTTCTCCATTTGGTTGCAGGGGGTCATAAAGCTCTGGAAGGATTTTCCAAGGGAAGCAGAGCCAGGCAGGCCTGTTTGTGCAGACTGAGGCCCAAGGAGTCACCAGGAGAGTCTGGTTTTTGTTCTCTTCTAAAGAAGATATACCTAGCAGCCAGCATTGGCCAGCGGAGTGAATGCCCATGAAGTGGTAAGCTCCAACCTGGGTCGGAGCTCTGGGATTTTAGGGCCCTGTGTGTTCTGACGTGATATTTGGCCATTTCCAGTGTCAGGGTGGGGAGAGGCCGGCAGGGGAGGTGGATCTGCCCAAGAGGCTGTCCTCCCCAAACTTGGGCCTTGCAGGGCCTGGGCTGTGGGGTGGGAGGGAAAGTGGGTAGGTACCCTTATCAGGTCATCTCCCAAGTCCCCTCAGCCCTGGGGTCCAGTTTTTCTCACAGAGGCTCCCCAGGATCCCACGTCCAGGCCTCTGGCTGCGTCACCAGGAGGTCAAAGGAAGTGGAGCAAGGAGACACAGAGGGAAGGGTTGCGTGGTACTTGCCCTTTCCCAGTGGAGCAGACCCATGACGTCAGGAGATACATAAATCCAGTTGGAGCCTGGCAGTTGCATCTGTCTTCAGGTCCCATGGCTGGGCGTGTGGAGTGGGGGCAGGGACTTGGTGTGGCAGGGGGTGAGGTGTCTCTAGACAAGTGGTGCTCAGGCTTTCTCTAAAAATGGCTCCAAATGCCATTTTGCTGTACAATGACCTTAAGGAGACTCAGTGTTCAGACCAAGTCTGAGAGTGGCCAGCAGAGGACAAAGGCTGGGGGAGAGAATGCTGGTTGCAGGAAAAGCCTGATTTATGCTGCTTTGAAACAGGCATGGATTTATGCCTGGCCATCCTTAGTTTCGGGGAGAACAGTTGCCATGGTCACTGCCCTAGGGAAGGAGGTAAAGAGGTGGGAATTGGACTTACTGAGGCTTGGAGTTGGGGAGCCAAACATCTCTGGCCCAGTCCTGCTTCTGTTCACAAAAAGGAAATAGGGAAGCAGGAGAAAAGATAAAAGAATGGACATGCCTTTGTTCCACCTGTGCCCCACCCCACGTCACGCTTAGGCTCCAGCTGCTCCTCCGAGGAATTTTTCAATTAGATGGGGGCACTGAGCTCAGCAAAGAGAGCAGATGGGGCCTTGAGAGGAAAAGAAAGACCCAGAATGCAGTTTAATAAGCAGCCAGGGCTGCCTTGTGTGGGTGGATCCTCTGGAAGGAGTAATGACACGGAGAACTCGGGAAGGCACTGGGGCTGGGACAGGGGGACCTTGTGCCCTAGCTCTCAGCCCCTCAGAAAGTCTGAGGAGGGGGAATGGGAGTCCCTGGTGCCAACAACGTTCGTAGCCCCTCACAGCCTCCAACCAGCCCTGCATCCTCCCTCCAATCCAGGGGGCAGGTTCAGAGCCAGGCTGGGAGCATTGTGAAACCAAAGACGTGGTCCAAGAACTGCAAAGCCCAGAGTCTCACAGGCAGTAGTCCTAGGACAAGGAGCATGGGACAGGCAGACCCAGCTCTCCTCCCGCTACCTGCTGAGTCAGCTAGAATGGACATCCTGGAGGCACTTGGGTTGCAGTGGGAGCTGATAAGGCCCAAAACATATTTCGAAGGGCCCAGCCCACACTCGGGGTCACCCAGACACATGTCTGTGGACATGCTCACAGTTTCTCCTGGTTACCCCTCTCACACACCCATGTTCTCATACCAGAGAATATGTTTCACTCTCCTGCCCCCGAAGCGATGCGTGCATGCACTCACACGCTTCCATCTCTTACGTGTCTAACCTAGACCCTGAGGAAGGGTGAGGGGGTCACCGGGAATTTTGTAGAATGAGGTGGCTAACAGTGGATTTCACAGACCCATCAGCCTCTTCCTACCACTCAGTCTTCACCAAGGAAAGACTGGTCCAGGGAGCAGGAAATAATTCACTTAACAAAACGGGTGTTGGGTTTACGATCCCTCTCTCCAAGGTGGAGACACCCCAGGTACTTGAGGGGATGCAATGCCCTTCCAAATAAAAACAGCCCCCCTGTCATCCCATGCTATGACATGAGCTCACAGCAGTATCGATAATTTGAGAGGTCCTGGGAACAGTTTCAGGGTAGAGATGGGCTGGGACAGGTTGTCATGTTCCCATGGCAGCCTTTCTTATTGCCATAGCAACAAGCTCTGGCTCCAATCTATGGAGTTCTGGTTTCTGTGATTGGTGGAATACTGTGGTGCTTCACAGAATGGTAAGTGCTCCCCATAACCCTTGCGGGAAAGAAGGCGTTCAACCTAGACCATGCAGAGGTAGCTTGATGCTGTCAAGTAACAGCTGAGTTTTCTTGTGGGCAGAAGGAGGGATTTTCTGGAGTTTCCCAACTGACAAACTCTACTCTTCCCTGCAGCAGTTCCAACTCCCCAACTATTGGGGCCCGCAGAACTGTCCCCACAAGGCAGACACACCTTTCCTGATGCCCACTACGGCTGAGGTGGAAACCCCGCCATTTCAGAGGCATGACAGTGCAGTGGGGGAGCCCAGCTCTGGCGTCAGAGCCCTGAGTGGGCCTCCCTCTCACTGGCTGTGAGTTATCTTTCTGAACCTCAGGGTTTTCACCCATAAAATGGGCATACCATGCCCAGCTCCCTGGGTGATTACAAGCATGCAGAGGAGTGAGTGATATGCGTAAAGTACTCAACCCGTCCAGGGCTCCCGTGGGGAGGGGGTTGGATAGCCCAGGTCCCTGTTGACACCCCTTGCACACAGAATGGTACTTCAGTGTCTTGGGGCTGAGCACCTGGCACAGATCTGACTGTGAAGATGGGGTGACATTTAAGCCTCAGTGGACAGGATGGTGGTTGACATCATCTTCCAGATCAAGCTGTCCAACTGGCCAAAAACTTCCCCAGGGAAGGGGAAGGCACTTAAGCCACCGCCTCTCACTGGCCTAGCTCAGGGCTTCACGCAGTGTGGGCTGTGGCTCACACCCCTCTGCAAATCTAAGAACAAAGAGGATAGCGTTTAGAAATTTTTATAGAAACTCAATTTTGGGGGGGGTCACTGTTCAAAATAATTTTTATTTGGTTGTTTAACCCTTCTTCCCTCCCCTCCCCACACCTCATACCCCTCCTCCAAGAATGTAAGCCTCCTGGCTTCTTGCAGGTCCTGGCAAAGAGGCATAGGCTCTGGGAATGGCAGCCCCTGGACACTTGAGCCTGGCCTGCCAACCCCCTCCTCCCACAGTCAGGCTCTTCCAGTTTGCCTGCCTGCCCACAGACCCAGGAGGAGAAGGCTTTTAGCAAGCCCATGACTGTTCCCCAAACCAAAGACCTCATAAGCACCGTCTTCAAAGGGCTCCCCTTGCTTCAGGAGTGTCCTGGGGGCAGAGTAGGCTGATTGGGGAATGAAGCTGGGCAAGGCACCCATCACCCAGAGGGCCTCCTGGGTCAGATGGGTCTGGCTGTCCCCACAGAGCAAGATGTAGGTCTTCACTGGAGGGGTGACAGGTCCTAGGTGGGAACTGGGGGCTTGGGGCAGCATGGGGGTGCTGCCAGGGAGAGCTGTTTCCCAGAAGCATAGTTGACAATGAGCTGCGAGGACAGCCTTTTGATGGTGGGCCCACTTCTTGCCTGAACTGCTGTCCAGACCTGTCTTAAGGCCCATGACTTTGGGGCCGGCTCTCTGGTCCCTGGGGTCTTCTGATGAGGCCATTGCTGCTGCCACCGTACCTGACCTAGCCTGGCTGAGTGCTGGTGGGAAGAATAAGTCTTTGGCAGCCTCTTCTGGGATGTAGCTCCCCATCCAAGGACCAGATCTTTGATGTTTACAGGATCGGATCCTCTGAGTGGCTTCTACTGGGAGCTGCAAGAACTGGCCTGGGGCAATTACGGGATTCCTTTCCATCAGCAAGATTGCTGTTGGGTCTTTGGGAGGCAGGGCTTCCGCCACACAGACACCGCTTCCTCCAACTCCAGCTGCTTTCTGACCCGGCACAGGCCGTGGAACCTTCTCGTCCAGGCCTCAGTTTCCCAAACCTCAGTCGTTATCTGGCTGCATCACCAGTTTTATTTTGCTATGTTCTTCTCCTACAGAATTTATGGAATACTACTTATATAACATGTCCTTTGTCTGGGGAACCTAAATAGCAAACAGTTATTTCTCATAATTCTGGGTTTTGGGAAGTCTAAGATCAAGACAACTGGGCTAGAAACGTGATATTGCTGAAACACCCAAGCAGCATCTAATTTGGGCTTTTCTTTAGTTATTTTTAAATTTTTCACTTTTTTTTTTTTTAGAGAGAGTGTGTGTGTATGTGTGTGTGAAGTATTGATCCGCCCTGGGAAAAAACAACCTGGTCCTTCACCACCTCTGGTTTGAAAACCATGGCTCTTGATAATATTAAAAGCATCTCAGAACCAGCTAAAGAGCCATTTGAGGAGAGAAGGGTAACAGTCTCATCAGCACTGCTTGCAAAAATTAGCCACAAATCACACACGGGTGGGCGAGTTGGTGGCATTTCCTTTATTGATTGAGTACCGGAATCTCCAGGCCCCCTCCCATTGCCTGCCCCCTTCTCCCACTCTGCGTGCCCAGAGCCCCTGTCAGTCCAGGGCTGGAAGTCCCTTGTCCCTGGGTGCTGCCCTCCGCCTGCCATAGCGCAGTCCAAAGGAGTTCCAGTTGTAGGCAGGCAGGTCCTTCTCCCGCTGCACCAGCGCTGCGCCCCGAGGGGCTGGGATCAGGCGGCTGCGGGGCACACACGAGGCTGGCCTCTGGGACCCCACCTTGCTCTCTCGGGCTGTGCATCGTGGGCTCTGCTCCCAGGCGGCCAAAAGCGGCAGGGGGCTGAGCTGCTGGCCTAGGACAGAGCCACAGGGTGAGACCAAGCCAGGAGAGCCTCCTTGAACAACTGCTTAAAGCCTCAACCTGTGCTTCCATCTGTTCCTTGGCCTCTAGGGTACACAGAGCTCAGTGCCGGGGGGAACCACCAGCACCTGATCTTGGTGGTTAGGCCATTTGTTCCTCCTGCTTTCAACACAGCTTTGATTGCAAATGTTTCCCAGAATTATCTTCACTATCTTTTATATGAAATTACTTCCTGCCCTGACCGGTGTGGCTCAGTTGGTTGGGTGTCCACCCGCAGCGGAAAAGGTTGCCAGTTCGATTCCCAGTCAGGGCATGTGCCTGGGTGGCTGGTTCAGTGCCCAGTCAGGAGTGAGAGGCAACAGATTGGTGTTTCTCTGCCACAGCAATTCTCTCCCTCTCTTTCTTCCTCCCTCCCCTCTCTCTAAAAATAAATAAATGAAATCTTTTTTTAAAAGTTACTTCCTTTTAGGAATCAAACAGGGTAGAGCCTGGAAATAAAGAAAACTAAGCTATTTGCTAGAAGTTCAGCTCGGCTCACTGCCTGGCCTTCTGCTCGGTTTCCGCATCAGACTCCTCAACTGGACCGTGCGTCCTTGGGCAGGTGGGGCCACGTTCCTTCATCTCATTGTCTCTCAGAGAGCTTGAAACAGGGCCTCACATGTCAGAGGGCCTCAGTCAACACTTGCTAACTGTACAAAACTAGTGAAATCTTGTAGTTACGGAAACCAAGAAAGTGAATCGAAGATCATTGTGCCTCCACAAACCCCAATAATTGTAGCCCCCTAAATAAGCTATATAAGGACTCAGTGAAAAACAGAAAATTATGAGGGTCACCCTAACCAGTTCACTTCCCACATTTTGGGTATAATCCCTCCTCTTTATACTGAGAACTAACAAGGTTAATTTGGAGGGCACTCCACATACAAGGCTCACTAAGTGCACTATAATTTTGGCAGTAAAATAGTGCAATGAGCTCTGAGTACACAATGACCCCAGCCAATTGTGGCAAGAGATTAGTGGAGATGAGGTCCGGTGTGTGAGTGGGTGCGTGTTGCAGGGGTGGTTGGCTTTGAGGCCCACTCCTCAATGCTCTGGCATACTTTGGAAAAGAGGGGTGTGGGTATGGCCTAGAATTCATGACAGTCTTCCTAGGAGGGCCCTCCCACACCAGTTGGGGCCTGGCTGAGATGGGAGGGGGCAATGGTTTTGTTCCCAGTCACACCCGCTTTCCCAGGAGTAGAAGCACTTCTGGGGCCACCTTTTGTGGTTTCATCTAAAGCCTTCTGCCAAAACACAGTCAGCAAACTCAATGTCCCTGGGGGCAGTGGTGAGGTCATTTTCACCCAGAAAGGACTTCTAATCCCAGGAGAGAGAACACTCTTGGCAAAGGACCCTGGGGGCCATGTTCTCTTTGTTCTGAAATGTTTTATGGGCACAGTGAGACCACATGTGCAGATACGCTCCCTGCTCCCAGTCCCTAGTCAGAGGAGCGGCAGTCCCAGGAGGCTAAGCCATGCTTCTCGTTTGCCCAGAGAGCTGAACCCCGCAGTGTGACACACCCACAGCTCCTGACTCGGGGCAGCGCCGCTCTCTCTCGTGCTACTCAGAGACACCCTCTCGGGGAACTCCCGCACGTGCTGGCGTTTGCCTGAGTGACTGGGAAGCATCTTTACATCTCGGGGCCTCAATTTCTCTAGCTCATCGGTACCATCACAAGCCGATAAGGTTGACAGGATCTGTGCTTTTGTTTAGGTTCTGTTTTTTCAAATGCTGCATAATGGGACTGAGGACACTGATGAAAGAAACTTGCAAAGTAAATTCCTCCCCAACAGATCTGCTCAGAGAGGTGATCGGCATGGAGCAGAGCATACAGTACGAGAAAACCAGGAAGGAGCATGGTGGTCAGCAAGCACCTGAATCTGGGGGAGCCTTCTGCAGCCCACAGCAGGTAAGCCAACCCTAACCTGCAAGGTTAATGGGGCCACCAAATGAGTTGCATGTTCCAGTTTTGGGTTTCCATTAAATACATTGTTTAACTCACACCAACCCCCTAGCCTGAATCTGAAAAATGTGGTAAATTTCGTTTTGAAACAACTCACTTGCTTCCTTCTGCCCTTTTTCCCAGACAACACATACCGGTGGATCTAGGATTCTCCACCAGCGCCACCTTTTCTAAGGTTTCCTTGAAGGAGATAGCACAGAGGAAAAGCATCAGCTGCCAAGAAGCCAGCGGACTCATCCTGGTGAGAAGGCGCAGGTCCTAGAAGTGTCCTGAAGCCGAGACAGAGAGAGGGAAGCGGGACTAGGTCAGACACAGGCCCGGGCTGGGGGCTGGGGCACAGCGCAGAGTGAAGGGAGGAGATGCCCCTGCCCTTGGAGGCCCCAGCGGAGGGATGAGTCTGAACAGACCTATAGTGGAGATGGGACTGAGACCACCTGCGCAGTGTCGTCGAGGCTGACCTCATGCTAGGTGAGGATCATCGGGGAGGGCTTCCTGGAGGCCAGTCAGGATAGGGAAGAAGGAGGGATGCTTATTGGTGAGCGGGGCAGGACCGCTCAGGTTAGAAAGCTGCCAGAATTCTGAATCTCAGGGTTGCATGAGAGGAATGTTGGAGAAATGAGCGGTGATATACGACGTGTAGGAGTGAGCAGGGAGGGGTGAAGCGAAGGGGGGCAAGGGGTTCCACCAAGCAGAGGACACTGAGGCACTTCCTCCCCGCCCCCCACCCCGGGCTCTGCATAAATCCCTGACTTTCTGGGCTCCACCCTCCCCAGGGGGTTGTGCCTGCACTAACCTAGCCCAGTTCCTTCCTGCTGTAATGGAAACTTAGACCATCTTTACATTGTCTTATTGCCTATAATTCAGGGAAAAGAAAAGCCTTTTCCTGATGTGTCAGGTCACTTGTCTCCATGTTTTGTTCTCTGTGGGCTCTGAGAGGGTATAAACTGAACTGACCTCATAATTTTGGCTGTAGAGATGGGATCTGCACACCCTGACCCTCACTTCAACCCCTTTCCCTTACCCTTTCCTGTCCCCCTCCCATCTCTTCCAGCTCCCAAGTCTAATTTCTCTTCGAAAAAAGTCGTCAGACACTTGGAGATTGCCAACAAACATGATTAAAAACGAATGATGGGGAGGCAGGAGAGCTGCAGGTGGAGCCAAAAGGGTGTGGACGCTGGCTCTGAAGGCCGGAGCTGCTCTGGGGGCAGGGGAGGGGCCGGTGGGCAGTCAGGACCACCCCGTGTGCCCTTCAGCCCCTCCATCCCTCTGTTCTTGCCCCCCACTCCCCATTCCCTTCCTGCTCCCTTTAGGACCCAGGCATGGGGTGAAGGGAAAGAATCCTGAAGTAGGGTCAGAAGTTCTTGGATCTGGCCCCAGCTCTGCCGGCCCTCCCTGTGAGACAAGAGCAAGTCACTCCCCCATCTCTGGGGCTGTAAAATGAGACCATTGGGTCAGAGTGGCCACCGACTGCCCCCACAGATGGCCACTTATCCTTGCAGACTTTGATTCTGTGACACCCTGAACACCAGACCACAGCTTTCTGCACCTGCATTAAGGTGGGGCAGGAAGTAGAGGTGGGATTGATTCATTGGAGAGAAGAGCATAAAATCATTTTTTGTGGCTTCAAACTGTGCACACACAGTTTAATTTGGAAATTACTCCTTGAGTACTGCCTGGGTGCTGTGTTGGGTGCTAGGGTGCACAGGTGCTAAGACACAGGGCTGCTGTCAGCTGCTCAACCCTCATCTCAAGTCTAGCACAAGAAATTGAGTACTAAGTGGACCATATAAAAATAACACTGTAAATAACAGGCTGAAGGTGTGTGAGTACACAGGGGTCTCTGGAGACTATGGGAGCCTGTCCTGGAGGGTCCAGGTGGGTTTTCTGCAGGGGGTAGACCCTGAGCTGAGTTTCTGAGCAAGAGTCAGGCAGGTCAATAAAGACTTACACGGAAGGCAGGAAGGCCAGCTAGGGCGGGTGTGGAGGGAACTGCAGGCCCTGTAGCCTGCCGGGAAGGTGGGCTTTGCTGGAGAGAGTGATGGGGCCACACAGGGGCTTCACCTCAGAGGGTCTAAGACAAAGAGGAATGTGTGTAGACTTGCATTTCAGATGGAGCATTCTGACTGCTCTGCAAAAGCAGGAGGCTGAGTGAGGAAGGGAGCAGCACGCAGGCTGTGTGGTTGGAAGGCAGGGCCCCCTCTGTGCTCCTCTCGCCTCACCCCATCACCTCCTCCCCATCATAGATAGCACTTGCCGTGACGCCATGTGAGAGGTGTGGTTTTCCCCACCACTTGTTCCCACCACGCAGACACTCACACACACAGACACACACACATGCCTTCTCCCAACTCCTAACAGATGGGGCAGAAATGAATTGCTTAGAAAAGAATCACCAGCTTCCAAGGGGCCACAGTGGCTGTCTTGCTGTGGGTAATTTTTGTGGCTCCCCTATCTCAGGGACTTTTGTGCCTAGTAACAGAGAAATTTGAGGTATGGCCAGAAAGCTTTTGAAGTGGGGTGGCTTCATTCTAGGGTGACCTTCTTAGCGCAGGGGTCTAGCAGGGTGTGAGGGGCTCTTTAGCTGGGTTTGTATTTGCCAGCCATAAGTTGGGAGAACTGCTCAGAGGAGACCCGTTGAGCTCATGAGCCCTGAGTGGTTCCCCAGCTCCCTCCAAAACTTCCTGTGGCTTCTAATCCCAGCCACAAAATTCATTCAATAATTGCAATGAATCACATTTCATTCATTGCAATTATTCCTGCCACAATAAGAGGAGTCTTTGAGAGGGTCCTGACTTCACAAATACAACACAAGTCCATGTATTTACCCAGATATCCCAGAAAAATCTGGCCAACTCATCAGGCCCCCTTTGTCTGCCTGGAACGCAACAGTCTTGGAACTAAGTCCCTGCTCCCACCTGGGGAGCCTCCGTGGGCCTGAGCAGACCCCTCCCTAGGTGTGGATGCCACAGTGTACCTACCTGGCTCTGTCCTGGGTCCCGTCCGGGGTCCTGGCAGGGTGGCTGCTCTGCAGGGTCTCTGGTGACGACACTACTTAGGTGGGTGAACACCAGTAGGGAGGGAGCTGGCCACGCTCTTACCAGCTCTCTGATCACATCCCTGGCCCTTTTATAAAGCCCAGGGTGACGTCTCCAGGCACAGGCCTCCCTTTGTCTCCCTCTCCCTCCTCCTGGAGGGAGACCGCTGTCTCCCGCCTCCTGGCTCTCATGACTGAAATCAGCCTCTTCTTCCCCTCCAGAACCCTCCAAGGCTGGCTTTCTGAGTTCTTTCTGTTCCCCACCCGCACCCCAGACCACACAGTAGGAGACCCACTATGCTCCAATCAATGTGGAAAAGGACTATTTGAGGAAGAGGGTGGTAAGGGGTCAGTATGAACCGGTCCCCCTCCAGACAAGAGCCACCAACACACCCAGTGTGAAGCAAGCATGAAAGGGACGAGGGAGAGGAGAAGACCACAGTGGGACCCA
This sequence comes from Anoura caudifer, assembly GCA_004027475.1. NCBI lineage: Eukaryota > Metazoa > Chordata > Mammalia > Chiroptera > Phyllostomidae > Anoura > Anoura caudifer. The sequence continues at coordinate 351,845 of PVKU01000653.1, read as the reverse complement.
GGAGCTCTGGGTTCCCCACACGTGCCCAGCTCAGACCAGAGGGGGCTCCTGGGCTGCAATCTGTGATGAGGGGTGCTTTCCTTTTTCCTCCCTTCCTTCCCCGGACAGTTACTGAGCACTTACTCCACGCAGGGCTCTGAGGTGAAGAGGACATGGTCAGATGGGCGAGACGGATCAGCAAGCAACTAAGAAAGCAGGGTCCATTGGTAGGTCTAGAAGATGGATGTACCCGGGCAGGGCTAAGGGAACGCAGAGAAGTGACTTCCAGGCAACGGCATATCGGAAGGTGCTACTCCCTCCTTTGTGTCTTCGGCACCCGTGATCACAGCGTTTTTTAATTGCTGTGTACTCTGTGTTAAAGGTAGGGACGGATCTCCTTCCCTTTGTACCCTCAGCACCCACTTTATTGCTCAGGACAGACACAGAGGGCCCTCAAAGATATTTACTAAGTGTATCCATTGCAGTGAACTCTCGTCTTTTTCTTGGGCCTGCAGCAATACTCTTTACCCTTGGATGAGGGGCTCCCTAGAGCAGAGACGATTTCTTCTGTCAGGCTGGGGCTGTCTGAAGGCAGAGCCATGTCTTTACCCTCAGACGGGAAACAGCGCAGACTCTGCCGATAGGTGCACTGGGCAGACGTCCCCCTAATGGCTGAGAAGTGCTTCCTGCAGTGCACACCATTTATACCCATCTCTGTGCAACGCCTCCTGCTAACGGGGGCTTGCAAACACAATATGTCACTCATCAGGATAAAAACAAGCCAATGGGGGCAGGCCTGCCCCTCGCTATATGGAATGATGTGTGCGTCGGCCTGCCCTGAGTAAGGAGATGGCCTTAACCGGCTAGAGACACCGACTTTGAGTCTCAGACGCACTCACGGCTTGGAGATTTAATCTTTGCTTTTCCTCCCATAAATACAGAGCAGGATGTGGTACCAGCCCCAGTCCGATATCTGTGAGGCCCTGGATCTCTGCTGACAATGATCCTGATGGCCTCTTGATTCAACTCGGAAATTGGAGGTCAGTCACCCAGCGCCATCCTTCCCTCTGGATTTGGGTGTGCCAGGTAGATGAGTCAGTGCAGGGTGGGGGCCTGAGAGGGTGGCCCCATTTCCTTTCCAGCCCCCTCAACCAATAATCCAAGTTCAAGGAGCTCATCTCTGCTGTTCAGACCATCGAGTTGGTGCCTTGAAGCCTCCGGAACAGCTGTGGGAGCCAAGAATCATTACTGAAGACAAAGAGTGGAGAGCAGACTCAATATCTAAGTTATTACCAAGCGCAGGTGTGGAGGGGGGTGCGGGGGTGTGCCCAGCTGGCAGACTGGCTAGAGGGCCTCGCTGGGCTCCTCAGAGAGCCCGTATTCTATCAGGTGCTCAGAGAAGGGTGGGGGCAAGCACTGGGGACGACTGCCCCATGTCTGCCCCAAGGAGAGGACAGAAACTGCCACTGCTTTTCCTGCTGTCATTAGCTGTCATGCATCATCTCCATGTCTGGGACCCAGACTCAGCCAGCTCCGCAAAAATCTCTGACACTTTCTGGCTGGTCACCTAGACAATCTGAGTCTCTGTTTCTGTGGCTCTAATAAGGGGCTATTAATAGCCACTGTCCTCTATGCCCACCCCTTAGGCACAGCTGCTCACGGGTCCCCTCAGCCCCATCTGCTCTTGTCAAATGGAGGTGGATCAGGGAGGGAAGAGGAGCTGAGGCAGGCCAAGCTGGGGAAGGGAGTGCAAGGGGAGGTGGCAAAGGTCCCCTGCACCTGGGCAGCAATTTTACTGACTCTGTTTGCTCCCCCCACCCCAGGCCCCACCACCAAGCCACATACACAATGCACTTACCACACTCAAAAAGGGGATGTCAAAGGCATTGCCCAGGAAGCCAAAGGCAACAGGGAAAAAGCCCCTAGGAACAGAGGGGTAGGGGAAGGAGTCAGTGATGGCCTGGGAGGGGAGCAAGGCTGAGGTCCACAGAAAGGCTCCAGCTTTTGCTCCCAGGAGAGAGGCCCCCAGGCACAGGGCCAGGCTTGGTTCTGCACCCCTGATGCTTTAGAGGCAGCCAAGTGGAGTGGTTAAGAATGGAGGTCCTTGGGGTGAGACTCCTTGGGTTCTAATCTTGTCTGTACCACTTACCAGCACTGTGTAAACTTGAGCAAATTCCTTAACCTCTCTGGATCTGTTTCCAGCTGTAAAACGTGGTTAGTAATAGTATCTACATCATAGGGCCTTACACGAGGAAATGCTCGGGAAATGTTTGTTTTTGTTATTGTCACTGTCTTCTCTCCAGAATGGGTGTCACCACCTGCTGCAGGTCCCCTGGGCTGCAGGTGGGGCTAGCTGTTGGGGGCTGTGCTCACTTCATTCTCCCTCCTGCCTCTGCCTCCCACTCTCACCAAACACACCCTACAGGGCCCCTGGGGACACAGGTGTGATCCCTCAATAGGGCTCGAGGCTGCAGTGGGAAGGGAGCCCTGTGTGCAGCGGAGAGGTCAGGGGTCAGAAATTTGAATCCTGCCTTAGTCATGTCCTTGTCTTGGTCCCAGTTCACTGAGTTCGCCTGCATCCTTGGGGTCTCTCATCGCTCTGATTTATCTCCCACAATGCTGCTGTAGAATGTCTCTGTCCAGGTTGATTTTGGGTTTGGACTACCGAATCTGCCATGCCCCCACTTACAGTCCTAAGGTCTCAACACCTGGTCTGAGAGACTGCTGTCAGAGAGTGTGTCTTCCCTTCTGAATTGCAAGTCCTTAGGAAGTTTCTCCCTGTTTAGCACCATGTCTCCAGACCTAGCCCTGCATTGGGCACATAGTATGTGCCTTTTATATATTTAACTCTGAGCAAACACATCTGAATACTAAATAAATGGATGGTAGAACCCGTGTGAGAAAAATTTATTTCTAGAGGCCACACTACGTGATGTTTATGGGGTCTCAGCACTCAGTTAATTAGGGCAACTTCAAGGCCACACTGAGCAGACTCGGGGCTCCTATGAGAACAGAAGGGCTCCTGAGCCTGGCTACTTCCCAGGATTCCATAGGCCACGCTTCTTCCAGCCCTCACTACCCGCATCCCACCTCTGTTCTCTCCACAGCACCACAGAGACACTGGGAGTCTTCCCTGCCACCCCCACCTCCCCTAGGACCCTTTCCTTCTCCCTAAGTGCCCTCCAGCCTTCTCTTAGACCCTGCCCATCCCTCAAGGCCTGTCTCAGGTCCTGCTTTCCGTAGGACACACTCTGGCCCCGACAGTGGCTGCACATCTTCAGCGAGTCCCACTGTGCCTTTTGCCAGGCCCAGGCTGACATGGGACAGGCCGAGGGATAAGGAGCCAGGAGCCAGGGACAGCTGGATCAAGTTCACATCCCCTGCACATTGCCTGTGAGACCTTGGGCAGGGTCAGCCTCTCTGAGTGCTGGTTTCCTTGTCTGTAGAGGACAACCCACAGTGGGTTGTGGAGATGACAAAATGAAATGCCGATGGTGCTGGTGCATGTTCGGGGCCTAACAGATGTTAGCTCACTGCCCTTCCTCCCCACCTGGATCTTTCAACTTGAGCATGGGCCCTGTGTGTCCTCCCTGGTGACGGGCACAGTGCTGGGCACGCAGCAGGTGCTCAATGCGTGCTGGTGGATAGGCAGATCACTCCGATTTATCCTTCAGCCTGCTGCTGGAGAGGCCTTTCCAAGTGTCTACCTGATGCCCCTCCCCATTTTCAATCCTTCCGTGGTTCCCATCTCTTGGAGGATAAGTCCAGCTTCTGCACACGCTGCTGGTCGTGCTACCCAGACCTGGTGGGCTACTCAGAGGCCCCAGTGTCCCACCCAGGGCAAAGGGATTTGCACTCACTTGAAGAGGCTAAAGAATCCGTAGGTTTCTAGAAACATGCCCAGGAGAGGCCAGCGCAGGAGCACAATGACCACACCCCCCAGGAAGAAGCTGGTCCCCTTAAGCTTGCGCCTCTGGAAGAAGAAGGAGAATGTCCTCCTCAGGCCAATGATGAGGGAGAGGCCGGACAGGAACAGCAGCTGGGGGGAGGGAGAGGAGCATGAGCACAAATAGCCTCCTCCCACCCCGGGGCCAGGGCCAGGGCCAGGCCTGGAGCGGCCATCAGGTGTGGGGCAGGGCTTGCTCACTCTTAGAGGGCGGACGATATCAGATCAGGTGACCCAGCCATGGGGCAAAATTACAGAGCCTTGGATAATTTGAGCTGCTAGGAAGGAAACTGCCTAGAGGCAGGGGGCTGGACCAAGAGAACTTTGAAGTTCCCTAGTTTCTCACCTGATTCAACCCAATTTCCTGGATCCCAACCAGTTCTTCATATAGGACTTCATTTCTCATCACACTTCCCAAGGATGATGGGATAGCTAGTGAGGTTCTTTCCACTTTAGGAAGGTGAACACTGGGGCCTGCATAGGCTAGGCGGCCGTGGAATTACATTCCAGGCCTTCCCATGGTCTTCCACTTGGCTCCTAATGACCCCTCAAGAGTGAGTGTCCAGACTCTTGTCAAATGGGACTCTGGCTGTCTTCCAGCATGTTCCATCCACCTGGAAGTGCTTTATCTAACCCCAAACCCACTTTCCTTTTCCAAATTCCTTGTCATCTCTCTCCAACTGGGTATGCTCTCTTTCCTCCAAGCACCTTGTTTCATACTAAATGTGTTTGTCTTGTGGTGGCTTTGCTGCACTCCTGCCTTCCTCCCCAGTCGTGTATGTTGCTGTGACGTCCCCATCCCTAGTCAGTGGGATTCCGATGGAAGGATAGTGTGCAATTCCTCTTGCCCCCGCAGGGCCGCACCCAGAGCTTGGTGTGAGGATCCAGGTCCTCAGATTCTCTGTCCAACAGGACCTGCTGTCTATCCCCAGCCACCTTGCCAGCCCAGGCTTGATGGCACCTGACCCCTGGATGGCCATAATCAGAAGGAACTTAGGGCTGGCCCCGGCAATAGAGATCCCAGGTAGGTTAGGCGTGGTCCACAGGTCAGGGGCACTTACGTTTCCGAAGGCCAGGAGCACGGAATCAAAGTACAGGAATACTCCAAAGAGGATGAAGAAGATGCCGAAGCCAGTGGTGCCCACGCCAATCTCTGCAACAAGCAAGGAGGCTGTGATGGGATGGGCTCTAGGGAGAGGGTGGGGACAGGTGCCCTCTGGGGTGGTCAGTGAGATTCCATTTCCATCAGCTTCCGTGCTGCCAGGGAGTGATGGAATGGGAAGGGAAGGATGGGCACCGACGTACATGTAGCACCTGAAAACTGCTGGTCGGTTCTACACGTCACAGTATTCGGTCCTCAAAACAACCCTATGGGGTAGCTAGAGCCACCACTTTCCATTTTCAGCTTTCCCTTGGCTTCCAGCGCTGCATTATTCAGGTCAGTGGCAGGGCTGGGCTCCTGGCTGAAATAATCATCTGCCTACACTAACCCTGCCTGCTTGCAGTTGGGAGCTGCTGATGCCCAACTCACACTCAGGCAACTGACAACTCATGGCCACCAGCCCAGAGGGTCCTGAAACCACATGGCTGTCCTGCCTGTTTCTCAAAAGGCTGGCCCTCCTCTTCACACTGTCTCCATCCTCCTAACTGTCCCTGTCCCCAACTCTCTGGTGACGACTTCTCACCCTTGTTTCTAGAAACAGAAATCATCAGCCAGAAGTGTGCTCATCTTTCCACCTGGAGTCTACACCCTAGCCACACCTGCTTGTGTCTCCTCCCTCCCTCCTGCAACAGCCACCTTGGGCACTGCCAGGCATCCCTGAGCCTCCCAATTTCAGCCACAGTGGCCCTGCAGTTCTGCACAAGATTGGGCCCACACTGACGGCGCCCTGGCCCTAGTTTGCAGTGCGCCATTTCCTTTGGCTTTGTGTCTCAGGGCATTCTCTGAGGCTGTAAGAGGTTGCTCAGAGCCAGTGAGTACAGCAGAAAAGTGCAGGACGTTAAGGCCCCTTTGTTGGGTCAAGCGCTATGTTTTTGACATTTTAATATGTATTTTGGATTGCTCCCCTCAGGAAGTTGTGATGGTAATGGGATATGAATTTCTTTTTTATCTTAAACCCTCTTCGTAGCACGGAATTATTAATTTTACTTAACTTTGCCACTGAGAGTCAACAAATGACAATTCATTATATTGCTTCATTTTTAAAATGGATCTAAATTGAAATTTTTTTAAAATATATTTTATTGATTATGCTATTACAGTTGTCCCATTTTTTCCCCATCATTCCCCTTCACCCTGTGCACCCCCTCCCACACACATTCCCCCCCCTTTAGTTCATGTCCCTGTGTCATAAGTTCTTTAGATTCTACATTTCTGACACTATTCTTGCCCTCCCCCTGTCTATTTTCTACCCACCATCTATGCTACTTATTCTCTGTACCTTTTCCCCTCTCTCCTCCTCCCACTCCCCTGTTGCTAACCCTCCATGTGATCTCCATTTCTGTGTTTCTGCTCCTGTTCTGGTGTTTGCTTAGTTTGCTTTTGTTTTAGGTGTGGTTGTTAATATCTGTGAGTTTGCTGTCTTTTTACTGTCCTATTTTTTATCCTCTTCTTCTTAGAGAAGTCCCTCTAACATTTCATATAATAAGGGCTTGGTGATGATGAATTCCTTTAACTTGACCTTGTCAGAGAAGCACTTTATCTTGCATTCTAAATAAAAGCTTCGCTGGATAAAGCAATCTTGAATGTAGGTCCTTGACTTTCATGACTTGGAATACTTCTTTCCAGCCCCTTCTTGCCTGTAAGGTCTCTTTTGAGAAATCAGCTGACGGTCTGATGGGATCTCCTTTGTAAGTGACTGTCCCCTTATCTCTAGCTGCTTCTAGAATTCTCTCCTTCATTTTAATCTTGGCTAATGTAATTATGATGTGCCTTGGTGTGTTCCTCCTTGGGTCCAACTTCTTTGGGACTCTCTGAGCTTCCTGGACTTCCTGGTAGTCTATTTCCTTTGCCAGATTGGGGAAGTTCTCCATTATTATTTGTTCAAATAAGTTTTCCACTTGTTGCTCTTCCTCTTCCTCTTGTGGTACCCCTATCATTCAGATGTTGGAATGTTTAAAGATGTCCTGGAGGTTCCTAAGCCTCTCCTCATTTTTTTGAATTCTGGATTCTTCATTTTTTTCTGTTTAGTTGTTTCTTTCTTCCTTTTGGTCCACATCGTTGATTTGAGTCCCAGTTTTCTTCCTATCACTGTTGGTTCCCTGTGCATTTTCCTTCATTTCACTTAGCGTAACCTTCATTTGTTCATCTAATTTGTGACCAAAATCAACCAATTCTGTGAGCATCCTGATCGCCAGTGCTTTGAACTGTGCATTTGATAGGTTGGGTATCTCTTGGTCACTTAAGAGTATTGGCTGTGGTGGTTTGATTTGTTCTTTCCTTTGAGTTTGTTTCTTTCTTTCTTTCCTTCTTTCTTTCTTTCCTTTTCTTTCTTTCTTTCTTTCTTTCTTTCTTTCTTTCTTTCTTTCTTTCTTTCTTTCTTTCTTTCTTTCTTTCTTTCTTTCTTTCTTTCTTTCTTTGTGAGGGGCAGAGTGTTAGGTGTTCCCCAGGGTGGGGCAATCCAGTCGCAGAGTCATGATGCTGTATGTCGGGGAGGGGTCAGAGAGGGAACAATGGTGCTTGCTCCATGCTCTCTCTCAGATTTCATTTCCCTCTGTGGGGCTGGGAGTCTCTCCCAGCACCTCAACCCCCACAAGTGTTTTCAATCGGTGCTTTTAGGCTTTATTTTCTGGCGCTGGGGCCCTGGGTTGCACAGTCTGTCTCACTGCCCATTTTCGCCTGGTTTATCTGTGCATGAATGTATGACCTCAGTGAGCTGCCTTGTGCGCCTTGCTGGGTCTGCTCGTGGCCTCTCCGTGCCTGGGTCTGCTTACTGCCACCTGTGTGCCTGGGGTGTGCCAACTGCCCCCTGCGCATCCGGGATCACTAGCCATGCTTTTTCTTGCTGCGGTCCCTCACCACCGGCTGCTGACTCTGCCCCTCTTACCAGTCTGGGTGAATCATTGTCTGACTTCCGTACAATTCAATTTTCTATCTGTTCTGGTTGTTTTTTTGTTTCTAAATTTTTGTTGTCCTTAATTTTGGTTGTGAGAGGAGGCACAGTGTGTCCATCTACGCCTCTCTCTTGGCCAGAAGTCCACACTTTGTTTTTTTTTAATGGGGGGGGAGAGGGAGAAAGAGAGGAAGAGAAATATTGATGCGGTAGAAACACATTGACCTGTTGCATCCTGACTGGGGACCGAACCCACAACCTAGGCATGTGCCCCTACAAGGAATCCAATTGGTGTACTTTCACCTTGCAGGATGATGCCCAACCAATTGAGCCACACCTGCCAGGGCTTTTCTTATTGTTTTGATTTGCCTTTCCCTAAAGATTAGTTATGTTGAGCAACCTTTCATGTACTTCTGGCTCATATGTATGTCTTCTTTGGAGAAGTGTCTATTTAGGTCCTTCACCCCATTTAAAAACAGGTTTTGTTGTTGTAGTTATTGAGTTATAAGAGTTCTTTATACATTCTGGATATTATCAGATATATGCTTTGAAAATATTGTCTCCCATTCCATAAACTTTGAACCTCCATTGATTGTGTCCTTTGACGAACAGAGGTCCTTAATTTTGATACAGTCCAATTTATATCATTTTTCTTTAGCTGTCTGAATCATATCCCAGAAGTCAGTGTCACGAAGCTTTTCTCCTATGTTTTCTTCTAAGAATTTTAAGTTTTAACTCTCAGTTTGAGCTAAAATGAACTTACAGTTAATTTTTATATATGGTGTAAGATAGGGTTCAATTTCTTTCTTTTTTTTTTTGGCTTGTGGCTATTCAGTTTTCCCATATTATTTGTTGAAAATACTACCTTTTCCCACGGAATGGCCCTGGCACCCTTGTTGAAAATCATTTGGCCACGTATGCCAGGGTTTATTTCTGGGCTCTCTCATTTTTTTACAAATTGAGGGCAATACCCTCTACCAGCAAAAAGATTACAACTTGCTTCATTGTTATGGTTTGGAACCAAACCCTCAATGTCTCTGAGGTGTGCCTATACACATCTTTTGCTTCCTTGATTACGTTTATTCCTATGTATCTTATATTTTTGATGCTATTATAAATGGAATTGTTTTGTGACCTTTAAAAAAAAATACTGATGAGGTTGTACAACTTTAAGTTTATATTGTACATACAGTTTTGAAACTTGCTTCATTGACTTAATACAGTCATGCCTTATTTTATTTTTATTGTAAATTGTATGGTTCATAAGGGTGTTGCATGAGGGTCTTTAAAAGATAAAGCAAAGAGAGCCTTTCGAACTGTAGCATGTAACGTACAGGGTTTTTCTTTTTTAAAGATTTTATTTATTTACTTTTAGACAGAGGGGATGGGATGGAGAGAGAGAGAGAGAAACATCAATATGTGGTTGCCTCTCACACGCCCCCCACCAGGGCTGTGGCATGCAACCCAGGCATGGGCCCTGACTAGGAATCAAACTGGCAACCCTTTGGTTCACAGGCTGGTGCTCAATCAACTGAGCCACACCAGCTAAGGCTAATGTATACTTTTATTAAAATGGATTAATTTTTTAGACTTCTGGCCAAGATGGTTGCATAGGTAGATATACTTTGCCTCCTCGCACAAACAAAAGAAGGACAACAACAAATTTTAAAACAAAAAATAATCAGAACTGCTAGAAAATCAAACTGTATGGAAGTCCTACAACAAAGGAGTTAAGGAAGAAACATTCATCCAGACAGGTAGGAGGGGCAGAGACAGGCATCCAGTGTGAAGAGGACTCACAGCAAGGCTGTGGCTGGAGGACCAGGTAGTCCCACATCTGTGTGCAGATACCCCAGGAGGAACAACTCGGGAGTGAAACAGGTCACGTAATCTAGGGTTCTGGCATGGGAAAAGAAAGCCTCAAAACCTTTGGGTGAGAAAACCTGTGGGGGTTATGGTGGCGGGAGAAACTGCTAGCCTCCCAGGAGAGTTCATTGGAGAGACCCACAGGGCCCTGGAATGTACACAAACCCACCCACTCAGGAATCAGCACCAGAAGGACCCAATATGCTTGTGGGTAGCAGAGGAAGCAACTGAAAGCCGGCCAAGAGCTGAGCATTGCTCCCTTTCAGACCCCTCCCCTACATATAGCACCACAGTGCAGCAACCTGGGATGCCCTGCCCTGGTGAATACCTAAGGCTCTGCCCCTTACTATGTAACAGGCATGCCAAGACTATATATATATATATATATATATATATATATATATATATATATATATATATATATATATCTCCATATCCCAAATGAAAGAACAGATCAAGCTCCAAAGATAGAACTAAGCGACGAAGAGATAGCCAACCTATCAGATGCAGAGTTCGAAACACCAGTAATCAGGATGCTCGCAGAAAGGGTTGAGTATGGTCACAAAATAGAGGAAAAAGTGAAGGCTACGTGCAGTGAAATAAAGGAAAATGTACAGGGAAGCAACAATGATGGGAAGGAAACTGGGACTCATATCAACGGATTATACCAGAAGGAGAGATAAGCATTCAACCAGAACAGAATGAAGAAATAAGAATTCGAAAACATGAAGAGAGCCTCAGGAACCTGTGGGAAAACTTGAAATGTTCCAATATCTGAATCATAGGGGTGCCAGAAGGAGAAGAGGAAGAGCTAGAAACTGAAAACTTATTTGAAAAAAATAATGGAGAACTTCCCCAATCTGGCAAAGGAAATAGATTTCCAGGAAGTCCAGGAAGCTCAGAGAATCCCAAAGAAGTTGGACCCATGGAGGCACACACCAAAATGCATTATAATTACACTAGCCAAAATTAAAATGAAGGAGAGAATTCTAGAAGCAGCAAGGGATAAGGGGACAGTCAACTACAAAGGAGTTCCCATCAGACTGTCAGCTGATTTCTCAAAAGAGACCTTACAGGCAAGATGGGGCTGGAAAGAAGTATTCCAAGTCATGAAAGTCAAGGACCTACATCCAAGATTGCTTTATCCAGCAAAGCTATCATTTAGAATGGAAGGGTAGATAAAGCGCTTCTCAGATAAGGTTAAGTTAAAGGAGTTCATCATCACCAAGCCCTTATTGTATGAAATGTTAAAGGGACTTCTCTAAGAAAAAGAAGTCAATCAAAAATATGAACAGTTTAATGACAACAAACTCACAACTATCAACAACCGAACCTTAAAAAAAAACCGAAATAAAAATGAACTAAGCGAACAACCAGAAGAGGAACAGAATCACAGAAATGAAGATCATATGGAGGGTTATCAGCAGGAAGGGGAGGGGGAGGATGGGGGAAAAGGTACAGGGAATAAGAAGCATAAATGGTAGGTGCAAAATAGACAGGGGGAGGTTAAGAATAGTACCAGAAATGGAAAAGCCAAAGAACTTATATGTATGACCCATGGACATGAACTAAAGTGGGGGAATGCTGGTGGGAGGTGGGGTGCAGGGCAGAGGAGAATAAAGGGGAGAATAAAATCGGAGAACTGTAATAGCATAATCAATAAAATATATTTTAAAAAGTTGATGACATTGGTATAACTATACTTGATCCATTCCCTTTTACATATATATAAACAAAGTTTCTGAGCATTTATAAAAATGGATTAATTTTTAAAATTTGAAGTTGGCTCAATTTTTAAAAAGAATACACATAGTAATTTTTAAAGAGAAAAAATTTACCTGTTAACTGACATCTTAAAATTGATTCTCACAATCTCTATGAAATTGGAATTATTGCTATGCTTTTACAGATAGTTGTAAAATATTAACTGTCTGGCTGTTAAGAGGCAGAACTGTAAAAACAAAACAGAGACAAAATAATTGAGACTAGACTTACCAGCTGAGCTGTATTTACCAATGAAAGAACATGAAACAACTCAGTCACATTCTGGGTAGTTAATCTTTCATAATCTGTTACTCTACAGATTTTAAGAGGATTAGGACCAGTTCCAGTAGAGAAATATGGCCAAAGGGCTTCCTCAAAAGAATTTTTAAAAATACTGAAATGAGATTTATTGTTCGAATTATAAACCTCACTCAATTTCTAGGCCAGACAAGTGCCGTCTTACTGGGTCTCTCCTTTGGAAGAGCTGGATTCTGTGAGGTCCCAGTGCAACATCTTCTCGGTCCGCATGTTTGCCCAGCTGCCCAGAACTCATCTCGTACTAATAACGGCTGGTTACTTCCACCTCCCAGTAATGCCCGTCTGAATCCAATCTCTCACGGCCCAGGGAACAGGGCAGAATACAACCCCCTCGGGTCGTTGCAAAGTGTGGGTTCTTTCCATATTGCATGACTTTTTCCATCCTCAGAGACATTAAGTTGAGGATCTGGAAGTATGTCTGCTTTGTCACGATAACTTTATAGACTGGGATATTGTGGAGGAGGGACCACAACCATATTCCTTCATCTGAAGGACAACGTTATTTTACATTTCTATGACTGTTACAAAAATATCTGGTCTTAGCTTACCCCTACCACAGAAATACATCATCAGTTCCAGTTCTGACGACCCATCCTTCCCCTCTCTCTCCCTTAGGTAGATGTTTTTTGTGTGGAAACAAAATGTGGACATTTTATTGGGTTTTCATTTTGTTTTGTTAAAATATCCATATGTTCATCCTGTAGACACTTAAGAACAGCCTCTTGCTTGTTTTGTAGAAACAGCCTAAGTTTTTCAAATTCACACTTTATGTCTTTTCTCCTATATTATACTTTTTTCTGTAACAGGAATTTGCTGGCTTACATAGTTACTGCTTTCCCAACTTGCCCCACACTCGTCTTCTAGGGCCGGCCGGTGCAATTCCACAGATTGCCTGGGATGCGGGCAGCCTGCTTTCGCGGGCTACACCCAGTGCCTCCAGTGTTCAGTGGAGAAACTGCACCATGGTCAGAAACCCTCTGGAAAAGGGTCAGAAGCGATTTGTCACACCAACCTCAGACCTTCCTCTCTGTCTCTTGCAACTGTCCCGGAGTAGCTTAGCAATTTCAGTGAAGTTACCAGCCTGGGGTGGCTGCTAAAGTTCTTCTTGAGGCACAAGCATGGCAGAGGGTGGAGGTGTGTGTTTTGGGGGAGACGACGGGTATGCATGTCATCAGGAGTGACAAGTATCTGCAGCCCCATGGGATCTGGGCAGATGGGGCAGTGCGCCCCCTGCTGGAGAAAAGGACAAGAGGCGGCTCTGGTAACTTCAGGGAGGCCTGGCTCTCCAGGGCACCACCTAGTTAGACGTGGGGGTCTCCCCAGACCTCAGAGACAGACTGGTTTTAGGTCTCCCTGTCATGGCAGGCTGATGGCTGTCCTATTTAGCAACAACCTAAACCTGAAGCTCCAGAGCAGCTGGAAAGAAGAGTCCACAGCCTGCAACTGTTGCAGATGAGCTGGGCTGCCCTAACCCCGACTCTGTCACTTACATTAACTGAAGCCAGGTTCAATGTCTTTCTTGCTCCAGAAAGGAAAGCTGTATCTCTTGAAGCAGATGGATGGGCCCCTGAACCAAGGCTGTGCAGGGACTGTTGGGACACCATTAATCTCTCTCTCACACACACATACACACACACCTCTCTGTCTCTGTCTCTGTCTGTCTCTCAGCAATCAACAAATGTAGAGAAAAGTTGCGATTATACTACAAAATTTCTTCCTGAACTATTTGAGAGTAGTTGCCACGGGCTATCACATCACCCTTGAATAATTTGGTGTGGTTTTCCTTTATTCTCCTATTTAGCCAGAAACAACCATCCAAGTCAGGAAGTTAACACTGATACATTGCTACCATCCAAACTCAGACCATATTTAAGTTTCATCAGTTGTTCCAGTTATATCATTTTTAACAAAAGGATCCAGTTCGGAATCACACGTGGCATTTGGTTTCTATGTCTCTTTAGTCTCGTGTCTGGAATGGTACCTCAGTCTTTCCTTAACATGACTCTGACACTTTTGAAGATTTGGGCCTTCTGTCCCTCTATTTGGACTTGTCCGATGTTTGCTCATGACTAGGTTCTGGTTATGCAGAAATATCTACAAGGTGGGAAGCTGTGTTCTCATTTCATGTGTTAGGCGATGCATGACTTCAGTTTGGCCCAAACTGATAATGTTTCTTTAACCACTTGATTAAGGTGGTGTCTGCCAGGTTCCTCCGCTATGAAGTTCCTCTCTACTCCCTGCCCTGACACTGCTAGGACACCCTCCTTGCTCTACCCTGGCACCAAGCCTACCCCACAGTGAACCCCTCCCACCTAGCGAGGGTTCTGATACCTGCTCTGGCACCCCCACCCCTTGCTACCTAATTGCTTTAGGACTGAATTGTTCCGGGAGAGGAAGGAGGAAAATGGGGAGAGAAAGAGCCTTCCTTCACTTTTCAACGCTAACAAGCACACGGTGCCAGGCACAGTCTAGGCACTTGAAGTCTTCTTAATTCATTGAATGTTCATAGCTGCCTGTGAGGGAGGAATGCTGTCAGCCCCATTTCACAAGCAGAACTGAGACGCAGCAAGCAAGTCTGTTGCCCAGGGCACCAGCCAGCAGCTGGCAGACCCGGCTTTGGTCCCAGTAGTCTGGCTCTCCAGTCCACTTCCACCCCCATACTCCTCCACAAGATCGTTCTTGCTTTGGCTATCTGTGATATCCATGACCTCAAATCCAACGGACAGGTGTCAGTCCCCATCGCTTAGTTGTTGACCACTCCCTTCTTGAAATAGCCTTTCTCTTGGATTCCATGATAGCATGTTGTTGGTTGACTTCCTGCTGTCTGACCACTCTGCCCCGGTCCTTTGCTCCTGGGAAACCACTTCTCCCTCTTCTCTTGGGATTCGAATTGCTCACGGCTTCGGCCCAAGTTCATGTCTCATTCTGTTTTCGCACATATGCCCATGTCTTTACATATCACTTATGTGCCGACAATGTTGATATTTATCTTTAATATATTATATTTATTTAGCCCAAATAAATAAATAAGAATGAGTCTGAGCTTCCAAACTCATATCCAACTGCCTACTTAGCATATTTGCTTGGTTTCTTCAAGACATCTTGAACTCAACAGGTGCCAACTGAGCTATTGATCTTCTTTCCTTAAACTTGCACCTCCCTTGGTTTTCCTCAAATGAATGAAAATGTCACCACCACCCACCCAGCAGCTTGTAGCAGAAGCCTGAGAGCCATCACTGAATCTCCTTGCTACTCCCTCGGTCAACTAAGTTTTACTGCTTCTCCTTCCCAAACGTGCCTGGAAATCTGTCTGTGTCTCTCCACTCTTACTGTTTAATTCCAGGCCACCCTCATGTCTGTTCTGGACCATCCAACATTCTCCTACTAGCCTGTGCTTCACTCCTGCCACCCTCTTACCCCTTCTCCACACAGCAGTTACCGATTGTGGAGAATATAGCGTCCAATCATATGCGTGCACCGTGCAGAACCCTTCACAGCTCCCCACTGGGCTGAGATGAAACATCCATTTCCTCCGCTCACAAGCCCTGCACGATGGGGCCTAGGCCTGCTTGTCCAGCTTCGTCTCCTGCCACTGTCCCCCTTACCCGGCACACACTAACCACATCACTGTTTCCATGATGAGCCTCCTGCTTCAGGGCCTTGGACTATGCAGTTTCCTCCCACTTATCACCTGCCAAATGCACACTCATCCTTCAGGTCTCAATGCAAATGTCAGTCTTCAGGAAAACCCGTTCTGCAATCCATTCCCTGACCTAAATCTGGTTCCCTCCTTTCTTTCCTTCATAGAATTCTGCACATTCTTCATCAGATTCAGCACATTTTGGTTTAATAAAATGTTGGCTTGCCACTGGACTCAGGCCTCAGCCCTCTTCCCTCTGTGCTTTCACAAATATTAACATCAGTTATTCTCAACTGGGGAGGGGTGATCTTGTTTCTTGGGACATCAGGGAATGACTGGAGACATTTTTTATTGTCACAACTAGGAATGGGAGGGTACTACTGGCATCTAGTGTGTAGAAGCCAGGGGTGCTGTTAAAATCCTATAATGCACAGGACAGACCCCACAATGAAGAATTACCCTGTCCCAGCCCTGGCTGGTGTGGCTCAGTGGATTGAGTGCCAGCCTGCAAACCAAAGGGCCACTGGTTTGACTCCCAGTCAGGGTGCCTGGGTTGTGGGCCAGGTCCCCAGTAGGGGGTATGTGAGAGGCTACCACACATTGATGTTTCTTTCCCTCTCTCCCTCTCTTCCCCTCTGTCTAAAAATAAATAAATAAAATCTTTAAAATCTTTTTTTTAATTACCCTGCCCCAAAACATCAGTAGTGGAGAGGCTGGGAAATTGTGTCCCAAATGATCTCAAAGAGCTTCATGGTTTTAAATACCATCTATATGTGGATAACTCCCAAATTCCTCTCTCCACCCAGACTCATTCACCTGACTGCCTGCTTGACATCTCACCTGGATGCCTAACAGCAGCACACCAAACTCAACCCTTCGAATTGCTCTGGTTAAAAATACTGGAGGCATTCTTGTCTTTCTTCTCCCCTACTCCACATCCACCAGCAAATCCTTTCAGCAATGTCCTCCAAACAGACCCAGCAGGGTCACTTCCGGCTGGTGCACTGCTGCCACCATGGTCTCCTCCACCCCCTCCCCCCAACCACCACAGCCCTCATCTCCCTGTTGCTGACCCACTCCCTACCGTCTATTCTCAACCCAATGCCCAGAGTGATCTTTCAAAAAATAATAATATATATATTGATTACCGAGAGAGAGAGAAACATTAATGTGAAAGCAAAACATTGACTGGTTGCCTCTTGCAGACACCCCAACCAGGGGCCGACCCTGCAACCCAGGTACGCCCCCTGACCAGGAAACAAACCCGCAACCTTTTGGTAAATGGGACGACACTCCAGCCAACTGAGCCACACCAGCTGGTCCACAGTGATCTTTTTTAAAAAGACAAATCGATCATATCACTCCCTTGCACAAAACCCTCCAAAGGCTTCCCATCTGGAGACAAAAGTGAAGTTTTTACAGTCTGGCCTCTCAGTGGCCTTCCTAACTAGACTCCTACTTCTCTCCCCTTTACTCACTTTCCTCCAGCAACACCAGCCTCCTTGTTTTTCAAATACACCAAGTGTGCCAATGCCTCAGGGCCTTTGCACTGGCTGTCCCCTCTTCCTAGGACATTTCCCCTCCAGACAGCTGCACGGCTTTTCTTCCTGACTTCCTGTGGGTCTCTGTACAAAGGGCCCCTTCTCAGTGAAGCCTATCATGAGCACTGTATACAAAATAGTAACCCTTCCTGCCTCTCCCTGGCCTACTTACCTGTTTTATTTATGTCCAGAGGATGTATCACCACCTGTCATACTACATACTGACTTTGTTATCTATTAATCTCCTGTTCCCCCACTGTAAACTGTAAGCAGGTGATATGTCTGTTCATTCACTGTTGTATACTGTATGCCCAAAACAGTGTTTGGATGAGAGGAGACAGATTTGTTCAGTGAATGAATGAGTATCACCTCCAGTTCACAGATGAGATGCTGAGGCTCAGAGACTGTAAGTAACTCACCAGTTCCCACCCCTGCCTGACCTGCAGGCTGCTTCCCCGTCCTCTCCCAAAGGACGGAGAAGATTGTTTAGAAGTGAGGATACGGTGATTTGGAGAGTGGAGTGGAGTTTATTTTCTGACAAGAAGGGACCAGGGCCACAGGGGACCCTGAGAGTTGGGGAGGGGAAAGATATCTGAATGGGCAGCAGCCTCCTGGGTCCACCTTTGCAGCATCCTGGGTCTAAGAACCCCAAGTGGGAAAGGCACCAGCTTGAGTGGTGAACCTGCCAGTTCCCCCAGGTGGCCTTTGGCTATTTGAGGACCCTGAGCGACCCCCACCCGCTGGAAGGTAGAGGAGCCATGCCCAGCCATAGCCCTGCCGCCGGGAGGATGCCAACACGACAGCTCTGGGCCATGGCTCCAGAGGTCACCCCACAGGTTTCCTACAAAGGGATCCCAGCTGGGAGGGGCATCATCTCAGCCCCACCTAGCCCAGACACCCCATTCCAGCCCAGCCCCTTAGTGGCAGGGCCCCTCACACTCACTCTGCCATTCGGTAATGGAGATCATGCCGTAGGCTGCCGGGGGGCCTTCTGGAGTCGAAGCTGACCAGGGGTGACGAGCGCAGAGAACCGAGCTTGTGCATGCTAAATGGAAGCTGAACCTTGGTAAGTTGTGAAAGGAGCCTCTGGTAAATCATTAACTCTCCCTCGACTACACTCACATACAAAGGGCTGCTGAAAGTTGCAGGCTTCCTTCTCCTGGTTCTTCCCAGAGGGCAGTGCCGCTCCACAGCTGGCCACCTGGAGCATCTTGTACCCTCTCTTGACTCTTCTATTGCACCCCTGTCCCCATGCCCTTGGGTTGAGGTCAGTTGCTTCCTACTCTTCCACAAAACTTGGACTGCATATAAAAGACCTGAGACCTAAGGGTCCCCAGGCTCTTCACTGGGTTTGGTGGAGCATGTGGGAAGAGTTGGAAGCTGTGTTTCTTTTTGGAAAAGTACGAAATTCATCTTGTAAGTACTTCGCTTGTTTTGTGCTAGTACCCATGCTATACCCTAGGGGGCGGCAAGCAACTGAGTAAAACTTGCTGCGGCTGGTCTCGTGGGAGTGCCAGACTGAGTTAAATCTAGGACAGAAGCGCCCCAGAGGAGTTAGGCAAGGAAGGGCTCTGACCTTCTTTTCCCCAACTTTGGGCTGTGGGGTTGAGTTATGGGAGTTAAAAGGTGAATTTGGACTTGGGGTGGGGCTGGTCTGCTGAGGGATCCTGGTTCTAGTCTACCTGCCAGTTGTGTAGACGTGGGTGCATCCTCTTCTCCCTCTGTGGGCCTGAAAAAAGAGGGGCGGACGGCTCCTACCATCCATCCCTTCTCCCATTGGAGAGCAGTGCCTCTCATACCCATTAGACCCAGTCCCCTTACAATGTGCCCTCTGCCCTGAAATGAAGTTCGTAGATGATATGACCAATCCACACACATCATTTTTTAAATGCAAATAAAGCTAATTATAATAAAGAAGAAAAAATAAGTTACAATAAAACATGATGTCCCCCAATATATAAATGCTTAGGCAAGACTTAGCAGAAGACATAAATGAAATAGGCGGATTACTTGCAGTTGTGTATAATAAATGCACTTGAATTTAAGAGAAATAGAAGACCAGAGCCATTATGTAAATTTTAAAAAACCAGAAGAGTAATAGGGAGTAATCACTATTGTGAAATCAAAATTAATGTTAAGTAAGTAGTAACAGACAAGATGTACCTGCACATAAAAAGAGAAAAGGGGAAATAACCTAAACTGAAGTAGGAATCATAAAGCGAGGCAAGTTAGAGGTGGCCAACTAGAGAAAATGAGGACGCGCAACGCGAGTGCGGAGGAGCCGGCTCCTGCGTGTGTCGTTAGGGAAGCTCCCTATGGTACAGCCTCCTGTGCGGCCGAGGGGGCGTATCACAGACGCAAGAATCTCCGTCTTAAAACGCCATTGTGTGTTGGAGTAAAATTCAGTTTGTAGGGTCTTAAAAGGCCTTGGAGCTCATATTTTAATAGGCAATGGGGAATAAAGGATGGATTGGAAAGAGAAATGGTGATATACGTGGTTTAAAGCAATTGCATGTAGGCCCCTGACACAGTGTCAGAGAAAGATAAAAAACAAAAAAAAAAAACCCCAAAAGAAACAATAATAGGCAACTCCCGAGAACATTTTTAAAAAATATATTTTATTTATTTTTAGAGAAGGAAAGGAAGGGGGAGAAACATCAATGTGTGGTTGCCTCTTGCTCACCTCCTACCACAGACCTGGCCCACAACCCAGGCATGTGCCCCGACTGGGAATCAAACCAGCGACCCTTTGGTTCACAGGCCTGTGCTCTCAATCCACTGAGCTACACCAGCCAGGGCCAGGGCACTTTTTTTTTTAACCACACATAGTCCTTACAACATCGATATCCATCCCAGGCCTGCAAAAACTTTAAAAAATATAAAGGATGGCAGTAATATGAAATAATTTTTAGAAATAGTCATTAAAGAGATCCACTGAAATCCTGTGTTTCGAGTGTCGTTGCTTTCACGCTGTTTGAGCCGCTCAGGTCTCCTCTGTTAGATGTTTACATTCAGTCTCTTACTCAGTCAAAAGCTGTTGCGTCAGGACCATTTCCAACCAAATACACAGGGCTGAAATGTTATATTCTGTAGACATAATGTATTGTGGAATATATTACTCAATAGTTTTGAGACAATGTCTTTATTTCCTTTGTTACTTCTTTATAATAACCATCTTCTAACTTACTGAGTTACTCAGGAAACATAAAAAAAACTTGGGAACTTATAAAAATGTTTCAGTGCTACCATGAATTGCATGCTTACATGGTATCAGGTGAAGCCCACTTGCACACTATGAAGTTGTGTAGGGTACAAGGCCAGGGATTATTGTGGAAATCTGTCCTGTGCGTCGCAGCTGCTAAATACCAGTAAGAATTTTGCCCCCTTAGCCCTGAGACAACTTGCGCTCCCCCCAAACTTTCCGAAGTCCCCCCAGGGGTGGTATCACCCTTGTTGAAAGCACTGGTCAGTTAAGAGCTCTGACTCTAAAGTCAGAGTACTCGGGGCTTCATCCTTTGTCTGCGAGACCTTGGACATCTTACTTATCCTTTCTGTGCCTCAGTTTCTTGGAAGATGGTAGTACCTTTCACATGGAGATAAAATAAGGATTAGTGAGTAAATTCATGTATTGGGCCGAGGACCTGGCACACAGCAGACACTTTGCGAGCTGTTATTACTCTTCTCGCCACAGCGCCATCATGTGTTGAGGTAAAATTCAGTTTGTAGGATCTGAAAAGGCCTTGAGTAATTGAGATTACTCTTCTCGTATAGTTGTAATAATTACCGATGTTACTAATATTCCTGTTATCAGTATCCTATTAAGTGCTCTTACATGAAAGACTTCTGCTCTCATTTTGAGCTGTGGTTCTAAACTGCTTCCACAGGTGTACAAAGTAGCTTGGAATACCTCTCCCCCAGCCATGGAGCCTGCGTGGGAGCTCCGAACTGAGCTCTCCTGAAACTGGGCCCTCCTGGGCTGCTTCTCAGGTGGCAGCCCTGGGTACTGGAGCCCGGCCCAGAGGGGTTTCCACTGCCTGCCCTCCTGGGGAGGAGCCTCTTCATGTGGGTGGGCAACCCCCAGGAGGAGGATTCGGGTTCAGGGCTGATCTTAGTCTGTGGCATCCCCTGCCCTGGGCACCATGGGAAAGGCCTGGGGAAGTGTCCTGTGCCCTGGGGCTGGAGGAGAAGTGGAGAGGGGAAAGACACCTCACCTCAGAGGGCTAAACAGCAGGAGCCCTGGTGACATCTTTAAGTGCAGGGGGAGGTGTTGAGAAACATGCTCCCTCTTCCCTCATTATGCTCCTGAAGGAGGTCAAGGGACCACACAGATCGCCACCCCCCCCCCCACATTTGTAAGTGAATTCACACTTTCCAAGTCTTTTTCTTCTATTTTCTCATTTGAATCTCCTGAGAGCCCTATAATGAGGGATAAATATCCCCATATCACAGCTGAGGAAACTGGAATTCAAGGATTTTAATGATTTGTGCAAATCTTCACGGAGCTAGCAAGGAGCTGAGCCAGGCAGGAGTTGAGCACGATATAATCTTCTCTGCAATCAGTCTCAGCAACGTGGGGGGCCAGCCCTTCACTGGAGGCTCAGGGGTGAGAGGTGCGGCTGGCCCAGTTCCCTAGCAACGGCAGGCCTGAAGCCAGGCTGCCTTCCTGACGCTAATATGCCATCATTCAAGAATAAATAAGTGGCCACACAGTCGCAGAGCACCACTCCTAAAAGGGCATTCTGCTAGTTGCTGTTTTCTTATTTCCTGAGTGCCACCCCCTTTTGCAGCCCAGCCTGTCTCCATCTGAGGGTTGAGCTGGGCCCCGATGTGGAGTGGACAGGGACCTGTGGGCATCATCCCTGGAGAGGAACCAGCCTTGTTCGTGGGTACAGTGACACCCAGTGGTGCTCTGTGCTCTCACATGCCACCTCCTCTCCAAGCCGTGGGCTCTGTCTGGCCTCCCTGGGGCTGCAGATACAGACACATCCCAGGAACTGACAAGTTCCTCAATCCCCAACTCAAAAGGCCTCTGTCTTGAGCCTGCATCTGGTCCCAACCTTTCCTGATTCACGAAGGACATGAGAGTTTATAGTACTCTCTGGGATCTTCAAATCCCCCAAAATAGACACTTCATTTGCACCTATTCCACTAGCCCTTCAGGGATGAGGACAGGTGTCTGGGGTTCAAAGCCAGCCATTAGAACCAGACCAAGGCAAAGTCACAAATTGGAGGAAGCTTGCTTCCCCATCTTCTCTTTCTCAATTTTCTTCTCTTCCTTGAATTATTAACACCTCCCTCTTTCCCCAGACATCCAGCATGAGTCCAGCTGAGGCCCACCACTGTCCAGCCTGTAGAATTTATAGGGCTTCTTGGCTCATTGTTCACAGAAAGAATTCAAATTGAGAAGCTTTAGTTCAGTCTTTCACACTGTCAATAACTCATAGCCACTGATGGATTACCTGCCAAGAGAAATAAACCAAAGGCACTGAGGCTGGATGAAAAGAATTTGGGTGGCCTTTATGACACCCCCTCCCCAAATCATAGACCTTCTTGTACCCTAAAGCAGAAATGCAGGGCATTGTGTCATAATCGAGAAAGGCTGAGAATTATTTTTCTTCTCCTATAGTCCTACCCTCAGCCTCAGAGACCAAATCAAGGAGAAGGTTCAAGGGCGTGAAGCATTTGATATTCCCAGTGTACAGGACGGTGGGACAGGCCTTGATCTGGGGCCACCAGGGCCAAAAAGATGGCCGTGGTGTTGTCAGCATGCCATCAAGCCCGGTGCGTAGGGAGGCGCACTCTTCTGAGAACGCCAGGGTTGCTGCCTGGGCAGGGGGTGGAGCTGTGCAGCCTGACGCAGAGGGTTGGGGCTGGGGGTACATACGCTTTGAACCCAGCTCTGCTCTTAGGAAGGCTGGGCCCCAGAGCCCCTATAAATTGCCATGAACCCTGAGGCCAGCCACAAGCAGACATGGATACAGAATGCGAGAGACACACTTGTACAAACCGTTTTATTTCCTGCACTGGGTTTATACAAACTTGCAATATACAAATGCAGAGCTCACGGGGTTCTTCAGTCCCTATTTCTAAAAAGAATGCTGCTGAGAGCGGACCCAGCGGCTAGACTGTCAGTCAGGATGCCCCTCCCTGGGGGAGGGGACTCGATGGCTACAAAGATGCTAAAGGGCTGCTTGTTACAGCTGTTCTGTCCCGACAGATGCCCTCTTTATTTAACCTTAACTCTTCTTCTAAGGTCACTTTTATACTAAATAAAGACAATGACATCATACATTTCCTTGTATGGTTTATTGTCTAATACTAGCAAATCAGATTGGCCCCAATATGTGCATAAATAGATATATGTATATATGTATATTTCATATTTTTCCTTAGTTTTAAGAGCTTCCAGGTTGGGGGCGGTGCCCAAAGGGGAAAGGAATTGGTTTCCTCTTGCTGTATCAGCCCTGCCCCAAGAACATGCCTCTCACCAAGGCAGAAGGGCAAATGTGCACAGCTTGCAACCTCAGAAAAATCTTTAAAGTGACAGTAGCAATATTTGATTGCAGCCTCTTGGTTATTGATCAGGGAGGTAATATGCTAATTGGGAAGGCTCTAAATTAGTAACTAGGACTATACCCAGGTGGGTTACTCAGTCTTGGGCTTCCATCTGGGCCCCATTCATTCATTGTAAGATGCTGTAGGCTGGGAACTGGGACCAGTAAGTGTCAAAAGTTGGGAGGTCAGGCTTCCAGTGCTGGCAGGAGCTCTGTGCTAGGTTCCAAACCCCCAGATTCCAGATCTGGACAAAAGATTTCCATCGTTCCCAAATCTGTAAAAGACAAGAGCTGCTTGCCCACTTTCACAGTTGATAAGCAGTTTGGAAGGCTGAGCTGGCTCAGTTCAGCATCCAGGGACAGCCGGCTGCAGAAAAGTCCTGGGGTTCGTGGCCAAGGCTGAGCTGCTACATTGTGTATGGGACCCTCCTCAGCCCAGAAGCTGACTTTGCAGTCTGGATGCCAGACGGAGGTACCAGGCCCTTAACAACAGGCGGCCCCAGAGGGAAACAGATGCCACAGATGTGACCCAGACTAGAGAGAGGACAAGTGAAATGGAGTGTGAGAAGTCCAAGGAACTTGAACACATCTGTGCAGATGGACCAGGAATCCCAAACCATTTCCTTTGGCCTTTGCTCCATACCCTGGGTCCATCAAGGAACAGACTGACATTCTTGGTGCTGTTTGACACAGGCTGCAATGAAGCCATCCGCCCTTTCCAGCAGGGTAATGGGGGAGGAGGTTCCAGAGCGCATCTAGCAGTTCAGTGCCTGCATGGGCGGGCCTCTGAGCACACGTAAACACTTTCCTCTGCAGGAGGCACACCCGGTAACCCTAGAGGGTCATCAAGAGTGGATGGTGTAATCAAATCCTTAGACCAGGACTTCTCAGAGTGTCCTTCCCTGGCAAGGTGTTCTGTGGGTGAGCTCTGGGGCCAGCCCCATGTGGACCGGGAGGAGGGATGGGCAGAAGGGGGCTGCTGGGCAGAGGGAAGGGTGGAGGGCTGGACCTAGGGGCAGCTGCTCCAGTTTCCTCACATTTTTCACCAATTCCATTCAGACATTGCACACCTGAAAATAGATTTGCTTTATAATAAAAGCATAAAATCAATCTGTCTTAAAATAAGTCTTTCTCTCCCCTTCTTTGGATCAAAAGGCCTGGGGTACCGCTGCAACATGCTGGGAATGGTATGGAAAGTAAAAAAAAGAGAGAAAATGAGCCTAGGCAGGAGTTCTAGGAAGGATCAGACATCCAAACAAATATATATACATATATATTACATATATATCTATAATATGTATAATTTTCATAAAACATATATTAAGGCATGTAAAGCAACATAAAGGGCCAGCTTTATGAAATAAGAGCTGAGAGAGAGGTGATAGACATATAGACATTAATCCTTGGTATTTTACATGTATCTCTTAAAATATCATTTTTTTTTTTTTTTAAAAAAAGGAGAGACAGGCGAATGAAGGGGAAGGCATGGAAGGCCCTGAAAAATCTGTGTCTTGTGGATGGAGAAAGGTGTGGGGAAAGAGGAAGAGGGTTACCTCAGAGCCAACCCCACCTGCCAGCCCGGGGGCAGAAAGGACAGTCTGGGGTGCTTGAGCTGTGCTAAAGATGAGAAATGCAGCCCCAAACCTGCCAGAAGTGAAGACAAGCGGAATCCCCCCAGTCTGTAATCTCTCGGAAGCAGGAGACCATCTTAAGTACCTAGAACAGTGCCTGGAGGTAAAAGGTGCTCGGTAAATATCTGTTGAATGAACTGTCATCTTTACTTGCATATGTAATTGTCTCCGCCCTGAAGGAGTGGAGAATTGGTAAGTAGTTGTTCTCGGGGCCACTGGAGGTCAGGCTGGAGTCTCAGGCAAAGAGAAGGCCTGGGGACCAAGGCGGTTCAGTTGCACTCTCTCCCCTTCCTCCTCTCCGGCTACACTCATCTCAACATGGGTGAAGCAGAGAAGAATGAGTTTGCTCCTGTCTCTCCCCCCACAGGTCTCCCTGGGCAGGTGGCTCCTGAAAGAGCCAACCTAGAAGGGGCTCTCTGGTACAGCCTCAGCTGGTCTTTACCTGGGACGCCTGGGATGTGGGGCCTGGAACCTGGCCTCCCAGGTTCAGACTGCATTCCCTCTTGCTGAGCTGAGCACACTCTCAGCTGGCCCACAGCACATTCCAGAAAGGTCACAAAAAACGGTTTGGAAAGATCCCAAAGCTGACCACACCCTGCATAAGACAGGTCCTTCTCTCTGTTCCCGAGCCCAGGAGGGGAGGCACTCCCGGGCCCAGACCTACAAAGGGGAAGGGCCGTCTACATCCCAGGCTGCCCTCCCCAGCCCCCACACTCCCAACCTGCATCCCCGTGCCAAGTGCTTCAGCTGAAGGCAACCATGCACTCACTGGTGAGGCCTCCTGGGGCCTTGGCATCAGCAGGCCCGCTGGCCCTGGGGACAGGGTGGGAGGGGCTGAGCTGACAGTCTGGCGCTGTCCTGGGCACCACCCTAAGGCTCACCTCAGGAAACCATCCCCATCCCCCTTTCCATCCCTGCCCTCTTACTTGCAAATGAGTCCTGCTGCTTCTTTCCCTCCCTTTCCTAGGACTCTGCCTTCCTCTCTCCTCCCCTCCCAACCTCCACCAGACCCTGCACAGACCTGCTGCTCTCTTTCCCAGCCTGCACCCCCCCCCACGGGGGCCCGGGAGTCTCCCCACCTCTCGGCACCTTGTCTTTGGCTCAAGCAGGGTGGTCAGTCTCCACTGGACTGCAATGGTGCACCCATAAGCAGAGAGGCGTCAAAGCCTTGGGTACAGCTGGGGCAGTGCGTGGGGCCAATGGGGGCAGAGGAAGATGGCAGGTGCTGTCCTTGGTGTCATGGACTGGAAGAGGCAGAGTGTTCATCTTCTCTTCACCTCTGGTCCTAACCTAAGGTAGCCCAGAGCATCTTTCCCACCAGGGCGTCTTCTCCATCAGGGAATGTTCTAGTAGGGCCATCACAACCCCAGCCAGAGTCAGGCTCAGGCTCCCTGCGACTTAGGCATCAGACAGGATGCCCCCCGCCCCACCATCTCAGGCTCTGGCTGAGGACCACCATCTGAGTAGTGAGGGCTTCAGGGTCAGGTGTGGTGGGCGTGTGGACACCAAAGCACCCGCACTCCTCTCGGCAGCAGCCCTGACCCTCAGCCTGGCAGCTGGCAGTTTTCCCACGGGTGCCTGGGGGCTGGGGCCCGGGTGGGGCCAGGACCGCAGGAGGGCAGAGAGCTTCAGTAGGTGGCTCTGGGGAGCTTCACAGCGTTGGCGGCAGCCAGGGCTTGCACTGAGGAAAAGAGAAGTCAGGTGAGAAAGGTGCCGCACAGAGCAGACCTCAGACAACTCTTCCCAGGAGAGAGACGACTGTGGTTGTGAGGCCTTGTGGGAACCCACCCCACGCCCTCAACCCTGAGAGAGGGGCACCGATACCTAGAAGTGAACATGCTTCTCCACTTGCCTGATACTGAGCAGCCATGTGCTAGAGGTAAGGATGGTGCACAGCCTTTGGCTATAGATTCCGATGTTATTTTAATTTACAATAAGATCTGGGGGAAAGCTTCTGGGTGCCCCTGAGGCAGGGCTGCTGTGTATCTCAACAGAGGGAAGGCTTGTGGGCCAACAGGAGGTACAGGACAGGGATAGTGGGGTGTCTGAGGAGTCCCTTCCCGAGAGCGGACAAGGGAGACCTCAGCTCTGTTCCCTGTCTGCTTTCCCGGAAGCAAAGCCGGTTGGCATTGCAGCCTCCAAGCAGCAGCCCTGCCAGCCAGCCCTAGTCCAGCACTGCGCAGGGACAAGGGGGCTCAAGCAAAGGGATGGCGAAGAGAGAGCAGCGTGGGCCCTGGGGCCAAGGGGAAAGCAATGCTGGGATGAGGTGGTTCAGATGGCTCAATGGGGGCTCCCAGTCCCTGGGGAGGATGAGACACAGTAGAAGAGTGCTTACGTCAGAGCTCAGACCTGCATGGTATGGCTGCTGTCGGCGCCCCGTGGGGATTCAGACGATAGGGGGTTGGCTGGTGAAGTCAGGGAAGCAGGGGAGGTGGGAGGGCTTGGGGTGGCACATTGCACTGGAAACAGAAATGAACAGGGAAGTGAATCGGGGTGGTGGGGTGAGCAGGTGAGGAGGCCCTGCTCCGGGTGGGCGGGAGGCAGGGCGGGAGGCAGGGCAGGAGGCAAGTGGAGAGGAGAGCTGAGCCTGGGGACCTGTTCAAGCTAAGGCAGAGCTGGTCTCGTTCCAGGTGCCATGGGGGAGAGCAGGGGACCCCAGAGGAAACCTGGCAGATCCAGGCTCTGCTGAGAACCAGTGTGACTGTGGCTGTGGGCAAGGCCTAGCCTCTCTGGGCCTAAGGCTCCCCTGCCACTTCTCCACTATTGTGTGGATAGAATAGGGGATGGCACCTTCTCTATGGTGATATCGCTATAATGACAAATAGTACAGTAAAATCATACAAATCTAAATCACCAGGCCCCCATTTATGACTAGATCAAAGTGAAGTGATCACCATGTTAATCAATTCCAGTAAAATGGAGCCTTCTGAGAGTGAGTTCCACTAACTAGGCTCAAGGGCTCAGCGCGTATGCCCAGCTGCCACTCAAGACCCCTTGCTCAATCCAGGGAGGGCAGACTTCCCTCCACCCCTGGGCAAATTGTTACAAGCCTTTAAAGCGGTGACTTTGAGTTAATGAGATTTTACTCCATTATCGTTTTTTCACATTGAGAACAACGAGACGGGAGCTGGACTGTTAGGGACCAGCTCTACGCAATCGTGGGCCCTTGGGCAGCCTCCGCCCAGCTATGAGGCAGGAGGGGGATGGAGAAAATGTCCTCACTTGGGGCCCAGAGAAGAACCAGACCTCAGCCAGGGTCATGCACACTTACTGCAGGAGAGGGGTCCTGGCATAAACTCCCTGCTCAACTCCCTCCCCACCATGCCCCGGACCGCCTCACCTTCCCTGCCCTCTGCGTAAGACAAAGGGCCAGTGTGCCGCCCATCACCTATGCACACCCCACACATGTAGCGAAGACTCGGAGCTCTCGCATGAGCGGGAGCTCATGCACGACACAGACTTCGGGCATGGGACCCAGCAAAACCATGTCTTTACTTGGGACACACAACTCAGATACATATGTGTTGGTGCACTTGCACATGGCCCAGCACACCTATAACTTCACATACAAACCCATCACAGATGCTTCCGAAACACACACTCCTGTGCATGTCTGTTGCCTCTGGCAATCTCGGCTTCTCAAACAGTCAAAATCCGAAACGCTAGGGCAGGTCTACCTCCGGGAGGCCGGAGAGGAGGTACAATGTGCACGCAGTGAACCTCTTCCACTTCACTCGGAGAAGAGCTCCTTGGAGACCCGTTACCCTTGTTTACACACGGTTCTAGTAGGTGTTGGCTAGTGGGGTTCCTAGCCCATCGGAGAATTAAAACAAGAACATTCTAAGAGAGGAATTGAGAGGCCCACTGACATCCATAAGAAGGTACAATTGAAGAGAGAAAATCTTTTGTAAAAAGTAGACATAATAACTTTAAATGTGTAACAGTTTGGGAGTATTTAATTAGCCATGAGTGGATCTGAACCAATTATAGCCCCTAACGGCATCCCTTTGACAGAGGTATCCAAAATCAGGATATTTATCATGATACTAAAGGAGCAAGAGCAAGCAAGATTAATTATGTTGAATGTAACCTATTTAAGAAGGCAGAGAAGTCCTAAGTATGTATTATTAGAAATACATCCATTGAAATCATTAAAATTCATATATGTGTGAAGTATGTACTGGACAGATGTGAAGTTATAATCGTGTGTTCACAAGTATACCACATCTGCATGCACAAGTGACCAGTCACACGTATTCACATTCACGGGACCGCACTCTCCCTCGGACCGCACACACAGACAGGGGCTTGCGATGTCACGATGCATGCACACTGCACACACACACGTCACCGTCCCCACACTGCCAACAGGGCCGGTCACACAGGCACATGCGCGTTCATAGACTCCGCCTCCACCCTTGGACTGTGCCCCCACATACATATGTGTCCAGGCTCCAACAGCTCACCAGTAACGGACCTCCACACAGCACCCACAGACGTTTTGCACACATGCGCACACAGACATACACACCCCTGTATTTGTACTCAAACATTCCTTCCCCCATGCACTACACACTTGAATACACCCAAATACATGTGTATCTACAGACACTGCACATGACCTCAGGCCATACATACAAACTGAATGCTGCCACATCTTCCCACACACCACGCAGCTGAGTCTGCTCACACTGTGCGTTCCTGCCGAATGCTGCAACACTTGTCACTGAACACACCGTCTGCGCCACATGCCCACACTCAGGTGCTAACTCTGCATCCTGTGTCTGCTGCACTGTCTTCATGGCCACGCCCAGCACCCCATGCTCGCAGGCCCCGTCACGGACCTACACCCACACTGTGCGCCCAGGAACGGCCCTCGCTGTGCCTGGCAGATCTGCAGCGCTGGGGGCCTGGGCCACGGACCATGGGAGGTGGGGACAGTGGGCTAAGTCTGAGGGCTGGCCCTGCCATGGCCATTTTTTAAATAGTTGGGGTTTTGGTAAAAGTCAAGTAACCGTTTGCTTTCAGTGCACAGACCCTGACATGAAGCCAGTGTGAAGGGAAGGGGAATCTGATAAGCCAGGTGCATTTTGTTTTCGTGGAACTTTTGGCTGGGGAACTGCAGTAGAGAGAGCTGGGGGCTGGGGCGGGGCAGAGAAAAGTATTAAAACAGTGTTGTATGCTCTAACCCTTGAAACAGGAAGTTTCCTTATGCTCAGAGCATGTGGAGTTTGATCTTTGGAGGGTTGAGGTTCGTTTTACAGCTAAACAAACTACAGTGACGTTTGACAAAGGCCTCCTTGCAGCTGAACTGGTTCTGCTGCCTTTGGCTACGGGATGGGCTCCCTGAGGCCCATCCTTCTCTTGCCCCCAAGTCCAGCCCAGTGATAGCCTCCGTCTGATATATCTCCACAGACTTCCCCTGGCCACCAGCTAATGTCCATTACAACCTAAGTGGCAGCAGGTTCTTCCCTAAGGCTTACTTAAAGCCCCTTCATTGTAGCCTAAAGCCCTCTGGTTTCTGAGAATATCCATATTAAAATGGCTAGAAAAGGCACAAAAGGTCCCAGTTTCCACATCAGCTACCGCTGTTGCACCTGTGCCACCACCGTTGCCCAGCCCCACCGCTCCCACCGCTCCCACCGCTCCCACCGCTCCCACCGCTCCCACCGCTGGCGCTGGCTGGCCTCCATCGAGCACTCGCTGAGTGCCTGGCACTGTGCTGGGTGCTTGGCACACACTGTGTCCATTCCTCTCATGACCAGACAGGTATTTCGATTTGAATTTTACAGATGAGGAGCTGGAGCCTCAGAGAGCCAGAATTCAAACCTTCTTAATCACCAACATGAAATGCCATCGCCTGCACTGAGCTCCTGACCACCATCCTTACCTGCTTGTGGCTCAGCTTTCAGCCAGGCTGCTGTCACTGTGGCTAGCACCTCTGCCTCTGCTTCCCTGACCAAAGTCATCCAACCTAGCATCCTTCCAGGGCATCCCTCTTGACTGGCCTTCAAAGCCCTCCCTCTCCCTTGCCCTCTCTCTCACCCTCTCTCTCACACTCTCCCTCTCCCTCCTTAACACCTTGTCTTGATGGGGAGAAAATATTTCATCTCCCAATCTTCATGACTTAACCACTGTCTTTCCTCTACCTTTCATGCTCCCATTCACACAGAACCTCTTTAATTCTTCCCATCTTCATCCATTTCATCCTTGCCAATCACTCTGATTTACTACAGGTCATGACTCAGGCTGAGCAGAAGTTAGTCCTGTTGACTTTAACCTCATGGTGTCCATTTGGTTCCTACTGCCCTTTGTACCAGCGTGAAGTCAATTCCTCAGACCATCATTTCTTAGCAGAAAAGTGGGATGGGGTCAGTAACCAAAGGGGTGATCATATCACTCTCAGCTCCTGGTTACCTGCACCATCTTCTCTTATTCTTCCTCTCTGCATGCAGCAAGAACAGGAAGTGAAAGTATACCCTGGAATACCTGGCCCTCACACCAATCAAGTCAGTTATCACCTTTCTCTGTGCCTTTTCCAACCTGCTCAGGTAGAATGGCTCCCTTGCTCTCCCCACATGGCCTCAGCCATTCCCCCATACAGGGCCCAGGAGGGTCATCACGGCTCTGAGCTCCTGCACATCAGCAGCTCTGGCCCCTGTGCATCCCGAGCCTAGCACAGTGCCTGGTGCTTAACAGGTGCTCCTCCTGAGCACCCTTGCCCTGTTCCTGTCTATCTCTGACCCCTGGTAACACCGCGTCTCCTCCCCTACACATGGTCAGCCGTTCTCCTGGCAGAGCGAGGTCCAGCCCCTCTCACCAGACAGCATGCGGCCCCTGCGCGAGGCCTCGGTCGCCAGGGCGCAGGAGATTTCAATCCGCTTCTCCTGCTCCTGCAGCTGGCTCTCTGAGTCCTGGGGTATGTCCACAAGGTCCCCCTCGCCGACAGGTACCACGTTCTGCATACTGAAGAGGCACAGACACACAGACATGGTGGGGGGTGGTACAGGACAGTCCAATTGGCTTATGGGAGGAACCTGCGGACTGAGGTTGGTGGGGGTGAGGGGGGGCAAGGGCATTATAGACTCTGGTCCCCAACAAGGCTGTCCCCAGGGGAGTGGGACCTGGCAAAACACATGTTGGGACCCCTACCCACAATGTTTTAAAATGAACTGGAAGGTTCAAGTGAACGTTTAGGGCTGCCTCAAAGGGGAGAAGAAGTCATCAGAGGTCAACCCATCAGCTCGTCTTGATGAGAGTGTGTGCTCAAGCTCAGCGGTCCTTCAGGCACCCATGGGCACCTTCATTGCCCTGGCCACTGCCTCCATTTGCTCCACTCTGGGGAGGCTCAGGGTCCCCAGTGACATGGGTTGGAGTCGGTGGCACCTGTGCCCCAGGTGCCAGGTGGGCAGAAGTAGAGGTTCACCCAGGCCAGTTACCTGGACTTAGCAATGAGCGTCTTGATCCTCTCCACCTTCTTCTGCTTCTCCTTCAACTCCTCAGGACTCAGGGGAGTGTCAGGCTCCAGGTCAATGTACCGCTCAGGGATGAGGACTTTGTCTGGGGTGGAGAGCTGTGGAGGGACCAAGGTTACCACCTTCATTCCTCCCAGGGCTTCTGCCCCCTCCACCCCCTGGACTCTGCTCACCTCCTTATTGATGTCCACATCATAGTGTTGGGGCTCCAGCTCCATCTTGCGAAGTCGGGCAATTTCTTCCCTGGGTGTCTCGTAGGCCTGCCCACCAGACTCTTCAGCCCGCAGGGCCGCCTCCAGGTTGGAGATGTCCACTTCATGTATGCTGCGGTGACGGCGCACCTAGGGGACATGGGCACCTCCACTGCTACTGGGGCCTCCAGGGGGCCCTAACCATGCTGTGTCCTCGCTGTCCCCCCACCCCAGACCACCCGATCTGGCTGCCACCCCACTGCCCCCACTGCAGAGCTGCCCTTCCATACTGCCTGTCCAAAGCCTGCCCACCTGCAAGGGCCTGGGGGTAAAATTCCATCAATATCTCTCACCAATACTTGTCACTTAACGTCCTGCTGTGCCCTTTGCTCACTTCCTGTAACATATTATTTTGGGCAGTTGATTCAGTGTGTCTTTCATTAATCTCTAATCATTTCATATTATAGAAGTTCCAGTCCACTAACCAGAATGTAAACTGTTTGAGGTCAGGACTTATGAGTCATAATTTTTTAATACTTTAGATATTTAATAAAAAAGAAAAATTAGGCAGATGCCTTGGGCTCTCCCCAGCTCTGCACTTACTGGCTGTGTGGTCTAGGACCCCCTAATTTCCCGTGACTTTGTTTCCCCACCTCTGAAACAAGGATGATAATCCCTAAGCCAGCGCTGTTAGAAGGACTAAACGAGACAACATGACGAGGATTTATGAATTGCACTGCGCCAGGCACTGCTGAGCCGCCACAGTGATCTTCAGGATACTCGGCCCAGTGCCAAGGAGACAGAAAGTGCTCTAGAGACATTTATACGTGATGGCTACTTCTGGACGCTGGATTTTGTACTATCCTCTATTAACTGAACTTTGTATAACCTGTTTTAACCAAAACAATCAAGGCATTCCTTTTCGTGAATTATTTTTCTTTAAACACAAAAAAGGAAATACTTGTTGCAAGATCTTTTCTTCCCAGTGGGCGGAAGCCTTCCCCCTTCCTCTAGATGCCCAGCTCGGCCCTCCCCTGTTCTCTTCTAAACCCCAGGCCATGCCTGACTACTCCAGCTGAGGCTGGCCGCACCCTGGGGATGGGCAGTGTTGGCAGATGTCAGGCCTATGGGTGCCTGGGAGGACTTACTACTTTGTAGGCCGGCCGGGGGCTGGGCTCGGGGGCTGGGCTGGCTGGGAGCTGCAGACTTCTCCGCTTCTCCTTCATGGACCCGCTCTGGTGCCGCCGCATGCGGTCAATCTGCTCCTCCACGCTCATTTTGACCTTGCCCTCGCCGGGGAACACAGCACTCTTGGGGCGCTCCTGCTGCAGTGGGCGACAGGGTTCTGACAGGTGCCGCACCCTCCACCTAGCTTTTCCATCTGCCCTAACACCTTGACATTTTCCTTCTCTGGGAAGCTTGCCTGTAGGAAATTGAATAGTGGTCCCCAAAAGGTCTGCCCAAGTCCTGACCCCCAGTACCCGTGAATGTGACCTTATTAGGAAATAGGGTCTTTGCAGGTATAATTAAGTAAAGGATCTCAAGATGAGGTCATCCTGAATCAGAGTGGACCCTGAAACCAATAATGGGTGTCCTTAGGGGAGACAAGAAGACACACGGAATAGGTGCAGTGAAGGTGGAGGCAGAGACTGGAGTGATGTGTCCACGAGTCAGGGGACACCAAGGACTGGCAGCAGTGACTGTGAGCTGGGAGAGGGGCACGCAGCGGACGCTCGCTCACAGCCTCCAAAGGAGCCAACCCTGCCAACGCCTTGTCTGCAGGCCTCTGCCTCCACGACTGTGAGGAAAGAAAAACTTCTGTTGTTCTAAGCCCCCAGGTTTGTGGTGTTCTGTTCACTTCCTAGCAGCGCCGAGGCGCTGATGCGCTGCTCTGGGCAGCACACTGCACTCCGACCGCTGGTTTTTGCTCTATTTGCATTTCATCACTGGCACATCATCGTAATTTTGTTAAATATTTTTCATCACTGTTGTACACATATTCCTTGTCCTTTGACGGGTCTCCTTGAAGAAGACCTCCTCGGGTGGGGCTGCTGCCCTCCTCCTGCTTGTTCTGCCTTCTGCCTCCAGCCCTGGGTTTCTTGAACAGTAGTGACAGGTGGGTGGACCCACAGAGGCCCCTGCGCTGCCAGCCTGGCTCAGGCCCACCCGAGCTCCCAGAGCCTGCAGGTATGTACTCACCTGGGCAGAGAGACCGTTGGTGAGCCTATTAGCATTCCTCCTCACCACCCTTGACGGGGTCACGTCTGCATCAGTGGGTGACTTCGTCCGGGGGGGCACAATGCCAACTGCAGGGAGACAGAGCAGCCAGTGGGCCTCACAGAGAGAGGAAGGCAGAGAGACAGGGGAGCCTGCTTCTCAGAGAGGCTCAGTCTCAGCCCCGTGGAGAAGAAAGGCCTGGGCAGGTAAGCACTCTCTTTGGGAGTGAGCACCTCCCCGGGCTCCTCTCTGACCCTCAGCCTTACTTCTAGGGGAAGATGCATCAGGAAATACCTTTGTTGAGAGCTGCCTGCTTCTCTACCTCCACCTCTTGCCTGGTAGGCACAAGGCTGATGTCTCTAGAGGTGTCCGGGGATGATGTCTGGTGGGGCTCTTTTTTGCTTGGCTCATAGCTTGCCTTGGGCTGGGAAGAAAGAATGAGAAGAGGTTAAATGCTAGAGTGACTGCCGGGAATTGGGCCCCTAGTGATTGTTCTTTGTTTAGCAATGGCTGGTGTGCAAACCCTTGAAGACAAGGGGGACAGGGATACTCTATGTGTGCCAGCCATGCAGGGGGCAGGGAGGCGTTAGGCTGGCCAATGCAAGGCCCTCCTGGGGACCTGCAGGTGGCCCCTCAACCTGATGGGTACCCTTAGCAAGCACCAAGAAGCACGGACTTTCTGTGAGCCAGAAAGGAGGGGGCAACAAGGCCAAGGGTCTCTGAGGATCCTGTCAGCATCCTACCCAAGACTTGAGCAAAAGGACCGGGTGAACTTCGGTGCCAGTATTCTGGGGGCAGGAAAAGGGCACTTAGTTGTGGCTCACAGAATCATGAGACTACAAAGGACCTTGCACCCCCACCCCTGCCCTTCCATTGTGCAGTCGAAGAACCAAAGTCTCGGTGAGGCACACAGAGAAAGAAGCCTAGGCCAGAGGTCAGAAACCTCCACTCTAGCCCAGCTGGAGAGTACAGGCAAGTCCTACCACCTTCCTTCATCGGGAAAACAGAGGTGCTGTTACCTGCTCTGCCTGCCTCGCTGGGCAGACCCTCAGGGTTATATACATGCCAGTAGCCGAAATGAGAACATGAGTTTACCAGCTTTAGGCACAGGACTCTGTCTACTCACCGTGCAACCTCTTCCGAGCCTAACTGCACACCTCTCCTGGATCTTTGCTAGGGATCCAGGTGAGAGAAGGGGACAGAACAGGGGAGAGAGGGGCCTATATCATTACGCTCCAGGGACTGGTAAGTCTCAGA
Organism: Anoura caudifer; assembly: GCA_004027475.1. Classification (NCBI taxonomy): domain Eukaryota; kingdom Metazoa; phylum Chordata; class Mammalia; order Chiroptera; family Phyllostomidae; genus Anoura; species Anoura caudifer. The sequence continues at coordinate 315,414 of PVKU01000653.1, read as the reverse complement.
GAGGACACAGACAAGGCAGAGACAGAGAGATCATGGGAGGACTGGAGCCTGGGGTGCACAAGAGCAGGAAATTGGAATGGTACCAGTATGTATGTGTGTGTGGGGGGGTCCCTCGATTCCCATCAGCTGGTCATGCTGGTAAGGTGACCACCCGAGGCCAAGGCCCCCTGCCAGCCTGGGCATCAGGTAGGGCAGTGACTTATTTCCCCATTGTCCACAGAAAGCAAAAGGGGGAAAGAAGGCCTGTGTGAGTGTCTCAACCATCCTTTCCTTAGTCCAGAGTCCAGCTAGACAGAGGGTCCAGCAGCAACTCAGGTGTAGGAATATTAGTACTGGAATTCGGAAATGATTCAGCATCTTGCCTTGCCCCCTCACCTGGTCTTTGGTCCCATTCCCTCCACCCTACCCTCCAGGACCCAAGGGTGCTGGGTACCTGACCCCTGGCTGTCTCGCCACTGCAGTGCCAGGAAGGGGAGTTGGGATATGGCCAGAAGTGGCTCTCGTTAGGGAGTGGAGGCACGGTGGGAGGAGACTCCAGGGGGACGTAGGCTTTAGGGAGGGGGGGCCGTGGTGGGCCCGGCTCCTGAGGCAGAGAGAAGCCAGAGCATTAGGAGGAGCAAGAGCAGCCACTGTGAGAGCAGAAAAGAGTGTTAGCAGAGGCAGACAATGTCGCTGAGACCCTGGGGGCCCTGGACCACCAAACTCACACCTACGGCCTGAATGGAGCTCTAGCTGCAGAGCTGACTCTCTGCCTGGCCTTTCAGGCTCCCCTCCACTGAGTACCCACCTGGGTACCCTCCCCATTGCTCCCCAGTTTTCCTCCAAAGTTCTTTCCTCATTGCTTCACCATCACCCTGGACACCTTCCCACCCCTGTACCTGGGCTTCCACCATCTCCTGCAATGGCTTGTCCCTCTACCTGTCCCAGCATTCCAGGGCCCAGTTCAAGTTCCACCCTCTCTTTGGAAGATCAGCATTTGTGGTCTGAACTACATGGCTCGGAATTGAAACACACACTGCCACATTCCTGAGGCTGTTCACTGTGTTTCAGTCTCAGTCCCCACTGGACACGGGGCTCCCATAGTGGAGGCTTTGGGATGTATGGGTGTCTTTCTAGAGGGTCCTGTCTCCCTTGCCCACAGCAGGGCCTCAGTGAACGCTTGCTGACTGACTAGCAGACTGCTCCCTACACCAGCCCATAAACCTGTCTCTCCTTGGAGCAATCTTGGATTTAAATTCCTATAAAGCATCTGGTGTCTTTGCTACCTATCCTGGTGCTCTTGGAGAGACTTCCCTGACAAGAAGCTAGAGATGGCAGATGAAGACGAGAGCAGGTAAAGGAGAAATCTGGAGAGAAGGTCACACACTGGAGGTGAATGGCTACCTTAGACAGCGTCACAGCACGAGGCCTGGAGGCCTCTGGGGAGGAGATGGGCACAGACTTTGCATAGTTTCAGGCAGACGAGGACCTGGTCCTCCCTCCCCCAACTATCTTCTACTCCATGTTCTCAGCTTACCTCATTGGACCCAGACTTGGTGGGGGACCCTTGAGAGCCAGACACCAGTGAAAAGGGGCTCAGGGGGCTGGTGAGGCTGGCAGAGCTGAGAGGGCTGGCAGGGCTGTTGGAGCTGTAGGTAGCCGAGGGGCCAAGTCCTCCTTAGGGAAAACAAGAGGAAAAAGATGAGAGATGGGGTAGGAGGGTGGCTTGGAGTAAGGATGGGCTAGGGAGGTGAAGGAGGCAGGGAAGGACCCAAGGACCTGGGAGGGAGGACTTAGTGTCCCGGGACCACCCAGACCTAACACAGGGACTTCTTATAAGGGCTGGCTCACAGGCTGGGGATGTGCTGCACAGGGTAAGATGATGGAATAATACGGTCTCCCCCAAGATGTCAAAGAAAGCCAGCCTAAAGTCCCACGGCTGAAGGAAGACCCCGAGGAAGAGGTCTCAGACCAGCAAGGATCTGTGGGCTTAGTGGCTGGAGAGGCTGAGGTGCTCTTTGACCTTTTCTGGGGAGGAATCTAGTGTATCAGAGCCAACAGCATCTCTGAGTAGTATGTGAGGTCTATTCAGGGACAAGGGGTAGGGGAGTCTCACCCACCATCCCAGGGCCTGGGGGAAGGAAGATTCCAGAGCCCTGACAAGGCCCTGACTGGTTTTTGGCACCGCAGTGTTTCTGGTAAAGACAGAGGCCCTAGAGATTGTTGGGGAGGTGCCCACCTCTGTGCTTGGCCGTGTCTGTGCCCCGAGACGGGTTATTCTTCCTAAGCCCCTCCATCACGTCCTGGATCCTCCAGATCTCCTTCTGGATCCGCCGGTTGAGCACCTCATTCTGAAACAGCCACAAAACAGGTCAAAGGAAGTGGCTGCCGAGAAGTGTCCCAGCCCTTTCCCTGAATCCCTTAAGCCAGAGGTAACAGGAGCCCTGCACATGCAAGCACATATAAATACACACATATCACCAGCAAATAATTACACACACACATCCTCCAGCACACACACACACGCTCCAGCACACACACACATCCTCCAGCACACACACCTCTCCAGCACAGACAAACCCTTCCAGCACACACACCCCTCCAGAACACACACATACATCCTGCAGCACACAGACATCCTCCGGCGCACACACTCTTCCAGCACACACATCCTCCAGCACACGCACACAACCTCCAGCACACGCACGCAGCCTCCAGCACACACACCCCTCCAGCATATACACACCCCTCCAGCACATACATACCCCTCTAGCACACATACACCCCTCCAGCACACACACACATCCTGCAGCACACAGACATCCTCCAACACACACTCTTCCAGCACATACCATCCTCCAGCACACACCATCCTCCAGCACACGCACACAGCCTCCAGCACACGCACGCAGCCTACAGCACACGCACGCAGCCTCCAGCACACACACCCCTCCAGCATATACACACCCCTCCAGCACACACAAATCCTCCAGCACACACACACATCCTCCAGCACACACACACACACACACACACACACCCCTCCAGCACACATACACCCCTCCAGCACACACACACATACCCCTCCAGCACATTTCTCTCTCACAGGCAGCCTCTGCCTCCCCAGCCTCCATAAAACAAAGCTGTGAATTAAGAGTCATCACAGGAAAGAGCCCCTTTAGGGAGACCTGAGGACTCAGGACCAAAAGAGAGTAAGGACTAGCCCCTTAGAGCCCCTCCAGGGGAGGCCAGAGTGGTCTTGGAGTGAAGACCCCTTTAGATGAATGTTTTATGGTAGCCTATTTTCCAAGGGTAAGAGATTCCAGTTTCCTGTTTTTCTTCATATCCAAACAGCTCTTCTGTAATATCCACACCCAACATATGCCTAAGTACTCATGAATTATATTCAGTTACAGCACCCGCTCTTTGAAAACTAATAGCTACCACTTATTTAGCTCAGCCATATCAGGCACTGTGTTAAGTGCTTTGACTAACCCCTTTTGGCTCACAAGTCTATGAGGCGAGGGCAGCAGCTGTCCCTGCCTCAGAGATAAAGGGACTTGGGTCCGACCATCTGTTGTAAGACCAGCATCTGAACCAGGGTCTTTTTGCTCCAAGAGGTGGAGCTCCTGATCACAACACTACCCTACCTCCTGAAATCTGCCCGCAGACCATGGTGACGTTTGGGTCCTCTGGACCAGGAGGGCCTTTACCTCCCCCACACCTAACCAGCTGTAAGGCTGGTATGGAAAGTGTTACCAGGAGGCAAACCTGGGAAACCAGGGTTCCAACTGCACCACAGAAACAGGGCTTGCAACACTAGCCAGAGAGGAGGCATGGGCTGTGCATGCTGGGTAGAGACAAGACGGAGGCAAAGAACAAGATTCTCCAAGGTCAGTGTGTCCAGCCTGCCGCCTCCAAACAGAGTGTTTCGAACCAGTCCCAGAAAGGAAAGCCTCTTCCTATCGTAAAGTACCCGAGTGCATCGCTTCCACACTGACTACTCCTCTGATGTCATGAGAGATTCATATTTATCTTGTATTTACATGTCTGTCAAGTTCTTCCAGTCAGGAAACTTCTGACGTCTGACTGAAGTTCCAATGCTTCTACTTGACTCCATCCCCTGTGATTTCTTGGAAATGAACAACCCATATTATTTTCATCTTGAAATTTAGCATCTGCTTTAAGTGGCCCTGAACCTTGTCTTTTGGCTTAGAACCAATTCCTCATCTTAAATCTGAAATCTCTAAAGCAAGAAAGGAAGCCACCCTGGTCTCTCTTGGCCAAAGCCCAGGGAAGAAAGACCCAAAGCACATGCCAACCCCCACCTGCCCAGGGCCCTCTTCACCTGGACGTCCAAATTGAGATGTTCCCAGAGGTCGTCATGCAGGGCAGAGACCTCTGACTCAAGGCTCTCATACTCCACAGTGCTGTTGGTCAGGGCCTACAGGGGGGAGGGTTTGCTGAGACGGCAGCCATCGCCCAGCATTTCTCCTCATCCTGCTGTTGGGCCTGCGGCCACGCGCCTGCCATCTGGCAGGTCTGGGAGGAGGGCACAGAGGGCCCGGAGGAGAGTGCGCAGGGCTGAGGCATTCTAATGACAGCCAAACACCAGCCTCACAGGAGGTGCCCCAGCCCACCCTGCTGCAAACTGAAATAGAGAGGGCATGCCATTCCCTCCAGATATGTGGGTAGGCCGGCGTGGGAAACATCGCTCCCTCACACTCCTGTCCTCCGAGATCCAGCAGTTGAAAGTGGAGGACAAGAGAGAAGGAGATGGAGGGAGGGGCTTGCCTTCCTTTCTGGGCCATGCTTTCCTGGGGCTTTGGTTGCTGTCCCTACCGCTATTACCCAGGCCGTCAGTACTGGAGGGTCTCCCTGTGCCCAACAGGACATGACCAGAACATCAGCATTGCTGCCAGTGTCCTGGCTTTCCAGGAGAGAAGGCAGAGGTGGGCGGCAAAGGTATTAGAGCAGCCGAGGAAATAAGTGGCCCTGATTCCACACCATCCTGCACAAATCCTGGTGCAGTTACAGTTGGTGGGAAGTTCGCCAATGTTCATGGAGGCCCTGGAACAAGCAGGCCGGCCTGCCAGCTGTCTCTTTGCAAGACACTGTTCAAGTCTTTGTTTTCTCTGTCCCTCCCGGAGGAGCACCCTGCTCTGGCCCTCCAAGGAGAATTGGGTTAGGGGAGTACCACCTGGGAGGGAGGCTCTCCCGATGGGTGCAGACCCGGCACTCGGTTACCGTTGTGGCCTGAGACAGCTCCACCCGTATGTGGATGAGCTGGTTCTGCAGTGACTCCTTCTTGTGCAGTAGCTTCTCTGGGTAGGCAGGCTGGCTTCCAAACATCTCCAGCTCCTGGTGGGTCCCCATCAAGGCACTTTCCAGGCTCTCCTAAAGAAAGGCAGGGCAATGGCTATGAGCAGTCCTGAGACCTCCTCTATGGGACTGTTAGCAACACAGGCTAGAGCCCTCAAGGTTCAATCAGGCAGAGTAGTGGAGGTTATCCTCGCACTGCCTGAGCTTCCCCAGCAGAGCTTCAGCAGGTCTGACTAAGCACAGGACACAAGTTCAAAGAAGGCAAAGCTCTGTGAGTTTGGTCAGGGTGGAGACAGCAGCCCACACCTCCTCCATGCCAGTCCCCCATGTACCCCCACTCAAGGCCGCCCTTTGGTCCTCACCTTCTCAGCACGGAGCTGCTGCACCAGCCGGTCCTGCTCCCTCACCACCTTGTTCTGCTCACACAATTTGCCCAGCAACTTCTGGGGTTCCAAGGGAGTAGGGGGCAGGAAGGGAAAGAGAAGGGGGTGAAGGACACAGTTGATGGGGACCTGAGACTTGGGTTGGCAGGGCCCGGCCTCTGGATACTGCCTCCTTTCCCCTGCTGAGAAACCCTAGCCCTTCACCTTGACTTTGGAAATTCCTGGAAACAGGAAGATGGTCTTTACCTTGGGAGACTCCCAAGTACCCACTGGGAGGGGAGGTATGTTTATTTTCTGAGGAACTGAGTCAGCCTGAGAGAAGAGAGGGCTGAAAGCCAGATGCTAAGCTCCTGCATTCCTGTCCTCCCAGGGCTTCCGGTTCACGAGGGTTGGGGAGACAATGCGGCCTGGCCTTCCAGGCCTCCTAGGTGGGTGTGGACTCCAAGGGTAGGTAGGGTGCGGAGTTTGGACCACAGTCTCGGAAAACCAGTTAACAATGTAAACTGGTTCCATAGTCCCACATGACATGCTCTCCCCTCCTCTACCCAGCGTCACAGGATGGCTGATGCTGGGGTCCCTCAGAGGTCTGGTCCTCGCCTGGATGGAACCTCCCCGGGGCCCGCTGGGCAGATCTGCTGCCCAGGCAAGCCCAGTGGCGATGGGGGGCAGGGGAGGGCTGGTCAGGCCAAACTCCTCTTCAGGAAAGACTTGTGCTTCCCTACGTGCACACCTTTATCCATGCCGTCCTTCAGACACCCTGTGGCTCCTGTCCACTGAACCAGCTCTTGCCCTCCAGGCCTTTAGTTCAAGACCAGCTCACATGCTACCTGTTTTGTCCCTGATCCCAAGCCCACAAGGTCTCACTACCTCACACTCCTGCAGAACCTAAGGTCAACTGTTCAGTCTAGGAATCATGTGCTGCCACCTAGTGTCTGCCACTACTCTGAAGCACCCTGAGGGCAAGAGCGTGGCCATGTTCTTTCCAGTTACCTAGGGACTACCACTGACCGCCTGACAAAGTCTGTGCTCCTGCAATAAGCAGATCCCACTGCCGGAGACAAGGGTCCTAGAGCTCAGTGGGGAAACACACAGCCAGCGCAGGAGGTAGGGATGAGTGGGGAGAGTGAGACAAGGAGGTGAGGAGGGACAGGGAGAATGTTGTCTTTGCAGTGAGAAAGGACAGGGATGGAATGCATGAGGAGCCGCGGGGAGGAGAGGCCCCATGGAGGAGCCCAAGGACGAGGACAACAGTGGGAGGGGCTGGAGTGCACAGAGGGAGCAGGAGAGCTGCTCTTACATCTGTATCTTGCTCGTTTAACTTGTAGGTGTGGTGGAGGCTGTCCCGGAACACTTCTGGGTACGGAGGGACCTGCGGAAACAAGAAGCTGGTTACTTCAGCAGAGGACAGAAGGGCACGTGGAGGCGGGAAAATGACAACCTTTGCTCCTTTTTTGCCAGAGACTGCAGTGCATCACCTCTGGTAGCTTCCATCCGGGGTCCTAAGCTGAGCTAATTCTCTGTGCCCTGGCTGAGCAGCCTGGGATGGCCCAATCTCAGTTCCATCCCAACTGTCCTAGGCTGACCGTGGAGACAGAGATGCTGCTCAGCTCCTGCTGTGTGTCTCCCCTTCCCTAAGCTGTAGGATCACCAGCTGAGAGGGATTCCAAGGGTGTAGAGCTCCTGACAGCCTGTTGTCAATGACCATGAGAACAATGGTGAACCTTCAGCTGTTTTTGAGAACAAGTCATGGAAGAATGGAATAAGCATTGGAAATATTTGAGAATTATTAACCTAGCGGATCGAACACCAGTCACAGGCTTGTGCTTAAACCAGGATTGGTATAAATTCAGAAGTGTCTCCGGGTCCAGTACATGCTCCCTACCCTTGATGACACATCCAGTAGCCACAGAACACTCTTCATACCTTTGGCATTGAATGGTTCCATATCATACCCCCATGCCCTTAACCCCAGTAATGTCTGTGGAGAAGATACCAAATAAAAAGTGGAAGGCCTAGGCAATTAAAAAGCAGATTTGTGATCCTTGGCAGGCATGAGATGTTGATGCTGGCTATTTTGATGGTTTGGGAAATGGGCCTTGGGTTTATCCATGAACACGAAGAATGGAGGAAACATGGTGGAATTAAAGGAGGGAGACCAGGCTGAGCCTGGGAGATGAGGCCTGGCAGATGAGTGGGTTGGGCAGAGCAAGCCCCATCCCAATGTTTTGACTCGACCATGCACAAGCAGCTGAAATGGTGTTGACAGAGACCATGCTGCCAGGCAGAGGCCTTACTTGCATGAAGAGCTGGGCCCTGGGGGAGGAGCTCTCCACCATGCGGTTCACCATACTGATGAGAGTCTCGCTCTCACTCATCTGCAGTAGAGGAAGGAACGGATGATTCAAACTCAGACTCACAGGCATCTTCCCCAAACCCCCCTGTGCTTGTTTTCCAGGATACAGAAAAGGGCAACTTTTCTTGGGGACTGCAGCAACCTTTCCTTGGCCTTACCTACCCATCATTCTCCCTTTGTGAACTCCATCTCAGGACCAGCACTGAAGCTGCCCTTGAGGAAAGGCCACAGAAGGAAGCTGCTGTGCCCTAGCTCACAGCTCTGAAGAGGCCCCAGCCCAAGGACACTTCCCCAGGGTGCTTGAGTATTGTGGGTCTCATCCACATTGGCCAAGGTCGTCATCTCCTTGCCCCAGCTCTCATTTCTCACACTGCTTTGGTCAAAGACCACGCAGGCAGTCACAAAGGCCAGTCTCCCAAAATTTGAACTAAATGAAACAACAGAAAAAGAACAGCTGGGACCTGCTCTTTGGATGGGCCTTCCCAAACATATAGGCACAGGTCTCTCTCCCCAACCCCTGCCCACCTCTTGGCTCTAGAGTAGAAAGGATTGCTAAACACGGTTTCCAGAGCTGGGCTGGTAGCATCCATGCCGATCTTGGATGACGCTAGGGAGCAAATAAGGAGGCCAAAACAAGCAAGCCATGTTAAAGGGACACCAGATATTGGAACACTGCTCTCCCAACACATTATCTTATGTTTCAAGGATCATTAGGAACATGGGGGGAAAGACTATTTGCCAAATGAAAAAGACAGAGAAAGAAAGAAAGGTGAGGGAGGAAAGGAGGAGGAGGAAGAGGAAGAGGGAGGGAAATGGGGGGGGGCAAGCCAACCAAATCAACCAGAAATGCCATCATTTCCCCCCACTGGTTCCAAAAGTGAACATATTAGGGAGTATCCTTGGCTATGTCCCTTTAACTCAATTCATCTGCAGGAACAGGCAGCAGAAGGGGTAGTGCAAGAAAAGCTTTTTGGGGAGGAGAAGCAAGTAAGGGAAGGGACAGGGCCACCTTAGGGCAGACCTTCTGGGTTCACAGTTCAGGAGGCCCCTCATTTTTTTTGCCCTTGTCTTTCCAGTCTTCACTGGACCCACATGATTTCCCTGTCCCATTCAGATGGCAATCCAAATGCGGCCTTGCTTCCTGTCCGCATGCTGCGGATGGTGAGGGGTGCCTGTCCACTCCCATTTGCAGGGTCCACAGCATTTTAAAAGGCTTTCTGTCCTAGGAGCTGATTTGTCTACCTCGTTCGCCTCATTGAAAGTTTTTCTATGGCATATAATGTCATTTAAGAGGCTTTCAAAAGAGCAGTTATGAGGTTGAGTCTTTGTGAAATAGTTAGAAGTCAACAGGACATCAACTGTGTTTTTTGTAAGGATCAAAACTCAAATTGACCCCTATCTTCCTATCTTCTTGGGACCTGTGTGTGTGAGAGTGTGTTTACTGTGTATGGCGGTGTATATGTGTATGCTTCTGTCTGCTGCCTGTGTGTCAAACCTGTGTCCCATGTGCGTGTATGGCGTATGTATGTATGGAAAACAAGGCAGATCTACCAACACATCAGGCTTTGAGAGGGCAGGGGAGGCCCAGGCTCTTCCTGGACACCCCCCTGATCTCATGCTTTCCCCACCCAGTGGATCTAAAGTGATAAAGGACAGAAGCAGGCTCTCTTCTCTCCCTGTTCTCTCCCTGGCTTGCCCCCATCCCTGATGCGGCTTTGGGGATCTTCCAGCCCATGTGGGTACTGTCTCTAGAAGAATTCCTGTGTGCCATCTTCTGTCTCTCCAAAATGTTAGAGATCTTGCGAGAAAGCACCTGGCCTAGTGCCTTACATATAGTAAGGGTGCTCAGTTAATCTTTTAAATTGAGTTCTAGAAGAAAAAGAACAATAGAATAACCATAGCAGCAGTTACCACTCGTTGCCAATGCCTGACAAAATGCTGTCATTCTTATTTGAATCTCCCAACACCTCTATGAAGTAGAGAGGGCAGGTTCCACAATGTCCATTTCATAATTGAGAAAACAAAGACCCAGAGAGGCTAAGTGATATTTTCAAGATTGAAACAAATTTCTTGTAAATGACAGAGCTGGAACTAAAGTGCCATGTCTGACTTTATGTTCTGGACTCTTATCATATAAAACTGCCTTTTAAGAATATCTAGAATATCTGTTTATCTAGGAGGAGATCCTCTGAGAGGTTATATCTGAAGCTCCCAGCCAAAGGGCCCCACCCCTCTGGGGGGACAGAAGCCCAAGAAAAGTCACTGCGGTCTGAATTGAGTAACTGTCCTGTCTAGGGCCATACCACCCTGAACGTGCCTGATCTCGTCTGAATCGCTGGCCAGCCAGGCACTGTGGGTAGGCCACAGGGAGGAAAGCCTGCCCAGAGGCCAGGAGCCCTGCTCCTCACCACTCCCCAGCACAGCAGAGCCTGCTCCCGTTGGGGAAGGGGATGGGTCAGTGCATCCAGGCCTGCTCGGGACTGGCATCCTCAACCGGGTGCCCACATGGACTGGACAACACACGCTGCTTTCTGGAATTAAACTGCAGTACCCTGAGGGCTGGGCGCCTTCCCTGTTGATTAAAATACAGATGTCAGTGCTCAAGGTCATCACGAGGATGAACAGACAAAGACAGGGAGCCCCAGTGAGAGGCTGGTCAAGCGGCCTGCGACTAGTACCACCAACAGTCACAGCCAAATCCTCCGATTTCACATTCATGGTGCTTTCTACAACTTTCATCCTGAGAGCACAAAATCATCCTGATGAGGCTTGACCCAAGCTTCTTCATATATTAGATGCTTCCTTGGCTGTAAACGAAGTCAAAAGCTCAGAATCGTATTCCAAGCTCTGCTACCCACTGGCTGTGTGCCCTTGGCATGCTTCCTAACCTCTCTGTGCTTTCATTTTACCAGTTATAAAATGGGGATAATCAAAGTGCCCGCCTTGCAGGGTTGTTATAAAGATTAAATGAGTTAGGTTCTGCAAAGTGCTTAGAATAGTCTGGAGCAGTGAGGAGGCACCCCATTCCAGCAGCTGCTGCCATTGTTATCATCATTACTGTCGTCATTTTCACCACCGCCCCAGGCCGCCCCCATAGGGCAGCGCATGCCTGGCCAGGGCCCCCATGATCTGTAGCACAGATCTGAACATAGGAGTATGTGCTCAGATAAATGCCCAGCATGTTGACCCCAGCCTGTCTAAAGTCACAGAGTGCTGCACAGGTGTGCAGTCCTCAATTCACAAACTGTGGAGTTTAACAAGAACCTGTGGAGTATGATAGGGTGATCTTCCAGATTTGCACTTAACAAAATCCTAGCAGGATTTTAAGGCCCAAGCAAGGAGCTCCCTCTCATCTCTGCTACTCTCTCCAGCAAAGAAGCAAATTCCTGCCTGACTCCGGGGGGCATTTCCATTTAGGCCAAACACACAAAAGGTAGCATTAATTACTCATGTGATCATTTATATTCTCTTTTTTCCCAGAAAACTCCCAGCTGCCCTAAAGAGCTTTGAAGACAGGGGGTGTGAAGGCGCAAACCAAAATATAAGCCACTTTGTTGTGTCCCGGTTGTGCCAACAAAGGTTGTCAAATGGATGAACAAGGAGGAGGTGGGAAGGAGGTGGGAAGCGAGGAGATGGGGCAGGAGCAGGGGTGGCGAGGGAGCACCAGCTCTGCCTACCTGCTGATCCAAATACTCTAGGTTTCTTTGCAACTGAAGGTCTAAAAGTTCATCCTACCCGGAGAGCCCCCGAGGCCCAACGGCAACACAAACAAACAGGAACAGGACAAAAGAAAACAATAAAAAGGAAGCAAAGCAGTTAAGAGTTAGCTGGGCAAGGAAGAGCACCTCTCCGCCCTGGAGGAGTTCTGGGGAAGGGTGGGTGGGGGCAAGGGGCTGGACCACCCAGAGCAGCCTCCACCGAGACACACTTGGGCCCCCACTCCAAGGCTCTCCCTGGTCGGCCTGGCCCTCCCCCAGTGAGTGAGGCACCACTGAAGCAACCTGGTCAGCACCTCCTGCAGGTGCTCCGAGGTTTCTGGGGAAAATCTGTTGTTCCTGGATGGGTGCATTTACTGTGTGTCAAGGCTGGAGTTTGGGCACTGGCAGGGGAGAATGAGAGAGGGAACTGAGGGGCAGCCTGCCCCGCCGGCCAAGGTCTCCTGCGCCTGGCCTCTGGGAGCTGTGCAGGGACAGGGGCCAGCACCTCGGCACAAGGACTCTGCCTGTGGGTTCCAGTGGGTCTCCCCAGCTCCACAAGTGGGGCATCTGCCTCTAGTTCTCCAGGTGGAGACAAAAATTCTCAAGAGAACCAATTCCAGGAAGAAACACAGTAGAAAGGGAGAAGAAAAGAGGATACATTATATGGAAAATCTTTTCTCCCTCAGTCCTGCCACTGTCTCCTTCCCCGAAGTGGCACTGCAGGCCAGGACAAACTGGAAGCTTAGGGGGAACGGCTAGATCACGCCTGCTGTCGGGAGCTCTGGCCTGACTTTCTGCCCAGCCCGTAACCTGAGGCCCTGTCCAGGCCCCCCAGCAGGCTGCAGGACTGTTCTGAGGTCCAGAGGGTCAGGACATTACATGCTTCCAGCTCTTGTCCTTGTTTCTCTGCCCTGTGTCACAGAGATGGAGTAACTGGCACCAAACTCTGTTGGGGTTAGAGTCCTGGCCGGGAGGAAGGAGGTATCCAGAGGTGAGTAAAAACCAAATGGGCCACGGATTGGGCCCAGAGGCCCTCCCTGGGAGCAGAGGTCCTGAGGGGTTGCGGTGGGGGAGGAGAGGACGTACCATCTTATCGTGGACCGTGGGGGGTGGTGGGTAGTTGTAGGGGTACAGTCCTGCAGGGACTGGCCGCCTGTCTCCCAGGTAATCATACTGGAAGAGAAAGGGAATTGGAGAGGTGAGGGGGTCCGGCTGGGACATGGACTTCCCCACCAACAGAAGTTCAAGGTTAGGGATATTTGTATCCTGTCCCAGAGCAGACTCTAGACTTAAATGGACAGCATTTATCCAGTGCAATATCCTAGCAGTGATCTGTTCAGGTCCTCAAGATTCGAAAAGACAGAATCTTCTCTGCCCTCTTATATACATTCTTGGCATATGCCAACATTCTTGGCATAATCTGGCAATGGGCACAGAAAGCAATGTTCCTACATGGTGGGCAAAGCAAGGCGCCCAGGGCAGCTCTCCTGGGAACGGAACCACAGGACCAGTGGCTCCCTGGGCAGCGCTGCTGGCTCCGTTGACACACAGCCCAGTGTCCCCATGTCCTAGATGCTGCTGCACCTCCACCTCTTCTCAGCAGATGGTCTCAGGCTTCTGCTGGGCCTCAGGGGATGAGGAAAGAGGGGACTTCAGGGGATGAGGAAGGTGGAGGCTCACCTTGGGAGAGCTGATAGATCGCCTCATCATGTAGGCAGTGGGGTCAGCATAGATGTCCTCACTGCGAGGTGGCAGCCGCTCAAAACGGGCACTGGGTGAGCGGACTGGGGAGTAAATGCGGGTGCGGCTGTAGGAGCCCTGGCTGGGCGAGCGGGGCACAGAGTGGGACCGCAAGGATAGGCGGCGCAGGGAGCCTGAGGCGGCATCCAACTCATCATAATAGACCGGCTGCCGGGAGGGGCTGGGGATCCAGATGGTGCCATCCTGCCGTCCATAGCCAGCAGGCTCCTTCCACCCACACCCGTTGCGGAAGGAGTGGCGCTTGTCCTCCAGGGCCCAGGGCGGGCTGATCCGATCATAGGCAGGCATGGAGCAGATGCTGTCCGGCCGCACCCCTGGTGGGTAGTACTGGTAATCATCGGGGTACTGGGAGGAGTAGGAGCCATAATACTCAGGGGCCCTGCGGGATATGGGGTAGAACCTAGAGGGACTGAGAGAGAGAACAGTGTAAGGAACTGGGCAGAGTGGGCATGTCCCCACCCCCCCTGAGGGGCCTCAACCCCACCTCGGAGTCCTCCAGGCTGGAGTGGCCTTGTGAGCACACAGAGAACCAGGTTTATTTCCAGAGGTTCATGGAAGAGCGATCCTCAGAGCTCTTCCCTCAACCAGCTCCCTGAGGCCCAAAAGTCCACCAGCCAGAGCTCCCATCTTTACCTCTTTAAAATGAAATGCCCCTAGGGAGAAACTTTAAGCCTTATTAGCCATCGCTATCTCAACGTGAACTGATTGGTCAGATCCTGCCCAGAGAGGCAAACAGAAGAAAGCAAGCGTACCAGACACCTGGAGGAAAGGGGCAGAGGAGGGACAAAAGGCGGCTTCCACATTTTATGGGACGCTATGAAGGGAGGCGCTCCCCCGAACCCCATCCCTGGGCAGGCCAGAGGCCCTGGGCACTGAACCGCTGGCAGTGCGCAGCCTTCCTGAGGCTGTTACCTGCAGTTCTGACCTGCCCAGACGCCGGGGCCCAATGAGTACCTGCAGATGCCTGAAGGCCAGTCACCAGACAAAGGAGAAAATTGGTACAGGGGGCAGAACTAGGATCAGTGAGTGGCAACATTTTCTTTCTTTTCTCTTGTTAAAAACTGCCTATAAACATTGGCTTCCAAACAACTAGAGCCACTCAAAAATGGAGTTGGCTTGGCAGTTGATCAGTGAGTCTCCTCTTAGTAGAAACACCAGAACAGAGGATGTTGTTTGTAAGAGGGTGGGAAGCTCAGACGGACAGACGTCTGACTGAAAGAACTTTAAGGCCCCTCCTTATGATCGCCTGCCTGTTTCCTGCGCCACACAACACCCTTGTGGAGAGACACTGGGCACTCTGTTCCTTCCTCCGGAGGAAGTAGACAGAAAGCAAAATCAGGAGCAGAGAGAGCCATAGGGGCAGGAAAGGATTGGGGCAAGCTGGGAGTCCTGGGGTTTTCTTGGTTTCCCAACACAGCCTGGTTTCCAGAAGGTTTCCAATCAGGGTGCCTCTCATGTTATACCCCCTGCCCAGCCTTAGTCATGACAACACCCCAGCTTTACCAGGCCTCACCTCCGAAGGTCTTCAGGTGGGAGCACTCCCCGGCGCAGGTTCACCCACTGCTGAAGCTGGTTCATGGAGCTCTTGCGCTGGGCAATCTTGTCGGGGTTAGCATGTGGGGTGAAGCTTGGCCGGTGTCCCCCACTCTCTGAGTCCTGAGGTGGCAAAGCTGTGCTCCCTGGTCGGCTTGGGGAGCTATACTGCCAGCCGTTGGGCTGGGTGGGCCGCTCCCTGCCCCCTGGGACTCTTGGACCCTCAGGGTAAGGGCTGCCTGGTTCTGAGGCTGATTCCAGTCCAGCCTGGATGCCATTGACTTTCACCAGAGGCTCACCCTGGACTTCGGGCCTCTCAGGCCTCCTCTCTGCCTTCTCACAGCCTCGGCCATCCCCCTCCCCTCGAGTCTTGGCCTCTGGCTCAGGCTTGGGGAGGCTGTTGTGAGGTGGCTGGTGGAGGTGTTTGCTGGGTGGGATGTTTTCTGAATTTGGCTTCTCCTGGCTGCAGGGTGGCAAGGGAGATGTTGTAAGTGATTCCAGCCCAGCACGGAGTTGGGTAGGGGGTGGTACACTGGAAGGAAGAAAGGAGTGAAGATGTTGGGGCAGAAAGGTAGCAATAGGAACAGAATTTAATTCATTTCAGTTCTGTTTCCCAATTATTATAAAAAGTAGTCCAATTCTGCCTATGCATGACATGCTCATTCTGCCCTCCAGGTCTCCTCCCATGGGTCGCTCCACTCCCTTCGGCTGACCTGCTGTTAGCCCAGCCTTCAAGCTGTGGCCAAGACTAACCTCGCCCAGCCTTGGTCTCCTCTGCAGTCCGTCCCTGATACAGCTCCCAAACTTGGCATACACTATACTATGGTTTCACAACACCAACCGTCCTTGATGTCCCAGCTATAGATGCTTGTCACAGGTCAGCCCTCTCTCCTACAGAAAGTTCCTCAACTTCCATGAGCCCAGGCTCCTTGATGGCAAGGATGTGGATAATGATGCCTCCCTTCCCAGGACTGCTCCGGGGTCAAACACGGCAGGCACCAGGACAGAGGACGGTGCCTCAGACTTCACAGACACAGGAACGTGCTAGTTCCATTCTCAAAAACAAGCTTCTCCCGGGGCAGACTTTTTGTTAGAGCAAAGGCTCCGGGAGGCAGGGTGATGTCAGAATTTTGCTCCCTAGTTTTCCTAGCACCTGATAGAGTACCTTACACATTTCTATTTAGAGTAAATATTTATGAAGTGAATGAGCAGCCTTCTGGAAACAGGGCCTTTGGGTGAAACAAAAGTGGAATCTCGTGAAGGTATTCTCCCTATAGTTTCTCAGTCAACATCTTCACGCATCCTTGCTGAGACCTTGCTTGGTAAACATTCCTAAGACATGTGACTAGACTTGGAGTCTATACTCTAACACCTTCTGGATCCCCGTTAGAATCCCCTTCAACGTCTAACTCAATACTCAACTCCTACTTCAAGCAGAAACAGACCCCCTGACTGCGGACGAGGGAGTGGTAGGCACCGCCACACACTGAGCATTTATGATGTAGCAAGCATTTTACACACTGTTTAGTCCTCACAACGACCTACGAGTCAGGATTATAACTGCTATTTCTGAGGAAAAGAAACTCATGTTCATGGAGGTTAAGTCACTTACACTGAGGTGGCACCAGGGCAAGTGACCAAGTTGGGATTTGAACCCGAGTCCATCTGCCTCCAACGGCTGCGTGCTTAACATGCACAGCCAAGACAAACTGAGCAAATGACCCCGGCCCTGGGCTCCTGGCCAGGCCTCCATGGAACCTGGCTTCTCTCTGGGCCTCCGCCAGCTCGGAGGGAAGACGAAGAATGGTCAGGGGAAGAGAATACCAGCTCTGAAATCACTCAGCCAGACCTGCCCTCAGCAGTTCAAGACAGCACACTGGGTTCGGTGACAGCACAGAGCGCAGCACTGCCTGCTTCTTCCTTTTCCCCTAGCACTCCCCGCCCCAGGCCCAGACCCTGGCACTCACCTGTGACGCACAGCTTGGGGCACGGACTTCTGGGCTGGGGGGATCTGCACGCGGGCCGCCTCCCCCATGGCCTGGATCCAGGCCTCCTGCTCCTCAGGGCTCTCAGCACTGAAGAAGTAGGTGCGAACCCCGGCATGCTCAGCCTGTGGGGAGAGGCAGTGCGTGGAACTGGCCCCGGCCTCGTCCACCCAGCACACGGTCACCTGTAGGGAGAAGACACCCACGCCCACAGAACAGGGCGTCAGGAAGGCCACTCCTTTGACCTGCAGCTCTTTTTCCCGCATGGAGCTCAGGAGTAACGTGAGGAGGGCCCGCACATACACCACGTGCTTCAGCTGGCGCTCGGGTGCCTGCCTTGGCCAGCTCTCTCGACACCCCTGGGCAGCCCAGGTAAGTTTACCTGCCCCACCTGAGGTGATTACAAGAGGAGGGACAATTACCACACCCACTCCCCTATCAAATTCTGTCTTTGATTTGAGGGGCAATTACCAAATGTCTGGGAGAGACGCCCCCAGCACAGGCCAACCTCTTGGCCTCTGAGAAGCTAGCGCTGCCTGTTCCCCGCAGAGACAGCCAGGCCTCTCTCTCGTGGCATGCAAGGGGCATGCACAGGGGGTCAGAGCACGGTACCTAGTTGGTGACCGCGAGCAGGTGCGGCAGGCGGGAACCCAGAAGAGAGCTCCTGTCCAGAGGAAGGGTCCTCACGCAGTCAGAAGGAGGAGAAGCAGAGAACAGGTCAATCAAACACCAGAGGGAGAGACAGAAGATGACATGGCAGGAATGTTGAGAAGCAGACGAAAGTGGGGAGCTAGTCAAACTATCCCCTTCCACCGGTGTCACTATCGGGACACCAGCACCCAGCAGTGCCCGATCTGCCCACAGGGAAGGGGAGTGGACAGCTTGCACCAAGGGAATTTGGGCCGGTGGTGGAGAGAAGTCAGGGAATCCCAGCACTAATGCTAGCTCTGTCCCTGACCAGCTCTGGCCTTAATGCATGTGTCTCCTAATGGGGAGGGGTCCACCTGGTGAAACTGAAGATTCTTAGTCCACAAGGACAAGATGCTCCAGAGCTAGATTTCTTTTTGGAACCTCAGCATACCTCCTAAGTGAGACTGTCAATCTACCAGAAAAAGCGTGTTTAGCCCACCCAGCATAACAGATCCAAAAATGATCAAGAGTCTCAGATGAGAACCTCACTTTGACCTCTGACCCCTTGGGTGCTAAATCCTGGGCCCCTGGAGGTTGAAAGCAGAGAAGACAGGGCTTCTCAGAGAAGCCCTGGGGCTCTCCTGAGCAGCAACACTAAATCCACACCCTCCAAATGCTGTCCCTGCCGGACCTTCACTCCACTGCAGCCATGTTCCCCTGCATGGGATTTCCCCTGCAGGAGCCCTTTCTCCCTGAAGCTATGTCTTCCTTCTCTAGGGACGGAGTGGGGGAGGGGGGGCGGGCCTCCTTCCTCTGGACCCTGCCAGTCCCCACCCTGCAGCAGGGGGCCCAGCACAGAGGTGCTGAGGAGAAGCTGAGAAGCTGTAAGGAGGTGTCTGGAGGCTGGAACTGCACAGGGATGTGGAGACCAGGGGCTCAGGCCAGCACTCTGTGGTACAGGACAGAGTCAGGGTAGAGGGGAGACTTGTCGGGACTCTGGGTGTGTCCTGGGGCCGGTCGGAGTGGGGAGCAAATGAGCTGATTTGCTAAGCATCTCACGAGCCTCTCTGTCAGTGCAGAGCACTGCTCTGGGCATCAGTCACAAGGAAAGCAAAGACAGGCTCTTTGCACTTGAGGAGCTCACGGCTAAGCTGGAGGACACAACATGCCTACAGGGAAACAGGCGGGAACAAAGGCCTGGGAACAACTGCTGGCAATAGGGGAAGGCAGAGGGCCTGGGGAAGACAGGGCCGCTGAAGGGGAGCTGGGAGGGAACACCAGCCTGGAAACAGGAAAGGGGACCAGAGAGCTGAGGGAGGTGCCCCAGAGGGGTGAAGACCACCAAGCCACCACGGGGCTCGGGTAGGAAGAGGTTAAAGCATTCAGCAGTAGGCTGGGCAGGAACAGTCCAGGCTCATTACCAGTCATCCAAGAGTCTCACTAGGTGGCCACAGCAGGACAAGTCTCCCATCTATCTCAGCAACCCTCCCTTCCCTGGGGGAGGGCCTCTGAATAGCCACAGTTGGAACCCTTTGTGGCCACTGAGCACAGCTCTCTGCATTGGCTTAAAGAGGCAGTAAACGCCTTGGGGATGGGGAAGGAAGAGAGGGGCTGACAGGCATAGCAGTAAGGCCTGGGGTTTATGGTGGGTGGGTGTCAGTCATCAGTGTCGATCTGATGCCTGCTGAGCCACACGCTGGAGCGCGCCTGTGTCTGCACAGGTCTGGAAGGGAGGGTGAGACAGGCTGTCTGCTTGTGTGGGTGTGTGTGCGTCTGTGTATAGCAGGGTTTTGTTGTTGGTTAAACAGCCTGTTCCTATTTCCCCAGCTAGAACCCAGCTCCCTGGAGCCAGAGTTTTATTAATTGTTCATTCTGTTCACACCTCTGGCAGACAGGACCCGGGAGGCTGGAAACTAATTATGTGCCAAGAAGGCCCTCCTTGTTTCCAGAGCAGCACCTGTGCATGCTGCCCACCTCTTCTCTGTGGCCAGGTGACCAGAGTCTGAAGGACAGAAAGGGGCAGTCAGTCCCTGAGCACTGACTGGGGTGGCCTGCAGGCCATACCATCCAATGCCACCACCCTGGGTTTTCAGGCCCTTGGACAGCGACTCTCAGCTGGCAGAGAGGGGCTTTGTGCTAAGAAAGTGCATGGGCAACATCAGAATTCCGCATTTGGAAATGAAAGGGAACCTGGGGTCTTTACATCATAAAATACAAAAGGAGCCTGGGATTTTTATCATTTTTAATAGGTCATGAATTTTTAAATGTAAAAATACACTGCCTAGGATGAGCCAGCTGCAGTCCTTGACGGGTGGATCCTGAGGGCTGCCGAGGGGCCACACTGAGCAGGCAGGTGAGGCCCATCTTCCTGTATACCTGTTCTCTCGACATGTCTACACGAGGTTTGCTTCTGTTGCTTGCAATGAAACTCAATTCCTAATTTTCTCTAAAATTTGAAATGTGAGTGAGTTTGATTGTGGATCTAGGTTTCCAGAAAGCACCTCAGCCCCTCCAGCCCATAGCTCCTGCCTCTGCCGTGAAGGTGCCAGGCTCCCAGGTGCCAGGCCACAGGGCAGAGGGTCCACAGGCTCAGGAATTAACTGGGCTACATTTACTGATATACATCCCAACAGGACTGATACACTCCTCCTCCCTCCCCTGGTACCACGGTTTTTTCTCCACAGAAAAAACCGTGGTACCACTGAAGCACATCCCTACTGGCCTGCCCTGGGGACAATGGCCCCCCCAACCCCGCAGGAAACAGGAAGGGGTCCCAGCACGGCCTCACCTTAGCCTTAGAACAGCCTGCACTGAGTCCAGGGGCCGCTGCCCACTCCCTCCCTCTGCTACCACTTCGACTCCTTTGGGAGGTGGCTCTTGACCCTTCTCCGTCCCCTTACGCTCTGGAAGAATGACTTTCCTCCGCCGTCTGACCTGGGAGAAGAAGGCCAACTGACCTTAAAGGTGTGCTTTCGGCTGATGTTGTCTGAAGGCTGCACGGCGGCCACCCGGAAGCTCAGGAGGGGGATGCTGCCCAGGATGCTCTCCTCCTTCTCATCTGCCAGGAAACAGACGCCCGGGTGAGATGTGTGTGCACGTGCAGGGGGAGAGGGGAGAGGAGCATGTCAGCCCTGTTGCGATAAGTTGCAATAAATCTTTATTGCTCACTTACTGTTAGGCACTCAGGGCCACCAAACACCACCACACAGGGTGTGCTCTGCACACCACCAACAGGCACACACCCTGGAGGTGGGGCACTGGGGCGCACGGCAGATCCGCAGACACACTGTAGACCTGTCTAGAGGTGAATGAGAGGCAAGTAGTCCTACCCTCAGGAAGCTGACATTCTGGTACACAAGTAAGTGAATCAGTTAGAGCTAACGTTTTGGGAGTGTTCACTCTACATCGGACACTATTCTGAGTAAAATGCCTTCATGGATTTGAAGCTCTCAACAATCCTTTGACCAAGTTCTGTTATTACCCCCATTTTATAAGTTAGGAGACTGGGACACAGGGAGGGTACTAATTTGTCCAAAGTTTCAAAGTGGTGGGCTCGTCTTTGAACCCAAGGAGTCTGACTCCCAAGTTACCACTCTTAACCACTCCACTATGCATATTGCCCATCCAACATAAGGCAATTCTGACAGCCATACACATAGCAGGACAACAGGACAGGGCATGGGAGAGTGGACGGCCTCCTCTTTGGTTCTGGCTCCTCTGGATAACTGTCTCTAAGGCTCTCCCAGGCACCCTGCAGCTTGCTTTGTCCTCTCCTGATGTAGACACCCCCGCTTCCAGGCCCCATGTCTCAGGGAAGACCTGCCCCTGCATGGCCTCCTGGCCCTCAGGTCTCTGGATCAGGATAACAATTGGGCTGTTTCATAATTCATCCTGGATCTCCAAAGCAGCCTGATGGATTAGCTAGTCAGGCCCCCAGCTGTCAGTAGGAGATCCAAAAGGGCGGGGTTGCTCTATGGAACAGGAAGCAGGCAGCCACGAGGCCGTGGCAATACCCTCTGCACTTGCCCAGGATCGCTCTTTATTCCCTGGGCAGGAGACCCTGTAAAACTGATGGATAGGATTTATAAACTCCACTAGTTCTCTTTTTCCTCTTACTCATCACTTGCACAAGATACGTGGCCCAACATCCAGCTTCCTGTGCCGGCCTCAGCGTGGTACCCAGAGAGGGGCTAAGCCTAAGGAGCAGGAGGGACCGGGGCTGGAGAACCAGAGTTTCTTTAGGAAAACAGAGGCTGTTGGCCCCCGGAGGAGATGGGCCTCTGCCTGATACTGTCCAAGCCTGTGTTTAGGGGCTCTCCTGAGAGCACCTCTCAGAGATCAGTGGCCCCACAGCAGTGCCCCTTCAAGTGTGCAACTTTAAGGGTCTGCCCTCATGCCAGCCCGGAGTCTCTCCTCTGGGGACAGCCTGGCTCTCCCCCAACTTTGTTCACACTCTGGCTGCAGAGCAGCCCCCTATCCCAGAGGCCCAGACGCTCCTCCCCCAATCTTGGAGTTTCCTCTGTGACTGGACCCTCTATATGACACCCCTTCCTGATTTTTACCCTCATAGTTCAGGTGGCAGCAACTCAGGGCACAGGAACAGCAGTGTTGTGGGGGTGGGGGTGGGGGTGTCACGAAGAACAACCTCTGTTTGCCAAAGTTAATGATTCACTGAATTGCTCCAGGAAGGCCCAGAGAAGCCTGGGCTCTGCCGTTCCCGGGGCACGGAGGGCACAGAGGGAAAGGGAATAGTCTCCCCTACTGCCACGTCATTTCACCCTACTGTACCAAGTGCCCCACGTCCATGTGACGGGACCGCCACTGTCATCGCCCTCACTCATTCCCTGTGCCCCCTTGACACAATTTTGCTGTGTACATTTTAAAAATAACTTCCTAGAGACTGCCGCACCAATGTCATCAGGTCTTTGCCCTCCTTTCTTGGAGAGGGTCAGGAGTGAGTGTTGGGTGTGCAACAAGGGCAGATGCCCGGGGCATTCATTTATTCCACATTAATGGAGCACCTACTATGTGTCATGCATGGTTGTA
The DNA here is from genome assembly GCA_004027475.1 of Anoura caudifer. Classification (NCBI taxonomy): domain Eukaryota; kingdom Metazoa; phylum Chordata; class Mammalia; order Chiroptera; family Phyllostomidae; genus Anoura; species Anoura caudifer. The sequence continues at coordinate 292,724 of PVKU01000653.1, read as the reverse complement.
GGTGCTGAGGATACAGCAGTGAACAAAATGCACAAAAATAGCTGCCTTCACGGATCGGATTGTGCATCCCATGGGACAGGAGGAAGGTCAGCATACAAGCTCCAGTTAGTAGGTGACCTGCTAACAGTGACGAGGGACCTTCTTCTTTCTCCTTTTTCTCCCCCTGCACGCCTCCCCCTGGGCTTCACCATCTGTCATAAGACTGTTGAGTTCACCCCCTCTATCTCCAATCAGGGCCTAGAACTCTGCTTGAAACGCAGTAGGCACTTGGTAAATACTAAATGTGAGTGAGTGAATGCATGGGCAAGTGAGCTTTGTTTTTATCCCACAGTGACACCCACTGGTGCTGGAGACTGCAGGGGAGAGATCTGTCCTTCCCCAGAGTCCAACCAAAGCAGAGCCCAGTGACCTGGCAGAATGAGAGAGAGCAGTGGGCACTCTCACCCCCACCGGCCTAGGGGCAAACTCACCTTTATAGTAGAAGAGGCAGCGGTCCACCAGGACGAACCAGCGCTTGTTCCACTGCTTGACGCCAGAGCTGGCCTGCAGGGCACGTGGACAGAGACAGACAGGGGGCTGTGAGCTGGGCATGAGGGAGAGTGGGATGTGATAGGAAGAGCGCTGCACTAACTACAGGGATATCCTGCTTCTGATTACAGCTCAGCCACTAACAAGTGGCAGCAACTCCCTTGAGTCCCCAGATGCAGGAACCTGACGTTGGATTAGTGCCTGTGACCTTCAGTTCTGTCATCCTTGGCCTCAGTGCCTTCCCCTATAGGGAAGATTAAAAGGGCAAGAGATGAGCCAGAACAATAGAACAGAGGGCAGGCAGGGACAGTGGCAAGGCTGATGGAGAGAATTGCTGGACCCTAGACTTCAAGGAGACACCACCACCACCCCCCTTTCCATAGCAAGTGGGACCAGCTGAGGATGAGCCATTAGTTTGCTCCAGTTGGGTTGGTCACCCAGCATATTTCAAAATCACTGTATCTGTCCATCAAGAAATCTAGCAGGATTCCCAAATATGACACTAGTTGTTCTGTGTGATTGTGGGAGGATACTTGACTTCTCTGAGCTTTCATAAAATTAGAAGGTTCATTCACAGAGGTATACCAAATGAGGAATGGGAGAACATACCTCAATAGACGTGGACTATGGTAACCACAGAGGACCCACAGTGCTAAGAGGAGAAAGTGCTGGGCATGGGGGCGGAATGGCAGAGGGGGCCTCACCTGTTTGAAGAGCCAGCCCGCTTTGGTGACAGGGGCATTGGGGTTTCGCTTCATGGAGTGTGAACGTTTGCCAAAGGCAATGGCCTTGCGGGATGTCCGGGTGGCCTAGGGAGGCACAGAGAGAAGCCAGCCTGACTTCGTCCCTCTGCTGTTTTCTGTTCCACCAGCCAGGGGAGCAGCTGTACCTCTCTGGGGTCACCCCCAGGTACCCTCATGCTGACAGACCCATGTGTGAATCTTGGATCTGTTACTAAGTCAAGAGCACATCCTCCTAAGTCTTTGGTTCTTCCTCTGATTTCTAAAATAGGGTTCAAAAATAATAATCCTGGCTGCCTGACAGCAGTGGGGGCTTGGGGGTTTTCTTGAAGAGAAAGTAAGATTTTTCATTTCACTCCTGGCCCACCCTTCTTTCGCTGTCCTTTCTCCAGCATCACCATCCCCTCAGAATCCTGTTCGTCCCCACACATGCCCCCACCACTGGCCGGGAGGGAGCACCCACCCACGGGAGGAGCTCCAGCTCCTCATCACATGGGGGCCCTGCCATCCCTCCACTTCTGGCAACGGCCCCTTTCCTGAGTCACCAGAGGTAGATGGACCTTCCACCATGGAGTCCTTCTCATCACTCTCAGCTTCTAGAGCATTCTTTCATCCTTTTAATTCAGTTTTGCCATCCCTAGGGCACTGTTCTTAAGAATGACCCATCTGATGCCTTAACTTTATACAACCTTGATGTCCTCAACTCAGAATCCTCCACTGCCACCCAGAACTGTCTCCCACGGCCACCCCTTAGACCTGGTTAGCGCCAGAGCCCCTTCACTGCTAACATCTTCAGTTCTAATAGTCCCATTTTCTGGTCACAACATCCCATTCTTTGGGCTTTCTCACTCCACTGGGACCCCCAAATCCTCAATTCTTCCCTTTCTTTCCATCAGCCACCTCGTGGTTTTAGTTATTTCCCTACAAAGTGTAGGCCCCGTGGTACAGTAGATGAACTGCATCCTCTTTCTGCTGTCTTTCTGCTCAATCTTCTCTAAAACTCAAAATCCCAGATAGTCAAAGTCATCTATCCTCCCTCCACTCAGCCAGATTATGGCTGCTGCGGAAAGGTCATGTGTGATACAGATGAAGCCACTGCAGAGCCACATTCCCCAAACCCAGCTGGGCTCAGGCCCAGATGGCACCTCCATTCTGTGCCCGCACTGTTCTCCCCAGCCCTGCAATTTCCCCCTCTGCCCTCCCTGCAATGGACCTGGATCCTCTTCAACAGAGAAAATTGATGTTATCAGACACGTACTCCCTCAATTTCACACGCTTTTACCCAGAAAATTACCGCCCTTACCTGTCTTTGTCTCCTTCCCTCCAATGTCAAAAAAAAAAAAAAGTTGCCATCTTTTCTAAGGCTAACACACCTAACCCACCATCTCCTCTGAGTCTTTGTTCCATTAATCATAATCTCCTCTCAATTCTGTTTTCAACTTTTCCTTCTCCACTGGCAGCTTCTCCACAAACATGCTCAGGTAGCTCCATCTTAAAGCATCACTCTGCCTCTCTCTCTCTGTCTTGTCTGTCTATCTCCTGTGCATCCCTCAACCTCCTAAATGCCCCCTTAACCCTGCATCTGCTGTCAGGTAACACCTTCCCTCCCTTCCCTCTTTCTCTTCAGAAACAGGCTCCTGGGAAGAGTCCTGACTTCTCTCCTCCCGTTCACTCCTAACCCTCCTCCACCTCTTGCCTGAAATGGCTCTTGCAACGACACTGAAGCAAGAGTGTGCAGTCCCTGACTACTCTAAAGCACTAGACAACATCAGCCGTGCTGTCCTTCCTGAAACTCTTCTTTTGGTTTCTGTGGTGCTCTTCTTCCTTTTCAGTACCTGCATCCTCCTCTACCTCCACTCTGTCTGAGTGTTGGTGGACCTTAACTAGACTTTTATCCTTTTATTCTTGTTTATATTGTTATACATTGTGCTTGTATAACCTCATCTACCAGCAATATGCTGACAATTCCCTAACCTATATCTAAGACCTCTCTCCTAGCCCCAGCTCATTTGGCAACTGGTTATCCACACATGGTTAAGAAAAGTACAAAACCAAACTCATCCTCTTTCTAACCAAAACTGTTCTTCAATGTTTCCCCTCTTAGTGAACGGCACGGTCCTCTCAGTCACCCACACCAGCGCTCCAAACTGCCTCACGCTGTCCCCTCCACTCATTTATACAATCACTTATGCAGGACTAAGGAGTCTATCTTCCTAAATGTTCTCAAATTCCACTTGCTGCCTCACAGGTTGTCATCTCCTCTGTCCAGCCTCTGCCATGAACTAAGGTTATCTTTCTAAAACATAATATAATCCCATCACTCTCATTACCACTTATCACTTGGAAGTGAATTCAAATTCCTCAGCACAGCACACCAGGGCAGGTCTATAAGACCTGGAAGAGCCCATAACCCACCTTCTGCCACGTTAGCAGACAGGCCCTCCCCTGGTCATGCCTAACTCCTGTGCTTCTCTCCCGCACCCAATTCCTTGGTTCACTTGCTCTTCCACAGGGGGAGGGAGAGCCCCATGTCCCTTATCTGCAAATCCCAACTCATTCTTTAAAGCCTAGTGCAGACCCACTGCTCCACAAAACCTCCCAACCCCCACCCCCAGAACAGTTAGCTGCTCCCTCCTCTCCATCCATTCTTATAGTCTAAAAGTTACAGTCTAGTCTGTTAGCTTTCCGTTTCCTTTACTAGACTGTGAGCTCTTTATAGGAAGGAACGTTTATCTCTTTATTGCCAGAACCTAGCAAGGGATCTGGCTATAGGAAGCACGCTAAATACTTGTAGAAGGAAGAAAAGAAGAAATTGGGCTTTATTAAAAACCAGGAAATAAAATTATTTTCCAAACTTTACTTGTAAAATCCCACATATATGGCTGAGATTAGCCATCTGAAGAAGTCTAACAATAAGCAAGTCTCCAAAGCCTTGCCTTTCCTCTCAGTCCACCATTGGCATAACCTCCTCTGGGCAGCCTAGAGGCTGCTCCCCGTAGTTCACAACTCCAGCTAATAATCTCCTGCCAACCCCTCCATACTCCAGTCTCCTTGTCTTTATGACACTGCTCCCTAGCAACCCTCAGCCTTGGGTCAATTCAACCACCTTCCTCCTCTGCTTCCACAGCTAGACTGTGAGCATTGCTGGAGGAAATCCACACACCTGGGGACTGGAGCCACAACTGAGTCCATGACCTCAGATGACCTTTTCAACCTATAGAGTAATAGTTCATATGTCCCTTGTTGACCACTGTTCCTGCTCTCCAAACTTCCGGCATATTCTCAAATCCCCAGTGCCTCCTCATCCACCCAGCTCCTCTCAGCACACAACCCTGCCTGCTGCTCCCCAGCAAACGTTGAGGATGTCAGATGGGGATGCCTTTAATTTCCTAGAGCCACTCCCCGCCCTCCCACACTTCAAATGCCTTTTTTTAAATGCAGTCTCAGGAAGAGCATCTCTTCCCTATCCCGGCTTACAGCACCTCTGCATCTGACTCTGGTCTCCACAGAAATGTGGCTCACTGGCTATCCCCTCTCTCCTGAGCCTATTCACTGGGCCATTCCACCCCTGCTCTAACATCTTGAAACAACACAAAATGAAACAAAGAAAACCTACCGCCATCTTGCATATCTTTCTAGCTTCCACCCTCTGCCCCTCATTTCCTTTAACAGCCAAGTTTCTTTAAAAGTATTTTTTGAAATATTTCAAACATTTAGAAATAAATCACCACCATGTATTAATTTTTTCCCCTAATAAGACATGGCAAATAGACCTGAAACTCCCTTTGAGCCCCTCCACAACCTCATTACCTTTCCTTCCTCCCTAGAGGCAACCGCTGACCCAAAATTAGCTGGCCTGTCTGTGGTTATGTCTGCATAGTTACCTATAAATATGTAGTACAGCTTTTCATGTTTGTGCATTTTACATAAATATATTTTTCATAGTCTGCAACTTGCTTTTTACTCAACACTATGTTTTCAAGTTTATCCTTGTTAACACACAGAGTTCTAGTCCATCTGGTTTTTGGAGAGTACTCCATCGCATGACTAGTCCACCACTGATTGTCTGACTTCTTAGAAAAGTTTCTTCTCTTCAGTGTTTCAACATCTCCCCTCCCACCTCCTCTTTAGCCCTCTCTGGCTTGTCTTCTACCCTCCTCATACCACTGGACTGCCCTAGTCAGGTGTCCAGTTACCACAATGCTGTTTAACCCCCTGGATGTTCTCATCTAAGTGAGACCTTATCATACTGACCCCTTGGCAACATGGTTCTCCAGATTACTTCTTCCTCCTGGGACCCTCTTCCCTCCTCCTCCCTTTCTGAGCTCTCAACTGCCATGTCCTTCATGAATTATTCTTCTTTTGCTGTCCTCCAGATCAGTGGTTCTCAAAGAGGGTGGAACAATTTTATTTCATAGGGAACATCTGACAATACCTGGAGACACTTTTGATTGTCACCAGGTGGGTTTTACTGGCATCTGATGGGTAGAGGCCAAGGATGCTGCTCAGCAGCCTATAATGAATGAATAACCCCACATTGCAAAGAATTATCCAACACAAAATGCTAATAGCACCAAGGTTGAGAACTCTGGGTCTAGATGTTGATTTTCTATGAGGTTCTAGTCCGAGCACCTCGCCTGCTCTTTGGAGCCTGCAGACACAGCTGGACAGGCTAATACGTTTCCTAGGATCCTGACCGACAGCCTGTTGGAAGCTGGACTCACCCGGACGCTGGGCCTCTCTGGAGGGACTTCGGACACCATGTTGTGGTTGGATACGTCACTGTTGGTGGTAGCCGGGCGTTTCCCACCTGCTTTATTGGACATGTCCAAAGCCGATCTGATTTCAGGTTGACCAGAAGAGAAGAAAGAGACTATTCAGAACCAAGAAACAATGGAAGCCACCATCCCTTTCCCACCCTGGCACCCACTGTTCCAGCATAAAATTAGACCGAGTGCCATCAGGAGGCCAGCTTGCTGCTCCCTCGGCTCTTCTGAGATTATATGCCAGTAATCCTGTTTCCTCTTTCCTATAAATTTATTTTAAAAACCTCAACCCTAGGACTCTGGAACTCCTTTTCCTTTTAATTTAAAAGACACAATAGCCCAGTGCACTGTGAGAGTCATTTAATTATCCTTTTTCTTTCTTTCACTGAGCCAAGATCCAGAGTGAGGGGAATCAGCACTTGGCTCCCGTGGTTTTATCAGATTCCCTCACTACTCCCCTCAGCAGCCCACAGGTGATATGCCAAACTCAGGCCTGTCTCACTGCTTTAGCTCAACCTGTGATGTGCGCCCACCTGAGAGCTGAGAGATTTTGGGAAAAGTGGACGAGGCTGTTAAGCCAGAGGGCCTTAGAGGCTTCCAGCCCTCAGAACTGAAGGGAGTGACCCTAAATCCCTTCGATCTCCTTCCCCATCCCCTCTCCCTTCCCAGCTGTGAAGGGGCAGTGGGGTGGTGCAGTGAAATATGGAGAGGTTAGGCAGTAGTAAGTGGAGCAAACCTACGTTTTCAAGTCAAATTTTTTGTTTTCCTCTGGGACCTTGCCAGTCACTGGGTGTAGAAATGTATTCCGTCTTTCATTGTGGCTGCGGAGGCAAAATGGAGAGAGAAGTTGTGGTCAAGGTGAAGAAAGCACAAATGCAAGCAAAGTATGGACAGGCACTGGGCAGTGACAGGGCTGGTGACCATGTAGGAGCTCGCTCCTCTGTCCTCCAGTGGGATCGTGAGGCTGAGACACAGCTGCAGTCAGGTGGGGGGTGGAAAACACACCTCTCATGAGCCAGTGATAACTACTTACTAGAGATCCCCGAGGCTGGAAATAAGCCCCATTTAACCTTCTTGGTGGTCATCCTGGGCAGTTATGTGGGTAGAGCAGGGAAGGGATCCAACAGTCAAGATGTCACACGTGGCAGCTCTCTCTAGGGACAATGCCTGCCAGTGCTCCACATAAAAACTGCTCACTCATTTCTGCTGAGGGAATTCTCTCGTGACCTTGGACTCTTTCCTACCCTGCTCTGTGTTCCATGTCCTTAAATGAAGCAGGAGATCCCGAAACTCCATTCCTGAGTTTGGGCTGGAACCCATCCTCACCCTAAGTCCAGGGTCTCCCAGGCTACTGGATACTGCAGAGACTTCAGGGGTCACCAGGCATGAGGTTAGGTGCTGGCTCAACAGTCAGATCTAATGAACGGATGGGTGGCCCAGGAGTGGGGTGTTGTGAGGACAGGCTGCAGGAAGCAGGGGGGCATGGGCCAGGCGCAGGGTCTGTGCAGAGGCAGATGGGGAGTGATATTGTGGAGGCTCCTTTGGGAAGTCCTGCTGTGACTCTTCTGGCTGAGTGAATGTCAGGCTAGTTCCCTGGTGGCTCTTTGGGGAGATGGGGGGGGAGGGGCAGTAGATAGAGCATGGAGGGGGTGGGTACAGTAGGTCTAAGCCACAGATGGCAGCCATTTGAGATGGGTCTTGCACACAGAGGACCACCTGGCAAGGAGGCTGTAGGAGATTCAAGCATGCAGCCAGTGAGGGGCTGGAAGAGTGTTAAGGTCCCCTTCACCCACCCCTCTTGAGAGAGACACTTCTGAGAGCCCAGAGCAGGTTCAGTCCACCCCTGGGCAGAGCCGATGGAGGTTGAGCTGAGGCTGTGGGTCCCGACATCAGCCGGCCACATTAGCGTTCCCACAGCAGAGGGCTAGCTGGTCAGCTCGTGCCAGCTAGTCCTTTAGCTTGGTCCCTTCAGCTGCAGGAGAGAAGTAAAATAACCTTGTGGAGACCCCCTTTGAATAACCCTGGGCACATCCCAGCCCTTGAGCTCTCTGTTGAAGCTAAAGATAATGTCAAAAGGCATTTTTTTCAGCTTCCAAACCATTCCTGTTCAGATGGAATTCAAAGACGTGTAGTAGGTAGAAGCACAGTGGGCGGTGGCTATAGCCTAAGGGAAATCTAGGTTTTGCAGCCTGGGCTTGCTGACCGGGACCCTAATTCTGGCCCTGTCCAACCAGCCTGGGTTCTAACACTACTACATTGATCACCTGCTCCCACTTCCCAAACTCTCATCCTCCCTCCCTCCTTCCCTGCCAGGTCCAATCAGGATATTCTCTTCAACCTAAATGTAGGGAGGGTAGCTGTTTAGTCACCCTCATCCCTGATTCTGCCCAAACTAGGGGTTCAAGGGGCTGGCAGTCTGTGACAGCTCAGGTCCTCAAGGAGCCAAGGTCTCTGCTTTTTCCCAGTGGCACAGAGCACCTGTCCGCCACCCCAGCTCCCTTCTGCTCTACATGTTCCTGAGCTAACTCTGCTGAGACCTTCCCTGCAGGCCCTAGTAAACACATACACACACAGAAGCACAGTCTGCTGTCGGCTGGCGCCCTTCTTCCAGGGCATGGCGAATCTCTCCCTGCCCCAGACTCTCCTACCCAGCAACCCCTACAAATGACGTCCTCTCTCCAACCCAGCAACACCAATTTCAAAATAGCTTCCCCTTGACAAGCACTGCAATGCAGCAGCCACTGACCTAACTGCTCTCCCTCCTCCGGGTCAGGTCAGGCAGACCCCACACTCTGAAGCCCAGGATCTAAGGAGCTGCCAACTCCACAAGCTCCCACATCGTTTGGCTCATGTCCACTGAAGACATCCCTACCTGACCCGGCGATCAGCCCGAAATTTCAACATCTTTTTGGCAGCTCTGTCCCCGTTCGGCAGCCTCAGAGGACCCACCAGCCACCCTGCTCCTACCATCCCTCTGAGCAGTAAGTCCTTTGGTCCCGCGCAGGGCCCTGGCCGAGCTCCAAACACTGCTGGTCCCCCCTCCTCCTGGCTCTAGCATGAGGGAAGGGGGAGGGCTCTCCCCAGGTGGTGGGAGGGATGCCCAGGTGCCCGAGAGGGCTTGAGGCTCCCCAGCATTCAGCCCCTCAGAGTGCTCCAGGCAGAGCAAGCGAGCAGGGGATGATCCTCCCAGTCCAAGTCCCAAGGAGAAAATGCTGAGATGGAGAGACAGGCGTACGTGGAGCAGGTGTACAACTTCCAGGTAGTCCGACCTCACTGAGCTAAGGACACAGAGCAGCTGGGCGGGCGGAGGAGCGTGGGGCTGCCTGCCCAGGTTCATGGCAGAAACTCAGCCAGCCGACCTGTGGGAAGACAGTTCTCTCTGCGTCCAACTCCCAGCCCAGGACACGGGCCCTTGGGCTGAAATCAACTTGCTTCTCAGAGACGCTTCTGATCCTGTGGCACAAGGGTTAAATGAAGCTCCGATTCACGCTGTTGCCACGCTGCCTGGAAGCTGAGGAAGCTGAGGTTGATTACGTCTCCTCTCTCCTCTCAGCCTGCCCAGCCTTCTTCCGTCTGCAGGAGCAGAACGAGCGAAGCTTCTCTGCCAAGTCCCCTACACACTCCCGTTCAACACAGCCCCAGCTCCCTTACCCTCTGCTTAGGGTGGTCCAGCTGATGAGGAGCATGTGGAGCACAAGGCGCTGGTATTGTAGAGCCAGACCTGATGTCAAGAACCGGCTTCTTTGCTCAGGCAAAACTGAAGTAAAGCTTCTTCCTAAAGCTTGCGATGGAGAGGGCAGCAAACGGGGCTCGGGGGGGTCACCATGTGTTTATTTCTGAAAATCTTCCCAGATGCAACATGATCAATTCCAGCTGGCAACTGTCAGATCTGCTCAAGGGCAAGGAGATCTGCATTTTTGTTCATTCCCCTGAACTCTTCAGACACCAAAAATTCCCCCTTCTCCTAATGCCCTCCACGACTTAGGGTCCTTGGACTGCAAGGGCCTCAGAAGGTCATCTCTTCCATCTCCCTGTCTCCAGGCAGGCCCACTGGCTCTGCAGTCCATTTCGTTAAGTGTTTTAGTTGTTTGTAAGGGGTTCAAGCAAGGAAGGCTCCAGGCACACTGCTGAGATGCTCTTTTTGTTAGCAAATTTCAGTCCCTCTGGCTTTCAAGATTAATCCATTTTTATCTTTGGAAGACAAAATCCTTTCTGACTAATATGGTTCCTTTTAAGCACCAGGCATTCTGGTGACATCACAGTCTGTTGTTATAGCAATTCTGTGATGTCACAACAGACATTGAAAGGGAGGGGCTCATCTTTTTCTTGGACTGAGGATAGAACTTGGTCAGAGGACAATGCAATCAATGAACAGAAGAGCAGACGGACAACACTATTATTTAACCTGTGATGAAGCAAGCTGGTCAGAGAGCGCTGGGATCAACAGCTGTTGATATTTAAGCAACTAATCCTAAAATCAAAAGGCCGATATACTCAGACATTTAGCGGTACATTTGCAAATGTTTTCTCCTAATGACAAGAGGCTTCAGTTTCCAGATGCCACATTCTCCCTACCCAGTTCCCCGAACCCCGCTGTGTTTATGAAGAGCTGCCCCCGCGCATGCACACCTGAGGTCTCTGCCTATGCACAGCAGAACAGTATGTGTTGAACGAACGAGCCAGCTAATGAACGAACAAAAGAAACTCTCCGTGCTGATTTAATTTTTATCCACCTGCATTTGGAGTTTGACATTCTATTACCAAGGGCTTTCTATCTCTGCTCTCTCTTAAAATTAATTACTTCCTCTCCACGAGAGAAGCTTTTTCTGCCCCCTCACCCCTTCACTCAACTCCCCTTCCTGGCTCCCCCCTGAACATACAGTTTGGCTTTGATCCATCTTCATTAGGAGGGGATGACAATTAAGCTCCTCTGCACAGGAGGAGGGGGTGGAGGTGCATTGGGAAAATGAGTTTTCTTTCTTTAGAAGAAAAATACCCCCTTCCCTTTCAAGTTGAGCTCAGGGGCCTCCTGCAGCCTTTGCTTAAGTTGCAAGTTGAATTGCTTCTCCCACGCCCCGTGAAGGCAGCACAGGGAATAGGAATGGAGGCTCAAGAGTTTGCCCTGTCTGTTGAGAGCTCTGAAATCCTTGGTTACGTCAGCACACAGCACACAGAATGCCTAGCTCGGTTTCTTTTCCTTCGCCACTAAATTACACAGAATGGCAGCTTTTCATTTCAGTTTTGACATCAGGAACAATTTACCAGGTGCAGAACATTTTTTAAAAAGGAAACAAAGAAGGGTAATCAGTTTTCACTCTCCTTTGCCCTTTCTTCCAGGATGACAAAGGGCCCCCATTTCTCAAGGACAAATGGTTATGAACACATCTCCAGACAGACCTCTCAAATTCCACCAAGGAAAGGCAGTAAAGGAGACTTGGGGATGGAGGCAGGAGCATCCCTAAACTCCTGGGTTGCCCACCAGGTGTTAACCTTGTCCCCTGTACCTGCCAAGGTGGCCCTGATGGCAGTGTCATCAGTGGAAAGAGAATCAGCAGGACCAGACTTTCCGTCCAAGATGCAACATGAATTAGCACTTTGTTTGACTTCTTTGCCCCTTAGGGTTTTTTTGTTTTGTTTTTTAGATTTTATTTACTTATTTTTTTTAAAGATTTTATTTATTTATTTTTGAGGAGAGGGGAAAGAAGAGAGAAAGAGAAGGAAACACCAATGCGTGGTTGCCTCTTGCGCACCCCCTACTGGGGGCCTGGCCTGCAACCCAGGCATGTGCCCTGACTGGGAATCGAATCGGCAACCTTTCGGTTCGCAGGTTGGTGCTCAATCCACTAAGCCACACCGGCCAGGGTGGCCCTTAGTTTTTCTCCTATAAAATAATAGCCGCAAACTTTCAAAAATGTGAAATGTTTTATGCGTAAGACATTTTGCTTAAAAACAAATAAAGCAATATTCCAGGTGCTGAAGCTACAAAATGACTTCACAGGGTCTCAGGGTTTAGAAGGCTCAGTATAAGGGGCTGGCACTCCATAAGCACCAAGACCAATAAATGACAAAGAAAAGAGGCAGATCCTCTCTGCTCTCCAGGCATTTGTTTCCCCATCTAGTTGGGGCGTTTCTCCAGTTGAGGAGTCACTCTAAGCCTCTAACGCCCTAGTGACAACCTCACTGCAGACATAACTGCACACTGATTTCTCTCCAAATGCCCTCCCCGAGAATCGGCATCTATCTGGAGTGATATCTGGCACTAAACGCTGAAAGGCAGCAAATTCAACCTGGATTTTCATGACCCTTCGCAGGCATGCATGTTTGCACACGCACACACCCGGGCTAGACGCCCAGAGCTCCCGCTGTGATAAATATTAAACAACTACAGGAAGGCACTCAACTCCTTCCATCCCTGGGCCTCTCTTGGTTATCTGCCGTACACCAAGCTGCTTCATTTCCATAGCTCCTGAGAATCTGCTGACAGAGAATTAGCCCTGGCCAGGCTTCCCCATCCAGAGAATGCTCTGGCTTCTGGCATTACAGCTCATTAGATGGAGAGAGGACAGCGAGGTGAGTGGGAAGGACGGCTGCCTATGGCCCACCCCTCCCACTTCATTCTTTTCCTCCAGCTAGCAAATTCCAAGCCAGTGCTGTCCACACCAGGGAGGACTTCTACTGCCAACAGAGGGGAAGGTGGGGAGAGGTTTGGTTCCTTCTCATCACCTCCCCTTTCTGAGAATCTCATCGTTATTTTCAAGGCACTTTATCTGCTCCGGCATTCTGTCCCAATTAAAACCCAGCTAGGTTTACATCTCCAACAACCCTGATGTGCCTGCTTCCCGGAGCTCCCCTAGTCATCCCTAGGAAAACATACATGCCCCAGCCGAGTCCTCCCTGCCAGAGTCCCTCTGTCCTCCTAACTGTTGTTGCACACAGAGGAGAGGCCTGAGTGAGTCAGGCCCGGTGGCACCTCTGGGTATTTGCAAGCGAGGAGCTCCTCTAAAGAGATGGTCTCTTTTCCATTTGCTGCCTACAGATCAAAACACCACTTCTGCAGGCCCAGGGGGCCCAGCTGCCAGACTTGTACTTGTACTTGCTCTCGCTCCCTCTCCTCTCTGTCCTGGCCCCACCTCTCCTCCTATGCCTCAGTAATTTCCAAAATGACTTGAAGAGGGCGTCCTCCCGTGAGCAAGGTCACATACCTCTGAAAATGCTAGGCCAGTGGGCTGAGTGTCAAAGAGGTAAAACCTGCGCTGCTCTTTGCCGCTTGACTCTGCCTGCGCTCACACCCCATCCCTACCCTCGGGGCAAAAACACACTTTCTTCCCCACGATGGCCAGTCAGGGGACACTGGGGAAGGCAGCCCTGAGCTGGGCCCTCACCTCAGGCAGAAAGCACAAGAGCTGGCTCAGGAGCCAAGGATGGAAATCACAGATCAGGGGCCAGATCCAGGTTTCCTCCCTCCCATCCTGTGTGAGTGTCCTTTCCCATCTGCGTCCCTTTTATTCCAATGACAGGAGAGAGGAAGCCGAAGGCAGCAGGGTAAGGGTGGGAGGGCCCATGTACTCTTTAGTCAGGGTAACAGCTCACTGTGCGCATGTGTATGTGTATATGTCTACATGTATGTATGTGTGTGCTGTGCCTATGGGTGTATGTTTGTATGCATGTGTTGTGTCCGTGTGGGTAGTGTGCATTGTGTAGTACATGTCTATTTGTGTGTGTTGTATGTTTATATGCATGATGTGTGATAAGCCTATGTGTATAGTGTGTCTGTGTGTCTGTGTGTAAATGTGTGTGCATAAGTATCTGTATGTCTGTTTGTAAGTATGTATGTGTGTACACATGTTGTTAGGTGAGATGTGTCTATGTGTTATATGTGTCTCTGTGTACATGGCTGTGTGCATGCATGTCTGTTGTGTATGTGCGTACATTTGTATCTACGTGATGGTATGTGTGTATGCGTACCTATGTATGTGTGTTGTGTGGTATTTGTTGTGTGTATAGTGTGTGTCACCGTAGATCTGTAAATGTGGTACACATGTGTATAATGCATGCATGTGTGTCTGTGAATAATGTGGGTGTGTGTATGCATGTACATGTATGTGTAAATGTGGGAGGATCTGAATAGCTCTCAGAAGAACTTTGTGGGCAATCTTCATGAAGATCTTCCATCATAGCTTGGATGATCTCATTTTTAAACTGATTCTTTTACTTTATGATTTCCTTTTGTCTTCTGGAAAATGAAGACAACCAGGGTAGATATTCGGCATTGCCATGCCAGTTACTAAAACATGAAACTTCCTCCTCATTGGTTGGTAAGGAGCTGCTCTGCCAGCCTGTGAGTGCCCTCCCCATCTCTCCGTGATCCAGAGATACCACAGGGCCCTCCAGGACCCCATGCCAGTGTCCTTCAAGATGGACACATTCTTGGCTGTCGTTGCTTGGGTAGCCATTCCTGAACTGTCTGAACACCGATGTCCCTTCAAGTGTTGAAAACCATGGTCCTGGGGCCCAAAGGTGGCCACGGGCAGGATGAAGGCATTTTCCCCTCACATCCTGTCCCAGCGTGGAAAACTGGGCCAACCCAGCTCCCTGGGGCACCTCATACTCCTGTCCTTGGGCTTTCGTCTTGTTCCCTGCAAGAGGGAGAGGGAAATGAAAGGGGGAGAAAAAGGAGTTTCCTGGGGTTCCAGCTCCATATTTTCCTTCTCTCAGCCTCCAGCTAAGCCAGATAGTAAGAGGGAGAAGGCTCCAGTCCCCTCCCCTTGGCCTCCAAATTGCCTTCTCCTGACAGTTGGCCACACAGAAAGAGTCCCAAGAGGTAACAGGGCATGGCAATAATTAATTACCCCTCCTTCCCCAGCTCTGAGCCTAACCCCGACCCCCTACCTTTCAGAGGCTGAGGCAGCCCAGCTGTCCTCTCCCAGGCCCATGGAAGGTCATTCATTCCTAGCTCAGCAGATTTGGTTCTGGTGTCCCACAGAGAGCAGTAGCCCCACCCCACAGGAAAGAATTTTACAAAGTAAGTGTTCATATGAAGCCAGATTGATGTCCTTCGTTCCACATCCTCAAAAGCTACAACAAGTGCCTTTTTGGTTCCCAATCCAGCAACTTTTGAGGGTCAAGCTGTTCTGTGCCTTAGTTTCCTCCTTTGAGAATGAAACAATGGTAGTAAGTTAAGTCTTGTTCGGTGGACAACACAAATTTTCCACCAGACTAGACAGCGGAGGAGGAAAGATGATGGTGCTGTGCGGAGTCGGAACTGAGGGGAAAATCGAAATTCATGGGTGTGGTCCCTGGTCCTTGCATCGGAAGGAAGACAAGGCCTCTTTTAGAAGCAGGGAAGCTCAGGTCCACTGCCCCAGCTATAGTGACAGGAGAGACAAGACAAAGTTCCCGTCTCCTTGGTTGCCCTAGTCCCTTCTATCTGCCCGACCTTGGCCTCCAAGAAATAAAAGGAAGAGAGCTTCACGGTTCAGGGAGATTCCAGCCCCACGGCCTGCTGGGAGGATGCCAGGATGAAAGACACAGACCCTCCCACTCTTAACCCCTCTGGCATATGTCTGGTGACTGTGTGTGATGTGGGGTGGGGGTCCTGCCTAAGCACAGAGATGTGGAGGAACAGCCACATCCACACCCCTTACAGCCTGGCCTTCTTTGTCACAGTGCCCTGGCCAGCAGTCACCCACAGCAGGAACTGAAAGGCTGTCTAAGGAGTGGCTGTAGAGGCAGGCCAGTGTTCTGACCATGGCTGGGGGCAGCAATGTGTGCCATTCTGCTCTACAATGTTGAATTGTGAGTGAAAGAGGCAGGAGAGTTCAGCCTCAAATTCATCTCACCAGATCCCATGAGCAGTTTCTCCATCTGCTCTGCGGCCCCTCCTCTCCCTGCCCCCTCCCTAGTGGCCAGCTGGATTCTGATAAACGCCTACAAGCAGAGGATTTGTCTGGGGAAGAGGAGAGCAATAAATCCACAGGAGTGGGAGAGCAGGAGCCTGGGTGACTACTTCTAAAGGAAGGAGCCTTCACCTGGGGGGTTCCATGGGGTGGGGGTGCAGAGGCAAGTGGGATGGCAACAAATGTAGAGCTGCTCCTGGGGGCACAGGGTGGGTCTGCTCCTGTGCCCCGAGGGAGGTTCATCTGCTTGTCCCTCCTAGATTGGGAGTAACAGGCCAGCAGGGACACACATGGATTGTGGGAAATTCTGAACATCTCCTTTGCCAGGACTGAGGAGCCTGGAACTTCCCATGTACTTGGGGAGCCTTCCAAGGGCTCAGAGGGCAGAGGAATGTCCTGGATTGCAGTCTGCTAGAGGGAGGATCCGAAAGGAGCTTGGGGACAAGGGCCTCCAGTGGAAGCAGGCAGAAAACAGCTATGCCTGGGGAGAGGCATTGGCGTCTTCTCCCTCTGTGGACTGAGGACAATTGTCATGAGCTCCTCTGACATCTCAGAGCAGAAAAGTAAGATTTGGACGGGAAAGGACTTGGAGAACATTTGAAGAAAGCTGTCTGGTGAAGACAAGAATGGACCATGCATGGATTACCCTTAAAGAAAAGGGGGAGGGCAGGGCTGTCAGCACGGATCGCTGCCTCCCTGGCCTCAGATTCTGCAGCTGCGACATGCAGTGACACTGGAGTTGCTGTGAGGATTAAACAAGGTCGCACTTAAAGCATCTAGGACAGCAATTCTCAACCTTTTTCCTCTCCTGGTACACATAAACTCATTACTAAAATTCTGTAGCACACCAAAAAATGTATTTTTTTGCCAATCTGACAAAAATAGGTATAGTTTTGGTTGATTTGCAAAAACCATCACCTACACTTTTTCCTCCACAGCGACTTTAAAAAAATCAGGTGCTTATACTTGTATATAAGGATTTCTGGTACCAAGAGTTACACAATAAGATGCAACCTTATTATGCAACCTGACCTAGAAGATGCAACTCTGTTATATGACCTGTATGTTTACGATTCAAGATGGGGCATTCACACCAGACGGCCACTGCTGTGCTGGCTTCTGTCATTTTTTTATCTGAGGGAAAACAGTCTAGGGGAAATGACATCAGTGCCCCTGACTCAACAGCCAGGTATTGCCTATTTTAAAAATTCTTGCAGCACACTGGTTAAAATTTGCTGGTGTAGGAGAATGTTTGACATGTAATAGTTGCTAAGTGTCTGCAGTTATAACCATTAATAAAGTAAAAGAATAAAAAAAATTAGTAGCACTATCCCCAATCTGTGCCATCTGATTTAGCAGCCATCGGTTATATGTAACTATTTACAATTAATCATTAAAATGAAATAAAATGAAAACCCAGTCCGTCAGTCATACCAGCCAAATTTCAATAGCCACAGTGGCTACCACACTGGACAGAGCAGCTGTAGCACGTTCCACAGGCAGAACAGCCGACCGGGCAGCGCCGGGCTAGGTATTCTCTAAGCCACCGTCCAGTTCTAATATTCTGGTAGTCTATGAAATACTTGACTCCCAACCAGTCTGTCCGTCCACCAGCTGTGTGCTCAGTGTCCTCCGGGAATGTGTGTGCCCTTACAGTCTTCAGTTACACCAAAAAGAAACAGAGATCTCCTGCCAGCAACAATAACAAAGATGTTATAAATCTAAAATCAAATGATACATTTCGAAGCCCATTAAAAATTAATTTGGATAATCCATCATTTTTTAAAAATATATGTATTAAGACTCCCCTCCATAGTTTAGAAATACTGTTACTGCCCTAGTCTAGGGCTCAGCTGGTTGCAGCATCCTCCCATTCACCAAAAAGATTGTGGGTTTGATTCCCGGTCAAGGCACATACCTAGGGTACAGGTTAGATCCCTGGTTGGGATGTGTATGGGAAACAACTGATTGTTCCCTCTCACATCGATGCTTCTCTCCCTCCCTTTCTTCCTCCCTCCTTTCCTCTCTTTTTATGATATATCTCCCCCTCTTGACTTCCCAAAGATTTCCCTGTGTTTTTATTTTAAAAAAATTAAAATTAAATAAAAATAGAAAGATTGTTACTAACAGCCCTACTAGGGGCAGGCGGTGTGGGATGGGGGGCATTTGGGAAAGGTTATACTGCAGCTCAAGGAGGTGGGGAGAGGAGAGAGAAAAAGTGCAGAAGAGTTTGGGAGAAAAAGTCCGGAGACACAGAGGATGTCCTCCT
The DNA here is from genome assembly GCA_004027475.1 of Anoura caudifer. Classification (NCBI taxonomy): domain Eukaryota; kingdom Metazoa; phylum Chordata; class Mammalia; order Chiroptera; family Phyllostomidae; genus Anoura; species Anoura caudifer. Next base: position 274,525 of record PVKU01000653.1, on the reverse strand, counting down.
TCCTGCCTTTCCTTTCCTCATGGATTGGCTACCGTCTGACCAAGGCGGCAAGGAGGAAGAGGAAAGAGGTGGTTTGCAGGGTCTTTTGGTCCAGAGCAAGACGAGCCAGCACAGGGGGAAGAGAGAAAGGAGCTGCCACCAAGAACAGCAGGCTTAGGAGTCTTCCTGCCCCTGCACCCACCCAGACCCGATGGAACCCATGCTAACAAATGGCATATGAAGCAGGTGCCAGAGTGTGTTCATGGACTGGCTTAGAGAAGGGAGGAAAGATCTCAGAAGAGTGGTAGAAGCGCTCCCAGGCCCAGACCCCAGCCAGGAGCCCAGACAAGGGAAAGAAGGGGCCCAGGGAAGAGGGGAAAAGGAGGATGGGAATCAAGTAAGAGACATTACTGTTCCTTCCCTTGTCCCCCTGCCATGCAGTGGCCTTAAAGGAAGATGAGTTGTGACAATGAGGAAGAGAATGCTTTGGGAGTCCAGGAGAGAAGAGGAAAGGGAAAGGGATGCTGTGTTGGTCTGCATTAGGACAGAAGCCAGTCTTGGTAACTGACACCTGAGTTAACAGGTGCATCTCTCTACACCTGTTGCAGCACACAAAAAACTATCCTGCTGCTCCAACTTCTGGCTGGGCCTGGAATAGCAGGGGCTATGTAATTTACAAGGCTCAGTGCAAAATTAAAAAAGGCAGAGCCCCTTTCGAATTAAAAATGTCGCAACTGGGGAATAGACTGACAGCTGTAAGGGGGGAAGGAAGGAGGAGGGGCTGACTGAAAGAAGGTGCAGGGACCAGTCAAAGAACACACACGGAAGACCCACGGACAGTGGGGGATGGACTATGGAGGTGGGGGCGGGCTGGGCGGAGAGGGGAGGGGGGAAGGGACATCTGTAATAGCATAAACAATAAAACATCAAAAGGGAAAACAATAAAAATCTCAGGACGGCAACAGCAGAGCAGTACGCCATCTGAGCATGTGGGGTGACCGCACCGCACTCGCCCATGGAGCCCCCACTGGCTGGGAGCTGCAGCTCCTGTGTGCGCTGCTCCTGGAAGGCTGGTCACATTTGCGTCCAACTCTCAATACCAGGCAGATCATGACAAGTGGCCCCATTCCACTCCCAGTCTCTACCTCCTCCTCTTGCTTGGCTCACATGCCCTGAAACTCGGCTGCTTTGCTCTTGCCCTGTGGCTCTCAGGGTTGGCACCTCCCCTCGCTGTGCCCAGTTTCTGTTTGCCAGAGGGCAGTCCAGCCACAGAAAGCACCAGGAAAAGCCAGCCACCAGGTGGGTTTGTTTTATCTCCCAGATCTGCCTTCAAGGCACAGGAGCACTCTGTTCCTAACCAAAGACCCCTCCAGAGCCGCCTCACATCACCATTATTCCATCCGAAACTTTTTCCTGCCAAGAAGGAGGCGGAGGACAAAAGGGCTCCTGGCTTTGAGGAAGTAAAGTCAACATTTCTGCTCCGGAGACTAATCAGACTCTCCTTTTCTGTCACATGGGTGCACATACACACAGACATCATCTGAGAAAGTCGGCCTGATCCATCTCCTGCAACAGAGCCCAGGGGCTTTTGTCCATGTTCCTCACAAGTCTGGCTTGTCACCAGAAGGTGCCTGAGTCAAAGAGCACGTGTGTTTTGGATGGTGAGGGAACAAGGCATCTGAATGGGAAGTTGGGGAGAGTGGGCAATAAATACCTGACCCCAAAGACAGGTGCCCTTCCTTCCTAGATTTCAACTGTGCTCCCAAATGACAACTTTTTCTTACTGAATTAAGAGTTCTCCCTCCAACTCTCCATACCACTGCCCAACTGGCCGTGTCTCCCTTCCACTTCTCCACACCTAGGTAAAAAGGGTAAAAGGCACGACACCGCTATGTCGGTCTCCTCTGGCTGCGCCCTCTCCCCCTTCCTTCCGCAGCAGTCCCGGGGAGCTGGCCCTCCAGAGAGGCCACGGTGCTTCTGCCCAGAGCTCTGGAGACAATGGCTCGGAGAGGGAGGAAGAGCAGCGGCTGCAGCTTTGCCTGCAGAGTGACTGCACAAAACCATTGTCTGCACACAGAACAGACAATGGTTTGTATCTCCCACTTTTGTGCCAAGTAGTTTACCCCCTCGGACTAAAACAATCCTGAAGGTTTCCTTCTTTCTAATAACCAGGAATGATATAGAAATCTGGCCCCAAGCTGAGAATTTGTATCTGGTTGGAACAAAAGCCAGCTCCAGCTGCAGGAATGGATATATCTAGTGTTCCCTCACCTGGTCCACAGCCACCCAGACAAACACACAGTGGACAGATAACCAACAACTCACTCACCGGAGCTCTTCTGCTGTCCCCTGTGCTCTCACCCTGACTCCTTTCACACTCAAAACAGGAGAAAGGTTTCCCTTTAATACTCACCAGGTCCCTGGTGAGTAACAATCATTAACAGCCACACATGCTGACTGGCCTTAACCCCTTCAGCACTGGGCTGCCTCCAGCTGGCTGGTGGACTGCCTGGTCCCCTCTTCCCAGCCCTGAGGAAGTGGCGACTCTCACCTTGACGCCATGCACCTGAGTAGTGCACTGCCTCCCATGTGCAGAGGGAGCCCTCTAGTCCCACCCCAGCCGCCCCACCTGATTGGAGCACATTCACAACCTGAGGCGCTTGGCTCTGGCAAGATGCCCAATTGGATGAGCCCACATTATGAAATATTTGCTTCATGGACCAATAGAGGAGCTGGGATCTGGGGGAGGGGATGGTATTTTTATTTATTCCTGGTGGAGGTAGAACAGACAATGGTAGTCATAGCATTTCCCAGGCCTGGGGCAGAAGTGGTGGTAAGGCAGGCTTCAGGTTGGAGGAAGAGCGTCTGCCTGGGACCAGTGCACAATCCTGGGAGGCGGCTAAGCGGTTTCAGCGCCTGGCTGTTTAGCTAGAGGATTGCCTTGCCTTAACCACTGCCTGCCTCACTCAGCAGTTTGGAGAGTGGAACCAGGAATTGCAATAGAAAGGAAGAAGGGAAACATCTTGACAGGCAAAGGATTGCTCATGTCTGCATGAACTATGTGCCCACAGGTGGTGGTTTTTACATTTCAAAGTAGCAGAAATCACTTTTTACATCTTTGCAGGATGCAGATGAAAGGTGGGCAGAATGGGTACACACAGATCCCCTCTTTAGCCCTTTAAAAATAGCCAGCTGATTTAGGGAAATCTAAATCCAGCAGAAGAGTATCTACATGTAGGATGTATGCAAATCTATGCAGATATGTGCAAATGAGCAGCTCCAGGCTCTTTGGAATAAGTCCTGGCCAGGATTTTTCTAGTTTGAGCAAGAAATCAGGTAGTCTCCAGATCCTACATCAGAACATCTCACTACAGCATAAAGATATTAGTAGAGAAAGCATTAAGAGCTCAATAAATATACCTATTAGACATTTACTACATATAAAGCTTTTAAGTGCAGTCTAGAAGGGATTTTAAACAATGATCATAAATATGATAAGATATACAGGAGAATGCAAATGTCCTCTGTCTAACACCCACAATTAATACTCTCTTCTCCTTACAGGTCCCAATGGGTGACTGGGCTGCTCCACCTCTGGCCAGCCTGGGTCTAATTGCTGGCACCTTCTCCTTATCAACAGCCCTGGTTCCTGTTTGTCTATCAGTAGTCCAGCCACTGCGGCTCAGGACCTGAGCTTAAACCAGCCAAGAGCCTTATCTTATCTCCTGGGCTGCCTCCCCAGTGGTCTGATGGCTGGTTGGCCCTGGTCTCTTAAAGGGGCTGCACTGTATTGCCACCTGTTTCATTCACCCTCAAACATACCCCCAAAAAGCCTGCGGAGGGTCAGGTTCACCATACCGCCCCTGCTTCTGGCAGACTTTCCAGAACCAGCTGGCTGCAGAGTTGCTAACCAAATGTGTTATTGGTGTAAAAAAGGAAAGATGTTGATGTTTTACATGCCATTTTAAATGCTTATCATATCATGCAAATACCCTGCACCTCAGTGTTTCCAGGCTCCTGTTCTGTTAAAGTAAGTTTTTAAAAGGGGATTAGGATATAAAGTCTGTATTTTTAAAAAATCAGTTGCATCTCTATATATTAGCAGCAATTAAAAGTTAAAATTTTAAAAACGTCACAATAGCATAAAAAATGTGAAACATGGATAAATTTGACAAAAGATATGCAAGACGTGTACACTGAAAACTACAAAATGTTGCTGAGAGAAGTTAAATAGAATCCAAATAAAGGGAGAGACAAATAGTTTGCATGGATCAGAAGACTCAGTATTGTTAAGATAGCAATTGTCCCTTATTTTTCTATGCAGTTATAATCCCAAACAAAATCCAGGCATACTCTTTGTATAAATTGACAAGCTGACTGAAATTTATATGGAAATTCAAAGGACCTAGAATAAGTGGAACTTGAAGAAGAAGAATAAAGTTGGAAGATACACTTAAGATCAAGATTTCCCATAAAGCTGCAGTAATCAGGACATTGTGGCATAATGATAAATGTACAGATAAACAGACAGAAGAGCCCAACAATAAACTCTGCATACAAACTCAACTGATTTTCGACAAAGGCATAAAGGCAATTCAGGGGTGGAAATGACAGCCTCTTCAACACACAGTGCTGGAAAAAGTGGCGATCCACACACCAAAACAAAACAAAAACCCCTAGAGCACAGGCGGCAAACACAAGGCCCAGGGGACGAGAATCTGCCCCTCCACCACGTTTTATCCGGCCCAGCACTTTGTTTCCACCCGGCAGCAGCGCTGAGCTCTCTTAACTGTTAAGGAGGAGTTACATGTACACAGTCCTAAAATTACATCCGGCCCTTTGAAGGCAACTGAGAGGCTGATGTGGCCCCCGGTGAAAATGAGTTTGACACCCCTGCCCTAGACCCTTCTACTGATCATTAAAAATGAACTCAAAATGGACTAAGATCTAAATGTAAGGGCTAAAACTGGAAGATGACGGGGGAAAATCTTGGTGACTTTGGTCTGACAAAGATTTCTTGAATATGACACAAAATGTACCAATGGTGAAGAAAAATCAATAAACTGAACATCAGTGAATAAAAAACCCTTGCTCTTCAAAAGACACTGCTATAAAAAGGACTAGGTAAGCCATAAACTGAGAGAAAAGATCTGCAAAACATGTAACTGGTGCAGGACTTTTATGTAGCACATATAAAGAACTCTTACACTTGATATTAAGGTGGCAAAAAAAAAAAAAAAAACCCACTATAAAAACGGGCAAAAGATTTAAACAGACACTCTGCCAAAGAAGATATGTGATGTCAAAGCCCATGAAAAGATGCTCAGCATCACTGGCCGCTAGAGAAGTGCAAGTACAAATGAGATGACTCCACACACCCAAACAGGAGCTCAAATGAAGACTAACCACACCAAGTGCTGACACAGACGTAGATGACCTGGAACTCAGACACTCCTGGGGACAATGTAAATGATACATCTACTTTGGAAAAGTTTGGGAGTTTCTTAAAAAGGTAAACATACAGTAACCAAACAAGCCATTCATTCTCCCAGGTTTGTACCCGGAAGAAATGGAAATACACGTCCACACAGAGATTGTTCACTAATGTTCACAGCAACCGCTTTGGAAGACCCCACACTGCAAACACCCGAAGTCCATGAAAAGATAAGCACACGTATATGTCACATCCTTACAATAGAATCTGCCTCAGCAATAAAAAGAAATGAATTATTGACTTCTGGCCAAGATGGAGGCATAGGTAGACATGCTGTGCCTCCTCGCACAACCAAAATAAGCACAACAACAATTTAGAAACAAAAAACAACAGTACTGACAGAAAAATTGAACTGTATGGAAATCTGACAACCAAGGAGTTAAAGTAGACACATTCATCCAGACTGGTAGGAGGGGCAGAGTCAGGCGACCAGGTGGTGAGGGGTCATGGCACAGCAGTGACTGGTGGCCCCCAGGAGCACAAGGTGGCAGTGGGTGGACCCAACAAGGCAGCGGATTGTGAAGGGGCACAGTGCACAAGGTGGCTGGTGGACTGGGCAGTCCCACATTTGCACGCAGATGAACCAGGCAAAACTGGGGAGCAAGACAGACTTTGCAACCCAGGGTCACAGCTTGGGGAAATAAAACCTCAAAACACCGATTGAAAACATCTGTGGGGATTGAGGTGCCAGGAGAGAATCCCAGCCTCACAGGAGAGTTCGTTAGAGAGACCCACAGGGTCCTAGAATGTACACAAGCCTACCCACCTGGGAATCAGTACCAGAAGGACCCAACTCATTGTGGATAGTGGGGGAAGTGACTGAAAACTGGCAGAGAATGGAGCAAGCAGCATTGTTCCCTCTTGGACCCCTCCCCCACATACAGCATCACTACCCAGTAACTGGGTTGCCCCACCCTGGTAAATACCTAGGGCTCTGCCCCTCACTACGTAACAGGATCATCAGAACAAAAAAAAAAAAAAAAGGCCCAAATGAAAGAACAGATCAAAGCTCCAGAACAAATAAAACTAAGTGACGAAGAGATAGCCAACCTATCAGATGCACAGTTCAAAACACTGGTAATCAGGATGCTCACAGAATTCGTTGAATTTGGTCACAAATTAGATGAAGAAATGAAGGCTACACTAAGTGAAATGAAGGAAAATGCACAGAAAACCAATGGTGATGGGAAGAAAACTGGAACTCAAATCAATAGAGTGGACCAGAAGGAAGAAAGAAGCATCCAATCAGAAAAGAATGAAGAAACAAGAATTAAAAAAAATGAGGAGAGGCTTAGGAACCTCCAAGACATCTTTAAATGTTCCAACATCTGAATTATAGGGGTACCAGAAGGGGAAGAGGAAGAGCAACAAGTGGAAAACTTATTTGAACAAAGAATAAAGGAGAACTTCCCCAATCTGGCAAAGGAAATAGACTTCCAGGAAGTCCAGGAAGCTCAGAGAGTCCCAAAGAAGGTGGACCCAAGGAAGAACACAATAAGGCACATCATAATTACATCAGACAAGATGAAAGATAAGGAGAGAATCTTAAAAGAAGCAAGAGAAAAGGAGACAGTTACCTACAAAAGAGTGCCCATAAGACCATCAGCTGATTTCTCAAAAGAGACCTTACAAGCAAGAAGGGGCTGGAAAGAAATATTCCAAGTCATGAAAGACAAGGATCTACATCCAAGATTGTTCTATCCAGCAAAGCTGTCATTTAGAATGGAAGGGCAGATAAAGCGCTTCTCAGATAAGGTCAAGTTAAAGGAGTTCATCATCACCAAGCCCTTATTCTATGAAATGTTAAAGGGACTTATCTAAGAAAAAGAAGATAAAAAAACATGTACAGTAAAATAACAGCAAACTCACAGTTATTAACAACCACACCTAAAACAAAAGCAAACTAAGCAAACAAGTAGAACAGGAACAGAACCACAGAAATGGAGATCACATGGAGGGTTAGCAACAGGGCAATCAGAGGAGGAAAGAAGGGGAAAAGGTACAGAGAATAAGTAGCATAGATAGTAGGTAGAAAATAGAGGGAGGGTAAGAATAGTATGGGAAATGTAGAAGCTAAAGAACTTATAACTAAGACACATGGACACGAGCTAAAGGGGGAGAATGTGGGTGGGAGGCGGGTGCAGGGTGGAGGGGAGTGAAGGAGGAAAATGGGACAACTGTAATAACATAATCAATAAAATATATTAAAAAAAGAAAGAGATGAATTATTGACCTACACATGATGTATTTCAAAATAACGATGCTGAGTGAAAGAAGTCAGACCCCACCCCCCAATAACAGTGCATAGTGTATGATTCCACTGTACAAAATTCTTTAAAAATGCAAACTAATCTGTAGTGACAGAAGGCAGTGCAGAAGTTGCATGGGGATGGGGTGGATAGAAGAATTTCAAAGAGGCAAGAAGAAACTTGGGAGCTTGATGCACACAGGTGCATTATCTTAATTGTGGTTATAGTTTCACAAAATGTATCAAACTTTACTCTTTAAATATCTGCAGTTTATCATAAATCAATTATACCTCGGTAAAGCTTTAAAAAAGAAAAGCCTTCAGCAGAGACACACACACACCCGTCCACAAACTCTTGGGCCCCGCCTATTACATGTTGCACTGTGATGGAATGTGGGGAAGTGGGTAGGGGGATGGGAGGGGATTCCAGCTTGTCCTAGTGACCTGCTTCAGTGTGACAGAAATGCTGGTTAAAGGCAAGGATGGACATGGCCCCTGAATCAGCCAACACTCCTCTCATGGATGAGGTCAGATAATGTGGCAGATCTGAATAAGGTCTTTATAAAAAGAAGAGATTATTTGTTTTACGACAGAGCGACAGAGGAATAGTATCGAGTTAAACCCTGTACCATTCACAAAGCACACTCATTCATTATCTCATTTGGTTATTTTACGGTCCTATGAGGTAGGCAGAAAAATATTTTAAAACAACTGAAGCTTAAGAGGTAAATATAACCCAGCTCTTACATGAGAGGCAAGGCTGACCCTACAGTTGGTCCAGAGCTCTTTTCTGCTCCCTCCCAGCCTGCTCCTCAGCCTGGCTAACACCCTTCGCTGTGCCCCTTAGCCCTTGTCCTTCGTACCAGAGCTGTGAGGAACGAGGACCAGGACCGTGGTGCTCCCCCAGCACTGGGAAGATGCTCTCTCTGGGAGAGTGGCCAGTGACAGACCTGGAAGGGGCTTCAAGGATGAGTGAAAACGGGTAGCTCTAGGGTGAGAATAGGTTCAACTAAAGGGAGCAATGCAGTGTTAAGACAAGGAAGACTGGTAGACATGAGAGGATCCAAGGATCTAACTAGATCACACATTTGATGGGAAAAGAGGGGGGAAATCCAACCAAACACCACTCCCAAGGCAGGAAGTCTGGTGGGTGTGGAAGCAGCTGGGAACTGTTAGAGGGCTCCAGGCCAGATCCACCCCTGGGCCCCAGGCCTCTGCGGCCGCCTCTCCCGCCCGTGCTCTCTGTCCCCCCACTCTCCCTCCTCTTCTACCCTGGCCAGGGTGCAAGAACAGTGCTGGCTGCGAGCCCTACCTCTCTCTCCTCCTTGTTCTGAGGACAGACAGGATGACGGGAGAGGGAGAAAATCCACCCTGCAGAAACTCAATAATCAAGATTAATAATATTTTTATGCAAAGTTTTAAAAATAAAAATTATCATGGAAATGGACAATAGTGTGCTGATGGTGGGGAAGAGGGGTGCAAGGAGTATAAATGGTGATGGAAAATAAAATTTAAAAAAGGAAAACATAATAATAAAAATAAAAATGCAAAATGTCTGTGATGAATCAAGTGCTGTCAGTAAACACTGGACCAGGGTTACTGAATGTCCCTTTAGCTTGAGGCTCCCACAGGGTTTACAGTGACCCTGGTGCTCCTGTCTTTGCTGAAAATGCTGATATTTTGTTCATGAAATTTTTATACTGATTTTGATTTTTTTAATATATTTTATTTATTTATTTTTAGAGAGAGGGGAAAGGAGAGAGAAACATCAATGTGTGGCTGCCTTTCCCTAGCCCCCACATCTGCCCATTTTCATGCCCGCAACCCAGGCCTGTGCTCTGACTGGGAATTGAACTGGCAACCCTTTGGTTCACAGGCCAGCACTCAATCCATTGAACCATACCAGCCGGGGCTGATTTTGATTTTTTTTAAATATTGCATTAAAATAATGTGGCAGACTGGAATATGGTCTTTATGGAAATAAAGGGTTACTTGTTTTATAGAAGGAGGGAAAATATCAAGTAAAACTCTTTACGGTTCACAGAGAACGCTCATCATCTGATTCTTTTATGGCCCGATAAGGTAGAAAAAATGTTATTTATCTTGATTACTGAGTTTTTTTGACACTTTCTTAAAGTTTGAGGCTAAGGAGAGTGCCTCGATCACCTTACCCTAGTGATCTGGGTGGAGTGGGAGGGAGCTGGGGCACCCGGACAAGGCGCACACAGGACCAGGGAGCATTCTCACCCTTCAAAAACCCTAGGTGCATGGATCACAAAGAAAAGGCTGAGACATTCTTCCAGTTTTAAGAGGGGTAGAAATATGGTCCTGGACTAAACACTAATGACATAATTAGGGCAACTGGTGAAATTTAAATATGGACTATATAATAGACTAAAGTATTGCATCAAGATTACATTTCCTGAATTTGCTAATTGTATTGTGGTTATGCAAGAGAATATCCTTGTTTTTAGAAAGGAAAAAAAAAAAAACCATGAAGAAAACCCAGAGGCAACTGCTTCCTGAGAGCTACAGCAACCAAGAGCAGACAGAAGAAAATAGTGACAGCAGGAAGTCTCGTCCAGAGACTGGGTACTGGGGGGCTGGTTGGACATTTTTCTCCTGAAATAAGACTCCTCCCTCTCCCCCAAAAGACTTGACAACTGGCACAGGAAGACAAGGAAATTAACACCTACCTAGGCCATCACACCAGCAAATTCTCTGCATAACTTCTGGAAACAGGTACTGCTGCCCTGGGCTAATGGAGGAGAAACCTGAGAGGTCAAGTAAGTAGCCCAAGGGTACACAGTTTGGAAGTGGGTGAGCTGGGATCAGAGCCCAGGACACAGTCCGAAGGCAGCTCTCTTCCTACTTCATGTTCGTTGTGCAAAGCGAAATTCCCTTCTCATGCATCATCCTACAAGCTAATCCTTCAGTTTATTTTTACTTACTTGAATCTGCATTGGCCTTGAGATTTTTGGCTCTAGAGTCAGATAGCCCCAGTTTTAAATCTTGGCCTCACCAGTTACTACCCAAAGGGCTTTGGGTGCGTGACTGAACCTCCCTGCACTTGCACTCCCCCATTTGTAAAAAGGGTTCGTAGCAGTACCTACTTCATGGGTTTTTCATAGGATTAAATGAGATTATACAAGTAAAGATTAAGAGAGGTCCTGGCACCTAGTAAATGTTCAATAAACGCCAGTAATGATTATCATTTGTCTGCCTCTGCCTTGGACTGTTCATGCTTGGGAAACAACGGCCTGATATTGACTGTGAAACACTTTGGCACTTTGACACGTGAAGATGGATGCTTGATAATTGCTCTTAAAGAAGTTATCCATCAAGATGCACTTGGAGATTCCTAAATCAAGTTTGTCATGCCCTTGAGTGGCTCCCCACTTTCTTTTCTTGAGGAATCAGAATAATCAACACCTGAGGAGCTTAAGCGGGAGGGAGGCCTGCCCCTAGCACACTTAGAGCTGGAGGCGGATTTTCTTCTGTCGTATCACACTTGGAAGTTAAAAAGCAAGTCAGTTCAGGGGTTACGCCACTGGGCAGAAGGGGTTAACCAAAAAGACGCAAGTTCTAGTGCTCACCCTGTACCCATCCAGCTGTATATAACATGGGCAAGGGCTTACCTCTTGGGGCCCACTGGACATGGGACAGGGGCTCACCTTGCCCCCAGAGGCAGTGACAGGACAAAAGACGCCACTGAGTCCTGAGTAGTTCAGGTCCTTCGAGAAGGTTGCTCTCTAAGGCTAATTTCCCCCTGCAGCCCTCTGCCCATTTTAGAGGTTTGGATGGATCTGGGGATGGCCCAAAGCATGAGAAAGTAAAACACCCAGCAGAGCATGTGTGTAGGGTGCTAAAGAGGAACAGGCCAGGGGCAGGGCGATCAAAGGTTAAGCACCTGTCAGGTTTTGCCAAGATGCCCTTCTGTGACAAAGGCAGAGCTGGAACAGGGCAATTTTCTGTCTATAAACAGAAACGCAAGAAGCCACACGCAGGCACGACACAGAAGACATCGCAGGTGAGGAAGGAAAGGGCTGTGTGAAGTGGCAGTGAGGGAAGGAGGGAGGGTGAGTGGATGCTGTTGCATGTGGGTATGGGGGCAGAGCCAGGTGTGGTGGGCCTGCAGCTTATACAATTTGGGGCATCCTCATTTTAAAAAGGCTGCAAATACAATTAGAGAGGACGCTGGAAGGGCCGGTGCAGGTGAAGGAGCCCTAAGCTAAGCTGTGTCGCTTCACAGGATGCTGGCCCGTGCTCCTGTCAGCAACCTGCACGTGGGTGCGCACTCTCACACCTGCATCCATCTGAGCCCCCCACCTCAGCACTGCTTCTCCCCCTCTTCACACAGCGCTCTGCTGGACCTGATTTGTTTTCACGGTGGAGAGCACAGATTGGAGCCCCTGCCCTTTGGAATTGAAGTTCTCCCCACTCCGTGCAAAAGGTATTTGTATTTTGCATCCCTTCCCCATCCCCTCCAATGCACTACACCATCGCCATCAGCACCAGGGCCCAGTGCCCCCCCACCCCATGCATTTTGCTGTGGGTAGCCCCACCTTCCCCGAAGGGCATTGAAGGGGCCCTCTGAGCTTCCAGAAGGGGTGAAACCACAGCTCCCCCCCCACCCCCCCACCCCGCTGCCTGGCCCCTTGCATTCCAGCCCTGCGCCCAGAGTTTGACCTTCTCTGCGGGCTGGCTGCAGATATGTTCTGTGTTACAGAAATAGCCTGGCTCCTGGGCCCCTGCAGGCCCTCCCTCTCCTTCCCTCAGAGACACCCCCACCTCCCAGGCTCCAGGGGAATCAGGCAAGATCACAGGGAAGTGCTGCTCAGTTCTCCATTCCCCTCCCACACACCCCTGGCGGAGCAGAGCCAAGCAAGGCCTGCATCCCAGCCCTCCTCCCAGTCCCAGCACTTCTGCTCCACGTCTGCCATTACACTGGATGGAGGTGAGAGGTTTGGCGGAACAAGGCATGAAGGAGACATAAAGAGAAAGGGGTGGCACTATGATGAGATTATACAATCGACCCCTCAGTTTGTCTCTTCTCTGCTCTGGGGTTTGTTTAGACGAAGGCAGCGGCCAGCCCAAACCCCTGTCTTCATGCAAGGGGTTGATTTCATAGTCACCAATTTGATGCTAACCTAAACAAAATGTCAGGCATGGTTGTCCTCATGAGCCTAAGATAGAATGAGGGACAATGGGTTCAATTACATTATAAATGACAGAATTCACAAATGGTGATGAGTTTTGGATGTTGACCCCCTAATGTCTGATGGAACAGTTAATTAAATCTTGCATGGAGGACTTTACTAAAAGGATAAAGTTCTAGCAATGGGCAAGGTGGAGGCCTGAATGGCCTTCAAGATTCAGGTCCCACGCTTTTCTACCCACAGGGAGGGGCCATGACACCTCAGCCACGCTCTGCTTCAGCTCCTTCAGTCACACTGGCAGCTACCTACCAGGTCTTGTCCATCCCCTTGGTCAGGCAAAAAAAGAACTGAATAAAAGAGGTTAGGGGTATGTAAACTCTTCACCAGGGGTGTCCAATGTTTTGGTGTCTCTGGGCCACACTGGAAGAAGAAGAGTTGTCTTGGGCCACATATTAAATACATTGCAACAGGTAATCACCAAAAAAATCTCATAATGTTTTAAGTAAATTTATGATTTTGTGTTGGGCCTCATTCACAGTCATCCTGAGCCACATGCGGCCCATGAGCCGCAGGTTGGACACCCCTGCTTTACACCAAACTCCTCTAGGCTTGGAGGTCCAAGAAGGGCTAATATTATGATAGATAGAAAGTTCCCACCCCTTTCTAGAAACTGTCCCCACCCCGACACCAACACAATTACAGTGGTAATAGCCACGTTCTTAAAGTCTGGCAACACTCTCTTGGTTATGGGGGTAGCCACCTGATCCCAGCTCAGCCAAACCCCTTGCCAGGGCTCAGACTTGGGACTGAGAGAGAAGAAAGAGCCATTCTGTCCGGGTGACAGGCACACAAGGTGGCTGCTAGAGACCTTTCTACCCTGTCGACGGACCCAGAAGTCGTGGCCTCTGCAGTGGGAGCAACAATTGAAGCCAGCACACGGACAGGGGCAAACAAGAGCACAGTTGAGGCATTTGGCTTCTTGCCTCTAGTCTGTTGCTGTGGTCCAGCCATTTCTCTGACCCTTACACTAAAACCCTCTTTGGGGCTTAAGCTGCTATGAGTAGTTTCAGTAACACGTACTCAGAAGTCCTAACCGTACCAGGGAGGGACAAGATGACCATGATGACTTCTGGAGGACCCATCTTGTCACCTCTGCATACTTGGCATGAGGAAGACAAGGAAGGTGAAAAGGAAAAGGAGTGGGAGGTTTGCCCTAAGGCAGCAGAACCCAGTGCTGGGAGACCTCGGCTGGCCTAGAGCTCAGGCTGCCTGAGAGGCAGGATGAGGGGCAAGGTCTGAGAAAGCTGGCGAGGCTACTACTTTCTGGTTTAGAAAAGCCCCTAGGATGTTTAGGAGGGACCTGGCAACAAATGTGGGGCCACAGGTGAGCTAAGACCCCTAATGAAGGTGGAGGTGGGCACTGCTGACGTACGGGATGGGGGAGCTCGGAACCAGCAAGCTGACAGAGCTTGACCCATGTCCCACAGGTCAGTCATTGCAAGTGGGAGAAAAAAATCCTTGTGTTCTTTCTCCTGCATTTTCTAAGGCAAATGTGCATCCTTTACTACCTCAGAGCCCCGCAGTTCTCTTAGCCAAGGGGTCCAATCTGCCTCTCAGGTCTTCTTTAGAAAAACCTACTTTCCTGGTACCAATTTCACGAGCTAATGGTCCCTTTAAGAATATTTTTCCCCATCTGTTCTCTAGTTGGCTAGAGCAGATGTTCCTTGTTCCTATGGCAACTAACCTACCACCCTTCCTCATGGGTGTCTTCCTAGTGAAGGACACAGCTCAGGCCGCTCCCCTGCGCTGTTTAGAGTTCCCTGATGGCAGGCTCCTCACCACACAGCAACACTGCGGACACATGGGCCTGGATTATTAACAGTTCAAATCTTATGTGACCTAGCGATGACCCAGAAATGGCTGTTGCCATCTGACAGCTCAGACAACAGACCAATGTCCATCTTTCCAATAAAGTATTAAAAGTAGATGGTGTGTCTTTAGCAGATTGAATTAGTATTTTCCTTGACCTTTTCCACATCACTAGTGAAGACCAGTGAAACCCCCTAATTGAATTTTCCTTATTTCAAGCTGCACATCAATATCATCCTTATCTGGGGTTCATGATCCTTCCAGACAGTTCTCTCAAGACTGGTCCCTACTCAAGGCAAGACTTCTAGCAGAAAGCACCATGCATTCCATGAGTTCTTTACAGAGGATGGGGGGGTGTCCCCCTACAAGTGATGCTTCTCTCCCTAAACCCAACTTGACCCTATTATTCTTGGCTCTCACAGTCCCCCCAAAGCCAGCTTGTGGCTCTTGAAGCCACAAGCCTCCTGGGATTCCAAAAGTCAACTTTTATATATATACGAAACTTATCAGATGTACAGAAAGTGCCTCCCTAATCAGAGCTCCTCACCCCCACCCTCGAGTCTCCTTCACTCACTCCTAGAGAGGGAAAGGGTGCCACACCTCCCGCAAAGAAGCCTGGCTCTGGAGACCGACAGTCCTGAATCGGAATCACAGCTCCGCTGTGTGGCTAGAATCACACTCAGGGGCTGAATGACATTAGGCAAGTTCTGACCCTCTCTGAGCCCGAGCTTCTTCCTCTGTGAATGGGAATGCTGATGGCACCTGATAGGATTTGGGGAGGCGGTACAGAACTGCAGTGCCTTAACAGCAAGCAGTCCCAAATCCACCAACATCTGAGGATTGAAAGCTTTTCTGTAACTCAACTGGTGGCAGAACCCAACCTGACTTGACCCTAGTTGGCAGCAAAGCGTGACCCGGACTGGCATGAGACTGTAGCCTTTGATTTATTCCACGTAAAATGACCCTTCAAACAGGTCCTGTTGCAGAAACATTAACATATTTGACTTTGGAGTGGCTCCAGGCCCTGCTGGAGGTTTTAGGAAAAACACAGTACGTGGGCCATGTTACCACTCTGAAACCTGCAGGCCCCAAGGGTTTCAGACGTGGAATTGTAGAGCTGTCTCTGCCGCTCCTCCAGCCCCTGCAGACAGGGGTCTCAGGAGAGCCACCAGAGTCACTGAAACTAAAGCTGCTGACAGCCGACCAAAGCACTTGCCTCATCACTATCTGGGTCTCCCCTGGGTCCCTGGGTCCCTGCAGCCTGGAGCCAGCCCCCTGGAACTCGAGTTGGCATGGGGCAGGGGAGATGATCCAAAGACGAATCCAGCAGCCCTTAAGGATCAGCAGCTTTTCCACCCGAGCAAAGCTAGCAGAGGCAGTGCATGGCTGTTCCTGTGCTGGGCTTCAGGTGGAGACACGCCTGAAGATTCTTAACACACGTGCCTCCCAATTCCCCACCTCACTGGGCTGCCAGCCCTCTCTCCACCCCACCTCCTCCCGAGAAGCATGCCCAGGGGAGTAAACGGCTGGGCCGAGCATCGGGAAATGCTAATGACTAGAAGGGGCCAAAGTCTGTGGGGAACTGGACTGAGTAAAGGAAAAGATGCTGAGCGTGAGGGAGATGACGAGGATGGGACATGCAGTGGAGCAGGTTTGGCGTGTTCCTCCTGATGTGTTTCATGGCTTTTCAAGCGGCAAACCAGCCCTGGCCGATAACTGTGAACAATATTGGGCAATTGCTGTCCTCAGATCTCTTGGCTCCAAAAGTACATTTTAAGGACTTAACTGGTGATTATTAGGGACTTGACCCAATCTGAGGCACAGTTGTCCAAGTGGGCTTCTTGTTTCTGACTGTGGATCTGCTGCCTGGGGGATACCTGCCTCATGCTGCCACCTCCAGCCACATTTCCGACAGACATGCAGCTCTTGGACAGTAAGTGGACCTGCAATTCCAAAAGAGAGGGTGGACACTCCTTCTCTTGCAGTGGTAAGGTCGACCTGAAGTTCTGGGGAAGGCCCTACTGTCTGCCTCTAAGACAGGCATGTACAGCTAAAGAAATAGGATGCTGCCAATCAGATTTAACTCCCTCATTTTGATGAGGAGTCTGATGCCCAGAGAGGGAATGAGTTACCCAAGATCCCACAGCCAGTTGAAGACGAAGGTAGTCCTAGAGTCCACACGGTGCTTTCTACAGCCTCGCCATGACAGGGATGGGGATGTCCTTAAAGGCCCAACTGTGTCTTTGCTGAGCTTCACCATCAGAAAAAGCCATGCTAAATGGTTACGCCTTCTGCCCTCTTGGCTTGAGCACCTCAGAAAAGACCCTATCTCCAAGAATTTGACCATACCCCACATCCCTGTGTCCCAAACCTACCCAAACTTAGGACAAATAAAGCCTCCTTGGGGATAGCCACCATCACTGGTGACCAGAGATGCCTTGTCACTATCATTCACCTGCTCCAAACCAAGGTGAAGCCAGCAGGTGAGCTGTGGCAGAGGTCTTTAATGAGCACCCCTTGGATCCTTCTTCACTTTGTCTTTTTCTCCAGCTAGTCTGAATAGGTCCATGGTGCCTGTCACCAGTCATAGGCTTCTCCGCGGCACTGTTCTGATGGGCTGTGCTGCCATACGGGCTCCGCTCTGTCTGGAAACCTTTGGGCAAGGAGGGTCTCATGCACCTGGGCTTGACCTTCCAGGTCAGAAAAAAGGGTCCTAGATAAATCTCACAAAGAGCATCTAGTTCAAGGTCTAGGGTGATTTCAAACTAATTTTCCCCTAAACAATTTCTCTCCTGCAAGTCTGCACACATGTGCATGCCTAACCATGTGTCTCAGGCTGGCAGCTGGGGCTGCCTGGGGATTCCCACATATTTGTGGCTCTTCCAGGCCTGACTCCTCAGAAGGTAGAAGATTCAGATACCCTAATGCCTCCAGGGGCCTCCTGGTTTAGAAAAGCTCCAGTTGATATTTTTGAGGGCTCAGGAAGATTCACCATTTCAAAAACTGAAAGCAAGATGTTTAAATGTCCTGGACTCTTGACCATCTGGTTACAAAGGTGTTTCCAAATGATTGTCACTGGACACCAAGACCCCAAATGTAAAATATAGGCCATGCTGCTCCCTCCCATAATCCAGTGCACACATCCCTTCCACCTTTCCATAGATAGAAGGTGACTCCTGACATTCCCAAAAGATGACTATAGGAACAGGAGGTGGCAAGGCCTGATCCCAAGAGCCTTGGAGATGAGAGAGTCTCAGGCTCTCTGACAAAGGGGAAGTGGAACTGAGAGCACATTCCTTTGCCAATGGCCTTGTCCTAGAGGTAGGAACCTCCCACATCTTAAAAATGAGGAAACCAAGACAATGTGAGTTTATCACGGAGACAGATCAGAATCCAAGTTTTCTGGAACCTGCCCAAAAAAGCCTTTATCAGGGAGACTTTCATCTTGTCTGGAGAAGATCCTGTCTGGAGGCAAGATTTTTGGATTTCATGAACCAGTTAAACCAAAACATGAAATTTAACAAACCATTAAAAGGTTGCCAGTTTTTTAATTTGCCAAATAAGGACATAGTAAAAGGCCAACTACCATCAACTCTCATCATCAGCTCATGAAACTAAGAAAGCCATAACCTCAGAATAAATATTTGTAGGAATATTTTCCTCTCTGTCTTCCTTACAGGACTGTACTTAGACTGCGAGATCCTTGAGGGCAGAACCAGGTCTCATCCAGCTGTGCATCCTCCATATCAAACACAGGACCTCAGAGGGAACGGGGATTGGTAGGCATCTGCTAAATTGAGCCTATGGGAGTGCACTCCAAGCTAGAAGGCTCTACCCAACTGAGGAAAGAAAAGGTTATTATTATCTGTTGGCCAAAATTATGCACCACACCATTTATCAAATACACAAAGACGCCGGAATTCTATTTGGAAGTAGCCAATGATGTAAATAAAAAAATAATTTTTAAATACCCATAGTTTCAAGAGTAATCAGACTGTACAACCTATTAATTACATTGCCTAACAAACAGCTGTGTGATTGATCGCCTTGCAGATTCAACTGCGCTGTACAATTTCTTGCGCTGAAAGTGTGTTTTACGTACTCTGCCCAGCCCCCATCACCTCTCAGCCATTTCTCTTGTTATATTCAGAACTTGGTAAGCAAACCCTGGTTCACTCACTATTTTGGGTTGCATCTATATTGAGAGCTGAGGCCCCCTGGCTGGCAGCAGCTTTGGAATGTGTGAGAGCTTAGGGCTCCTCGGTCCCCTCTCCTTACTCCTTTCTGTCCACTCCATTCTGCCTCTAGCTCACTCCACCACACTCTTGTTCTGATGCTACCTCACCATCCCAAATGGGCTTTTCAAAAGCCACCTCCAGCCTTGTACAGAACCCCACTGGCCCACCCGCCATGCCTGCCAGACTCTGCCTCACAGCATGGGCTGCCCACTGGGCATGACTGCACAAACAACAGGCCTGGGCATCTAGGCCAGGCTGCCAGCCCACCAGCCCCCGTATGAGGTACCTCTGACCTCTGGCCTCTGCTCCTGGCCAGAGAAACATCACGCAAACCCTAGGAAGACAGAGCCACTTTCAGCCAGCCTTGCCCACCACCCACCTATCACCTCCTCACCCAAATGTCTGCTTTCAGAAGAGTGCCAAGCCCCAACCTCACGAGACGTTGGCCTCATCCTGCCCCATTCTGAGGCACTGGGCAGGAAGTGCTCTTGGCACTTGGTCTTTCATAGCTTTAATCCCTTTAGGATGGTTCAAGCTAATTTCACATGAAGCCCATGCTGGTATCCATACTGGTTACACCTTCCCAACATGCAAACAGCTACAGGACTCACAGCTCATTGGGAATATTTCCAAGTGCCTGCAAAAACCAGGACTGGCTCTAGGGGCATCAGTCCTCTGGACACTTACGGGCGGCACCAATCCTTGTCCCTAAGTTCCCTCTGCAGCCCCCTACTTCCAAGTGAGGAAATATTTACATTCTAGAAGCCAGAAATTTTCTCCTGTTTCCTGATGGGAGATCCCAAAGGAAGATGGACATTCATGGGACATTTTTATTTGTTAGGAAAGACGTTCTTATTTGTTAGGAGGGAAGGAGGGGATAAATGAAAGGAAAAGGAAGTAAAAGATTTGCTTTCAATATACTAGAAATGCCTCCATTCTTTCTCTCCCCCCCACCCCGCCCCACGCCCCTCATCACTCCTCTTTGCCCAGCATGTGCCTCCTTCTCCCCAGTCCTCTCCACCGGATCATTTAGGTAGTCCCAGTTCCTCCTAGCCCAGGTCCCCTGGGTCCAGACTTTACCTTCCATGCTGGAGGACAAGGCCCCACTGAAGACTCAGACACTGATTGGGAAGAAATGAAACAACGTTCCAGATCTGAGAAAATTGCCAGAGGTGGTGAATGCAGCTGCTGTGAGAAGGAAGGGGCCCAGGAGTCCAGAAGTGCCCCAGCCTTCCGAGGCAGGCTCTGGTGTCAGCTCTGTCTCCTCACTCCAGCATTGACTGAAAACCAGGGGAAAGTCTCCGGGTAAAGCGGGGTCTGAAATCTGAAACTGCAGGTTGGCCGACTCCTATATAAACACACTCACGCCCAGGCTCCTTGGTCTGGTGGCTTACCCGCCCCTGTTCCCCTCCCTCTTCTCCCTGCCTGCAACTTAGTAACCTCAGACAGCCCTCTAGCTGCAGCTCCTCCAGAAACCCGGAGCAGAGTCGTGCAGATGAGGGAGAGACCTGTCAGGCAGGGTCCAGGGTCTCTCCCAACCCTAACCCACTCCATCAGTTCAAGTCTAGGTGCTTAAGTGGTGCTCACCGTCCTAGAAGTAAGGGTGATGGGCAAGTTCCCAGTTTAGAAGCAATTTCTAGACTCTTCCTCCTCCTCAAGGAATAATAGTGTCCTGAGGATCAGATCCCAGATTACTGGTCTGGAGCACACTAAGTTTTAAACACACCTCTTCCCTCCCCTCCCCTGTACTCCCCTCCTCTTCCCTTCCTCTCCTCTCCCAAGTCTCAGTGTCCGGCTATTATAGAGCCCCCTCTTTCCCTATTGTTTCACCCGTAAGAGAATCAGGCCACGGGAGAGTGGGAAGGGAAGTCTATGGTGACAACTGCCTCATTTTGCAGGCAAGGGACTGAGGCCAGGAAGAAAGGGCTTGTCAAAGCTAGGGAGGGACTCCCAGCCCAATTCAGCATCTTGGATGGTAGAATGGAAAGAGAAGGCTTTAAATGTCCGAAAATGGAATCACGCTTTGGTACAACCAGACACTCACTTGAATCACTGAATGTGAAAAAAGTCACTCAACCTTTCTGGGCCTCAATTTCCTCATTTGTAAAATGAGGTAAATAATACTACCTAAGAAAACAACAATTAAATAAGGTAACAAGCATAAAGCAGTACGCACACAGTAGGTGTTCAATGAAGATCCACCGCTCTCCTGCTCTGTTCACTACGGCACACTCCCTCCTACTTCTGTCTCAAGAGGTGACTGTAACTTGCCTTTAGCATTTACTATTCCTTCAGGTGCTGGCTTAACGTTTCTCATTCATTGTCTTTCTGTCACCCTGACTAGTAACATTCACAGGTTACTTTGTACAGTGCTAACAGTGCAGCACTTTGAGTCGCTAAAGGGAAATCTTTAATTTACAGACCAAGGTCACAGATGCGCCCTGCAGACCTGCCTGCAAACGTCCCCACCTCCAGGTGCCAAGTTTCAGTTCCGGGAGCCCAACCAGCTATTGAGCATTTCCCCCAAACTATAGGCACACCTCATTTTCCTGTGCTTCACAAGTATTGAACATTTTTCACAAAGTGAAGGCAAGACCCCCACCCCCAACCAGCAAAAAGATTACAACTAGATTTATTTGTGCTACTCTCTTTATTGCAGTGGCCTGGAACCCAACCCCCAATACCCCCGAGGTGTGCCTGCAGGCCTCACCTTAAACTCAGCATGTCTAAAATGAAATGAAGATTCACCACCCACTAACTATAGTGTAGCACAATCTCCACGATAGAATAAGTGAAGACAGTAAGTGGCAGAGCAATTAACTTAGTATGCTACCATCTGGGTCAAGAGATAATTTGTAACTAACTGGATGATTGTATTTACCTAGAGTAGGAGTCAGCAAGCTTTTTGTGTGAAGGATTAGATAGCAAATATTTTTAGCTTCATGTGCCATATAGCCTCTGTGGCAAATACTCAATTTTGCCTTCGTAACATAAAAGTAGCCAAAGATATATACAAACAAGTGAGTGTAAATTAGTATAAACAAGTGAGTATAAATGAATGACCATAAAGAAATGAGCATAAACACGAATGAGCAAGGCTATGTTTCAGTAAAACTCTACTTGAATTTCATATAATTTTAATGTGCCACAAAACTATTCTTCTCTTTATTTTTTTTCAACCATTTAAAATGTAAACATCATTTTTGGTTTGCAGGTCATGCAAAATTAGGTGGTGAGCCAGACGGGGCCCACGGGTCACAGCTGAGACTGGCTTAGGGCATCGCAGGTAGGACACAGCAGACAGTGATGACAGTGTCCATCTCCACGGAGGAAGTAGGTCCCCAATGGGGCAGGAGGGAAACTTTTCACTGGGTACTTTTCTGTGCCATTTGAATATTGTGATCTATGCATGTTTAAAACACTTCGTAATGGATGGACCCCTCACCCAAGTTCTCTGCCTTTTATCAAGGTCGACGTCCACTGTCTCAGTCAGACAGCCTTCCAACTGCCAGGCCAACTTCTAATCTCTCCCTCCTGCTCTAGTGTCTCACCCTGGCAGTACTCTGTGTCCAAAACCCACTGGCCCAGTTCACCAAGTGCCTCAGCCCACGACTAGCTGTCCACTACTCTCCCTCCCGTTGCCATTACTCCCACTTAAGTGTCATTCCATACAGCCTTGTGCCCTTACCTAACTTTTTACTTGTGTTATTTCCAAAAGAGAGACTGAAGCTTTTTAAGGACTGGGACTATATCTTACAATCCCATGCCTTCCCCCCTCAGCTCCTACACCAGGGCCTGGCACCCAGAGGAAATTCTGTAAACAGCTGCTTGATCGTTATCTCCCATCCTGCTGGAGAAGGTTTGGCAGGATCCACGGAGTGCCGAAGCCAGTTCTGAGACACGCAGCAGAGCGAGAGTGCACAGGAGCACAAGGCCTTCCATGGCCGTGATGAACACTCGGGGGGAAGAGAGATGTTAGAGTCATCTAACATAAGATGTTAGAGAGATGTTAGACTTGGTCCTAATAAAACGGTCTGTGCTTTGGAGAAGGAAATGAGGAATCCCCAGGGGAATTTCCTCCTAACTCTAATCTCTCAGGCATTAGCCTACTAGGGTAGGGAAATTTTGGTGGCCCCAGGATCAGAGCCTCCCACACTGAGGAGGAATCTCAGCACTAAGCAGTCTGCCCTCCCACCCAGTACAGGAAAGCGCTCCCCCGCTCCCAGAAAAAGTGGACACCTGAGCTCCTAAAAGGACCAGATGCTCACGACTTCTGCAGGTAGCCTGTTGAAGGGCTGTGAGCATGATTTTCTGCTTCCACCCATGTTTCCTGTTCTGGGACTAAACAGAAAAAGACTTCCTGAACAGGTAACAAAAAACTAATGATAACTGCCAAATTCAAGAGAGTTTTCAAATATTTCTTCCTCCCAAGATGTCCAAAGGGTTTTTAAAGACACAAAATCACTCATTCTTTGGAACTGCAAACACCTTCTTATTCATTGAACATAGTCACTTTTCCTTCTTCCCAACATGAAAGAATTTTTATGCTGTAAAATTGTGCTATTTCCTTCCAGGAGGAAACTTCACAACCACCTATGGCAATGTGGGCCCTAAACTCCCATTTTATACCGCAGGAAACTCTGAGTAGAGGAGTCAGCTAATTTGTACAAAGTCACAAAGCCGGTAAATGGTAAAGTCAAAATTCAAAACTAGGTTGCCCAGCTTCAAAATCCAGCATTTTCCTGCAGTCTGATGTTTCCATGGCAGTAGGTTATCACCCTCCCCTGTCTCTGAAATGCACAGAAATGATTACTTCTAGCATTTCCCTCGGAAGCAGGGAAGAAACCACAGCCTACAGCAGTCCTGTAGCCGGACAGCAGATTCCAGCCTCTTGACGTAGTCGGGCCTTCCTGAGGGGGAGAAGATGAGAGCAAAGGAGACCCAAAGCGAGGGTATCAGCATCCCAGAGATACCCGAGGGGTGGAGTGGCCTCTCCCTGGCTCACGCAAGGTGCCCCGTCCTGTGCTTCCTACAACCCACCTTCACGGGGGGCCTGGCTCCAGTCTCCCAACAGGGCTTGGTGTTTGGGAGCCCATGGAACATGGCACTATTTGGGCAGCACAAGCACAACGTTTACCTGGGTCCTGGCACCTTTCTTTTGGTAAATATTTGGCTGCCTCACCCAGGAGAGGGCTGGGGACTCTGCCCCACATCCCAGCAATCCCCATTCTAGGAAGATGAGCTGGATGGGCTCAGAAGAATCACAAACACTCACATCCAGCCACTCCCCAGTCAGCCACCTGCATAAGTTGCTGCTAGCACACCCTTTGAACAGCTCTGAAATCTTTGCTGCTAGGCCCTTAGCACGTTATGGAAACTCAGCTTCAGGTCCCAGAATGGTTCCTGATTGTCTATTCAGATGGCGTGCACAAGGCTCAGCGATGCGCTCCTCCACACAATCGACAGAGCTCCCTACCTGCTCCCTCTGCAACCTAACGCAGGCGCTTGGAGAAACACCTGGTTGCTCTCCACTTCAGAGCTCATACACCAGAAACATGCACATTCCTGAGCTCATCTGGCCTCAGGCGCTGGCTGGACACTGGGGATGATCCTCCCCATTTCTCAAGAGGGAAAACCACAGCCAGGAGTTTGAAGCTCACACACACAGCATATTAACACTGAAGACAGAAACTGGCCCCAAGCTCACTGCCTGTCTTCTCAGTCCCAGAGAGAAAACACCCATGCTCTTTGACAGTCTATAGTCTGTACTGGCCCAAGGAAATCCCATAATTCTCTGCCTCCGATGCCCCCATTCTCCGGGGACCATCCTTCAGACCCTCACCTACCTCTCGCCAGATGAAGTTACTGACACTTTCATCTGCCATCTCCCTGGGAGATGCAGTCATTAGCAGAGAGCACTATGTAGGTATCTAATTAAGCAATCAGCAGCAAATGCAGAAACCTGTTCAAACCACCTCACAGAGCATCCACCCCCGGATCCTCTTACAGGCAACTCCCTCCCCGGAGCTTCCTGGAAAGGTCCCTATTGTTTGCCCAGAACACAGAAAAGTGTCTGATTCTGCCCTCCTACTTATCTGGTGGCACTGACTTCCCGGCCTCCGCACAGCCCCAAGGGGTGCCATTCACATGGAGCTCGGTGTGAATGGCGCCCCCAGAACTGTGGGACACAGCAGCCCCAGGCGCGTGGGCAACTGAAAGTCCCAGATGGCAGGGACAGCGCATTCTGAGAGGACGTCTGCCTACCTGACCTCTTTAGGAGTCCCAGAGCCATGTCCTGCCCTGCTGGCATGTTGGGGGCAGGGCACAGGCAGCAAGGAGACCCTGAGCAGGTTGGTAAGAGGTGGCCGAGGTGGAGGTGGGCAGTGCCAGTGGCTCAGCGCCCCTCGCACCTGTGTCTCTGAGTACTCTCTTTTCTGCACTGTAACTCACCTGTTCCTGTTTCAGCCTTTAAATGGAATGTTCCACTTGTCCTGGAATCCCAGGGGGAGAAATCATCTGTTTAAGAAAAGCTTTCTTTTTTAAGGAACTGCAGTCTCTGGGGTTCCATCAGATACTGCTGCAGATGACAGGTGGAGAAAATGGGACGAGAGCAACCGCAGAAGAGGACCCATGGAGGACAAGACAGACTTGAACTCCTGCCCACTCCCCCTAGCCTGGGACGGTCTAAGCTGGAGGCTGGAAGGGAAAGGACACCTGCTGCCTCTGTGACTCCTGGCAGATCCCCCTCTCTGCACCCCAACAAGCTGGAGTGAGAGGCAGTGAGCCCCCTGCCCTTAACCTCTTTGAATATCTTATCTTTCTTCTGCTGGGCCCTTATCTCCCGGCTCTGGACCTTTATCAGCCCCACCTTTTTCACCTGCACAATGGAGCAGGAGGGTAGAGATGGCTGTGTTGATGCCACAAGCTTTTCAAAGACCCAGTGTGTAAGCCAGTTCTGTGCAGGGGTGGGGCGGGGGGTTGCGGAGGAACAGCACCTCAGGAACAAACCCAGGCCTTCTAGTTCCACAGGGGCTTAAATGACCCCGAACCCACGGGAGGCAGGCACCTAGATCAGTACCCTCACATGGCCCTAGGCTCTGCCAGCCTGGCCCAGAACCTAACACACACTCTCATTCCTCCCAGACATGTGGGTTCTTTCTGACAGAAATCGGGGAACAGCTGTTCTTTCCAGTCGCTGGGCCCTGTCCAGCTGTTTTCCAACTCCTGTGGGATAAATTGGACTTTGATTACAGCAGAAAAGATTTAGGTTAGACACCAAGAAGCCCTCAAAATGAGTGATAAGAGGAAGTTTAGGCCCTGACTGGTGTAGGTCAATGGATTGAGCGCGGGCTGTGAACCAAAGGGTCGTGGGTTTGATTCCCAGTCAGAGCACATGCCTGGGTTACAGGCCAGATCCCCAGTAGGGGGCACACGAGTGCAGCCACACATTGATGTTTCTCTCCCTCTTTCTCTCCTACTTCCCCTCTGTCTAAAAATAAATAAATAAAATTTGAAAAAAAGTTGGAAGTTTAGGACTCTGCCATTGCACTTTTAAAAACACGACAGCCAATTTCCCCTGGGCAGACGTAGTGCAGCACCTGTTTTCATCATGTTACCCTCCCAGTTAGAAGTTTCCCATGGCTTCCCCTCCCCTGCCCACGACCTAAAGTCCTCACTTATTCCTTGCCTTGGTGCTGAAGGCCCACTACAGCGCATCCCCATCCACCTTCCAGTGTTGTATTCCACTGCTCAGGGTGTAAACTTCCTGACCCAGCCGCAGCCCCTCAGTATCTCCCCAGATCGCCTCAGGCATCTCTGCTTTGGCCTTGGCATCCCCACCCTCTTTCCCAGATGTCCCTCTCCTCTCCAGCCACCAGAGCAAGACAACCTTTAAGATAGCAGATCTCAGCCAAATTGATTATCTGATAACCCAAGACACTTCTCTAAAACACAGATTCCCAGGTCCTGTCCTAGAAGCCTGTTGAATCCCAGCCTCCCCAGAAGCCAGGCAGCCACTGCTCTCAGGCTGAGCTCTGACGCCACCTCTTCCAGAAAAGCTTGGTTGAATGCTTCACCTTCAGAAAGCCCCCTCCCCAGGAAGGCCACGGACGTGAACTGATCTTTCATTCCATAGACATTCCCTGAGCATCCACAGCGCTAGATCCTGAGACCAGACGAGGCCCCTGCAACTCAGGGAGGCCCCAGACTTGTGCCTGGATACAGACAGAACTCAACCCGCAGAGCCCTCTTCCCCTCCAGGGCAGCCCACCAAGGGGCAGAATGATGGAGCTAGGGGATGACCAGGGGAGGGAGCAGCATGGGGACAGCAACAGCTTCTGGGAGGGAGGGGTGCTCCTGAAAGGGTGCCACAGGCAACAGGTGGGAGGACCTTGGCCCTTGATTAGGTCAGGGGGCATGCTGGAGGTGAGAATGGCCTCCATTTCCTGCTTGTTCACCTTGCACTATGGGGACTGCTCTCTAGTTAGGATCTTATTTCTCCGGCATGACTAGCTGAAGCAGGAGGAGTATTCGGGGCCAGGCTGTGGAGTCCCATGAGGCACGAAGTGGCTTCTGCTCAGGAAATACTGTCTTATTGATCAATAGATAAAACGATCTCTGAAGGCTTACTCCCAGTGGGAAGAAGCCAGGACCCTTCAGGAACAACTAGAGCCCCAGAAAATGTTTCCCTGACTTGTTCAACTATTTAAAGCAACACCAGGCCTGATGAGGGAGGCGAGGCACTGGCAGGTGGGAGCCTGGCTTTCCTGCCACAGGATGGAAAGTGGGCGTTAGAGTGCTCCCTGTCCCTGCAAGAAACCCACAGGAGGCTTGGGGACAGCTGCTGTGAAAGACAGCCATAGGTCACTCAGGGCAGACCGCAGGAGCAGTGCCCTCGATGGGCTGGCCTAGGAGTATCTACCTCCCCAGTGGCCCCGGATCCCAAATGCCAGGGTGGGACCAGCGGAGGCAGGGCTCCCTCAGCAACCCCAGAGCTGGCAAAGCCTCTTCAGTTGACCTTTTCCTTCCTCCTGCTCCGGAGGGGCACAACACCTTAGCTGGCCCAGCCCAGAAAGAAGACAGTCCCTTCCCATGGGCCACAGGTCCCCTTGGTTTCCACCTTTTGCATCCATCCAGGCTTGAGTTAAACCTTTATCTGGCTGGCTGGCATCTAAATGTATTCCCCGCTGGAGAAGGCAATATGGCAATTGAACTTACCCGGATAAGAATGACACTACCAGGCAGATGGAAGCCACAGCACACCACTCTGTCCTCTGGCCTACGCATTAGGCTCTCCCAGGTGGCAATGACTCCACTGTGTCTCACCAGTGGGCAACTGGGGCTGAAGAACAGAGGAGCCAAATGAAGGGCCCCAGGTAGGTGAGGCGGCCTCTTCGTATCCACTTCCTTAAACACCTCCATGGTTAACATGGAATCCCGCCATCAACCGTGACCTGAGGTGAAGTCACTGGAACTAGAAGCCAGGAGACCTGTGTCCACTCTGCTCTGAGCTGTGGCCACATCACTGAACATCTCAGTGCCCCTCTTCCTTCACTTGTGAAATGGGACAAAATCCCCACTACCCTAATTCAGCTCTTGTGAGTATGAGATAACTTGATAAATAAAGAAATGTTTAAAAAGTCAAGCCTAAAGCAAAACATAGAGGGCTGTTGACGGCGCACTGATCAGCTCACAGGGGCCCAGGTACTGCGAGACCGGCAATCAGCCCCACACCCTGGGCGCCCAGCAGGCTGCAGGCTGGCTGCCACTCTCTGACCTGAGTCCGGTAATGGTCAAGGTGGTGACCAGCAATATCCCCACAGGCAGATCTTCAGAAACAAACAGCAGAGCCCAGCTGCAGCCACCTCTGTGCCCTGTCTTCAGGGCCCCATGTCTGGGAGCCACAGGGACCTTCCCACGGCTCAGAGCCCCGCACCCCCGGCTGGAGCTCCATCTGCCTCTGGGGAAGGGCCGCAATGGAGCTGCCGTGGCTCTTCCCTCCGTCCCCACAGGTTTCCAGTCACTACCCAGCTCGCTTTCTGAGCAGATTCCGTAGGACAGTGACTTTCACACTAATTTTTGACTCATAGCTGGGTTGAGGAAATCAATAGTAAATCCAGATAGGCATTTAAAAAATTTAATGGAACAGAATAGAAAACTGTGTGCATTGCACTTGGTAAGAGGTATTAATTTCTGATACTTTAATAACCTGGAACACACACAGTGTTAGAACCTTGACTGAAGCCACTCAGTCTTTCTGTCTCAGTGTCTCCATCTTTAAAACTGTGACACTGGCAGCATCCACCTCACATGGCCATTGTGAGGACTATACTTGTCAATATACATAAAGCATCTGGAAAAGTACCTGGCTCAAGTTTTATATAAAAGCGTAACTTCACGTATTAATATATGCATGTAAGAGTGCCTGCATTTGTGTGCACATGCACACATCTTTGCTTACAAGGTAAACATCTCCCTGGAGTGTGGAGGAAGAGCTGAAGCTGATGCTGTGGGAGAAGCTAGGAAGTGTCTCTCCGAGGACAGCGTAGGCTTCAAGTCAAATTCCCAGGTCTCAGGTTTCTCAGGTGTTCCTCCCCCTCATGGTAGGGAAAGAGGGGCAGGTGGCTGGGGAGAGTGGGTCTGAGTATCTGAAAGCACAGTGTGAAGTGCTTTCCAAATTAACTTACACTTAACCCGCATTCAACTCTGCGGGGTAGGTGTTGTCGTGCTCCCGCTTCACAAGTGAGGAAACTGAAGCAGGGAGGTTAAGCTGCCGCCCAGCTAACAAGTGGTGGAGCCGGGATTCGCGTTCCGCCTCCCACCCACGTCTGGACCTTTAACCGTTGTACTACCCTGTCTGTGTGTTTCACTTTGATGCCACCTTCTGGAAGCCAGACCTGAGAAGGTTCTCAGACTGAGGAGGTGGCCCTATTTGTACGAGAGGCAGCTTCAGTTGCCCTGGCCTCAAAACCAAGCAATTTAATATTCTAATGGCTTGAATTCAGGAAGCAGCGCCTCCAGGGTCCCATCATAGAGTCCGGAAAGTTCTGTGACAGTAGTTGGAGGTAATAAACTTGGTTAACAGGGCTCATAACCTTATGATGTGTTAAGTCCTCCATTTAGCCGAGCAGTGCAAACCTGAGTAGAAGACATAAAATTCCCCACACCTTTTATCCTACCACGTGAGACCCAAGTTCCGTCTGGTTGTGTTTCATTTTATCTTCTCCAAGGCCAAGGGAGGCCAGGAGGGGCAGAGTCTCTGGTCTCCAGCCCTGAGAGGCTCACAACGTGCCAGAGGCCACTCTGTGAGTGAGTGCAAGCTGAACAGCGAGAAGGTTTCTGGGTGGCCTCTGTGTCAGCGTTCCTAGTGCCACGTGACCCTCCCAGCCGGCCCTTGTTTCCTTACCTCCTGGACACTGATATAAATGTCCCCAGTACTAGTAACAGTGCTGGCGAGAACGTGGAGGACAGGGAACACGGCGCACTGCCGGCGGGACTGCCAGCTGGTGCGGCCCGGCGGAAAGCAGTACCGAGAGTCCCCAGACACTGAGCACGCACCTGCCCTACGGCCCAGCAATGTTCCGGGCATTCATCTGAAGAAAACAAAAGTACTAATTCAGAAAGATGTATGCACCCCTATGTTCTTTGCGGTATTATTTACAATATGGAAGCAACTAAGTGTCCATTGATAAATAAATGAATAAAAAAAGAGGTGGTACAAGCCCTGGCCAGGTAGCTCAGTTGGTCAGAGCATCGTCCTGATACACCAAGGTTGCGGGTTTGATCTCCTGTCAGGGCACATGGAAGAATCAATCAGTGAATGAATAAATAAGAGGAACAACAAATCAGTTTTCTCTCTCTCCCTCTCTCTCTCTAAAATCAACAAGCGAAAGCAAATTTTTTTTAAAATGTACATATACCATGGAATATTTCTCATCAATAAAAAAGAATGAAATCTTGTTATTAGCGACAACTTGGATAGACCTAGAGGGTAGTATGCTAAGTGAAGTAAGTCAGATCAAGAAATGTGATATAAGTCAGATAAAGAAATATGACTTATATGGGGGATCTAAAAAATAACAAAATAAATGGACAAACAAAGCAAAACAAAAACAGAACCATGGAAACAGAGAACAAGTCGATGGTTGCCGAAGAGGGGAGAGGGGGAGGGATGGGTGAGACACGGAAGGGGAATAAGAGGGACAAACTTCCGGTCGTAAAATAAGTGAGTTCAGGAGCTGCCGTGCACAGCACAGGGCATAGAATCAACGCTATCGCAACACCTTTGCGTGATGACAGAGGGTTGCTAGACTCAGGGTGTGGTTACACTGTAAGTTTGCAAGGTATACAAATGTTAAATCGCTGTGTCATGCACCTGCAACTAGTATAAGATTGTGTACAAATTATGCTTTAATAAAAAATTAATTTAAAAAACTTTCCCCCAAGCACTCAGTCTGGCTCTGGAACTGACAGGGGTTCGTCTAAGCCAGCAACACTTCTAATAAGGAGAAAGAGGGAACGAGGGGACGGCAGGCACGGCTGTGGGTCGGGTCCCCTCCGCCGCCCCTCACCTCCCATGGAAAGTCCCCGACAGGAGTGAGGGGAGCACACGTCTCCACGACACCAGCTCTACAGACCGTTTCCTCCCACATTCCCAGCATCCGTGTTTCTTGCTCTCTCCGGTGAGAACTGGCTTACACTTCCTCATACTGGGCCCACGGCTTTGTCTGTACCTTTTCACTCTGTTGTAAGCCTCAAATACAGGTTTTTAAAAACGAATGAGGAAACTGAGATCCAGAGGGGTCAAGGGACTTGCTCCTGGTCGCAAGCTTTGTGACTGTAAGTGTGATGAGTCCCAGTAAGGCCCCTCCAGAACCCTCCCATTCCACACCGGACGAAGTGACTCCCCGCCTTGCCCTCTGTCTGTAACCCTTACACAGGGATTTCTGAGCCACATTACAATCCCGTATCGTGATGATTTTTCATCTGTCTGTCTCCCCATCAGACTCCGAGTTCCCTGAGGGCAGTGACCAAATCTTATTTATCTTTTTTCCTGGTGTCTGGCATGTAGTGATTTCTCAATAAATGTTTGGGGGGAAGGGCAGAGGAAGGGAAAGTGGGAGTGATAAAAAAGGATGCAGGAGGGAAGGGAGAAATGGAAGGGGAGAGAGGGATGGGGAGGGATGACAGACGGAGAAAGAGTGAGCAGGAAGCAGGAGAAGCGGGAAGGGCGGTGACCAGGTATCCAGAGATAAGGGTCACCTTGAGTCTAGGGACTTGCACCAGGGCGCTCCGCTGGTCTCAGGCCAACTGTGACACGTGGAAGCAGGCTGCCCCCACCCCAGCCTGTCCTGGACAGAGAGGAAGGGTGCCTTGCAGCCACCGAGGAGGCCAGGCAGTTTCCAGGACGCTAGGCGCTGCTGCACCATCATCCTCCCTTCTCCCTTGTCGCACCTGCAGAAAGGGAAGGGGGCCAGTGCCTCTTCTCCTCGGCTGGGCTCCGTCCCACTGCCCACTCCTGCCTTGGTGTCATCGTCCCCCACCCCCCTGATAAATGGAGGCTCATTCCTGTCCTGGATGATGGGAATGGATTTACGAGAATGGGCACCCACAACTGGTCACCCCTCCGCTGGACTCCCAACCCCAGAGGTGAGGTGAGGGGCTGACACCAGCAGGAAACTGAGGAAAGAGCCAAGTTCCTCCGTCCAGATTCACCACAAACACAAGCTCTGTGTCCCTGAAGGTGCAGTGAGATGGAGGGAGGGGTGACTTCTAGAAGGAGGGGCTTCTGAGCAGGCTTGGCCCCTGCCTGACTCTGGGAAACAACTGGAAACCATGACTTTGCAAGTTGGCTTTTCCCTGGAGTTTTCCTGGGAAAAGCCAACTTTCCTGAGGAGACAGACTTTGTGATCAGCCCTATTCAGACTGAACCCTTGAGAGGCTCCCACAGTTCCTCCTCCTCTCTGGGAAGGACTAGATCCCTTCCCCCTCCCCATATGGGCCACGATCACACTCAGTCATTGTTCTGCACACGTTTGTGAAGACCTACTATACACACATCTGCAAGGCACGCTGGCCTTGAGGCAAATTGGAACTGGATCCTTAGAACAGGTGGGGCTAGGATGGGAGGCAGAGAGGTTCTTGGCCTTCTCTTAAAAACCCAGAATAATGACATCACAGTGCAAATTCTGCCTGATCTCTTTTGAAAAACAAATCCTCAAGCCAAACTTGGTCCATGCCAGGCAGCCAGGCACCTGGAAGTGAAACAGGAAGTTATTCCAGGAGATCTTGTGGCTTCTCCTTTGTGCCAAAGACCTGGGTGGTGAAGGGGTCGGGTCAGGGGGGTGGTCCAGGCTCAGTCACACTGGGCTCTCTGAATGGACAGGGCTGTTGTTGCAAGACAGAATGTGGAGAATGTTAGCCGGAGGCTGCAGCTGCTGAGATGACCCTTGAGAGCACCCAGAGGACTCAAGTGACATGTGGGGAGTCAGGCAACATGGACGGGACAGCCCACTACATTAAGCATGACTTCGTGAAAGCCAAGGGCACTGAGCTCTCATTCTGACCCTACAGCTAATATGCCCTGTGACCTCAAGCAGGCCACAGTCTCTCTGACCCTCAGGCGGCCCTTCTGCACCGGGCCTGAAGGATGAGGGCAAAGAGAGGAGAGGAAGGAAACGGCACCCTATGCCTGCTGAAACCCTTAAAGGGTTAAATCCATTCTCCTGGGTAAGGCTGCAAGGCTTTTCGCAAGACAGCTCCTTTCCAGCCTCCTCCCCTGACACCCCCCCCCACCAGCGTTCCTGGTGCTCCTGCCCCTGACCACACCTGCGCATCTCAACCATGCTGTTCCTTCTGCGGCAGCTGCACCCCTTCCACTGCCTGCCCACCGTGCCCTACAGCCGCTCCTGACTTCCACCCACGCAGGCTTTCTTTCTCTGTGTTTCCAAAGCACTTTGCACATCCAATCTTATTTTTCATAATTCTTTGTCCATAAGTCTGTCTGCCCTGCTAGAATGTGAACTTGAAAAGACCACATTAAATTCCTCTTTCATTCAACAAGCATTTAGTAGCAGTCTGCTCTGTGCCAGGCACTGGTAGGTGCCAGGGTACAAAGGAGAGAAAGGCGGTCTCGTGGTGTGCTGCCCGTAGTGCTGAGGACAGTGCGGACACAGGGCGCAGCTGCTGCAGAGTCAGGACAGGCAGGCACCAGGCGCTGTCCCTGGGCTCTGCATCGCAGGCCTTGCCTCCTCTGCAAAGCAGGAGACTCAAGGATATTGGGAAGAAGGAACTAAATACTAAACCATGACCTCTTCCTAAGTACTTTGCTATGTACCATGGAGGTGCTGCTGTCAGTACTGCAGACGCAGTGTTTTTCTTAATCTTTAAATAAACTCTCTGACAAAAGCTTCGTAGATGAGAAAAGTGTTGTCCAGAGAGGCTGGGAAACTTGCTTGAGGTCACATAGCAGGTGGCAGAGCTCAGACAGGACCTCAGATCTGTCCGACCCCCCTCTGCCTGCAGTCTCTTTCTGCCAAACTTAAATACATGAGCACACGAGCACCTGTGTGCCTAGAGTTCTTCCTCTTCTTCTTCTTCTTTTTTTTTTTTTTTTTTTGAGAGAAAAACATCGATAAGTCGCCTCCTTTATGCAACCTGACCAGAGATCGAACCAGCAACCCAGGTGTGTGCCCTGACTGGAAATCAAACCCTCAGACTTTTGGTGCACAGGTGATGCTCCCACCAACTGAGCCACCCAGCCAAGGCTAGACTTCTTTTATAAAAGAAGAAAATAATAATCTATTAACCTCAAGGCTCTGAACAGTAGAACTTTAATCCTAGCAACCCGGGCAGCCTTCTGGAAATTCTCTATTGCCTTCCTTTCCCATTGTAACAGCAGTTCCCAGAAGCCTAATGAGCCGGGCCGGCTCCCCACCCTGCCTAGGGA
Source organism: Anoura caudifer (assembly GCA_004027475.1). NCBI lineage: Eukaryota > Metazoa > Chordata > Mammalia > Chiroptera > Phyllostomidae > Anoura > Anoura caudifer. The sequence continues at coordinate 239,592 of PVKU01000653.1, read as the reverse complement.
AGCCAGCGGGACTGCACACCGAAGTGCTGCCTTCCAGCTTTGCCTCCTTCAAAGTGTCATTAGTGACTGCTTGGCAGGTAGTCCCAGGCCCCTGCAACCTCAGCCAATGTCTCTATTACCCAGAGCCATCTACCACTGGGATTCCGACCGTAATGGGGAGACCGCAGATAATGGGCAGCCTGTGGCCACTCCCCCACCAACCACACTCCCACTTCTCTCACTGTCCTTGCATTCTTCTCTCCAGACCCAGCTGTGACTACTGCCCATGCAACCCCTCCTCCTGGGCTTCATGGGTTCTTTCCCAACATCCCTTACTCCTTTCGCTCCTTTCTTCTATGAACTGTTCCCTCCTCCTCCCCCCACCCCCAATACACACACACTCAAACCAAGCTAACTGGCCCTGGGCGTTTTGTGAACGGCCTTCCTGTCTCGCGGAGTGTTGTTTCACCAATGCAACTTCAGGTACTTCTCCCCAACCCAAATCTCAATCATCTCTCCCTGGAAGCTGTCCCTGATAGACTCTGCCCAACCCTGATCTTGCCTTTGTTTTGCATTTTCTCAGAACTTAAAACGCTCCCTGCATTTGCAGTGGTTGGAGCCATTTTTTACATTTGTTCATTTGATAAACATTTACTAAGGATCTACAACCGTGTGCCAGGCAGGCATTTATTGTGTGTCTGCTGTGCGCCAAGCACGGTGCTAGGCGCTGGGCATCCAGTGCCCTGAAGGCGCTTATGCTCACGGTAATTGCCCGCAGGCCCTGCCCTGGGGAGGCCCACCTCTGCACTCAGACTGGGAGCTCTCTTGGGACTGTCTCCTCTTTGTTCCATCCTGGTACCTGATATTTACAGAGGATTTTTAGTTTTGCAAGGTGCTTTTACATCCATTATCTCATTTTATCTGCACAACACCCCTAATAAGGTAGAAGAGAAGGTCTTATTATTCTACTTGAAAGATAGAACCACTGAGGCCCAGAAAGATGAAGTGACCCCAGCTGGTTATCAGGGAGGTCACCTGTAGAAGTCAGGCAAGTGGCCTTTGAGCTGCATCATGCCCCACACCATGCAGACTAGGAGCTGAGAGAACTCAATGGGACCGAGTGACGATCTGTTTCTCAACCTCCATCACTGCCGCTCAACGTCAGGGAAGAAAGAAGACTACAGCAAAAATAGAGGGTGTTATAAGATGCTGTGTAACTAGAAAGTTGGAACAAGTTTGTTCTTGTTTTCCTGGCACATAATGGGCACTCAGTACATATTTGTCACATGAATGAACAACTTACTAGAGAGGCACATGGCAGAGGGTATGAGCTAGCTAATAATGACAGCACACTTTGTGTCAGGCATAATTATAAATGCAACTCATTTCATCTTGACGACATCCTTACAACTTTCACAGTAGCTATTATCACCTCCCTTTTACAGATGAGACAAAATGAGGTTAAACACCCGAAGTGGTACCTGGAAGACTGAACCCAGCACTGTGCTCTTGACCTGTTGGCCAAGGACAGGTCATATGTTTGTGTCGTCCACGTTATAACTCAATTCTCATTACAAGCGCACTGAATGAATGTTCTGGTGAGTGCTGAGTGAGGACTGAAGTCACACTTCTGCCCTGGGCCACGAGGTTCTGCATGAGCCTGCCTGAGTCACCCCCGGCTGTAATACGAATTCAGTTTGGGGGTGGGGAGGGCTGTGTTTTGGCTGCTCAAGAACTTCCTGAGTCCTCTGCACTGTCCACATCCCAGAGTCCTGCTGCTCTCATGGGCCTGTCTCCCAAAGACCAGCTCTGCCCTCTGACTTGATTGCTAACAGGCCTGGTAAAAACCAGGTTTATGGCCCTGGCTGGTGTGGCTCAGTGGATGGAGTGCCAGCCTGTGAACCAAAGGGTTGCTGGTTCAATTCCCAGAAAGGGCACATGCCAGTAGGGGGCATGTGAGAGGCAACCATACATTGATGTTTCTCTTTCTCTCATTCTCCTTCCCTTCCCCTCTCTCTAAAAATAAATAAAATCTTTTTTAAAAAAGTCAGGGCTATGGATTATAAAGGATTGGAGGAAATTTCTGGCACCTTAACCAAGTAGGGGAAGAGGACAGGGTAAGGAGGGCAGAGTCATGTTTGTCATCAATAGGATGCAGAGGGGCCTTGGTGAATAAGTCCAGGATGGGATAGGACGGGATCAGGATGGGGATGGGATGGAAAGGATGGGGTTGGGCAAGTCCAGCTCTGGCAATTTTTTGGCCCCAGTCGAGAAAGGAAAAATCTCAGCACCAACATGACAGGAATGGGGACCAAAGAAAAAGAACATATAAATAATCTCTGACATCAGGTTTCTCTTAAAAAAAAAAAAAAATCCTAACTGGGAAGAATAAGATTCAGAAGAAGGGATTTGGAACAGGAGACCCTCACCCAGAAATCCCCAAAGCTAAAGTTTTTGTGCCTAAAGGCGCTGAATTCAAAGTTGATTCTGATCTTAGTGCTTCTTAGTGCTTAATGACTTTGCGCCAGTAGCTCACTAAACCTTCCACAGACTTCAGCTTCCCCATTTATTGAAAGGGTATCACGTCGCCTGTTTGCATCTTTATCCCTTGAGATACGGACTGCATTAGGGTAAAGCAGACAGAGACCAGACCACACTTGGAGTTATTTAGAGAAAAGGAGATGCAGAAATGCGAGATCTGATCAGAGCTCCTGGCTCTAGACAGGCAGGAGCCGCCTCCAGGCAATGCTTCAGCTGCCCCAGCTGCAGGCTGTTGTGATTGCCTCGGAGTGCCTGAGATAGGGAAGACGTGCCTCATGAACCCTGGGTAGGTGGTATCTGAGTTCAAATCTCTGGGTCAGCTCACGGAAGCTGAATGGCAGGAAGAAAAGTTGCTGTGATTTAAGCAATACAGACAAATGCAAACCTGGAGAATCCCCAAGGATAGGTCTGCCAACTGTCCCAGTTTGTCCAGCACTGAGGGGGTCCCAGAATGCAGGACTTTCCTCTGCTAAAATGGAGAAAGTCCCAGGCCAACCAGGACAAATTGGTCATTACATCAAAGGACTCACCCATGAAATAAGCCTCTAGTTTGCCGAAGGACCCTTTGATACCACAGGACATCTTCAAGTGCAGAAGGACTGAGAGCTCAGGAATCCAGGGTTGGGAGGCCGAGTGCCCCCATGCCTGTCCTGGGGAGCCCTTGGCACACGTTACTGTGCCCGTGTCCCAGCCTTGTTGGGCCTTGGTTCCTCCAGAAGATTTGAGTAAGTTTATCTTCCCAACTGGAAGACAAATTACTATTAGAAACTAACTGAGGTTTCTCAGAACCCTGGGCCTTGAGAAAGGTCTTTCTTGGTGATTTCTTAGAAAAGCCTAGGAGCAAACCCAGGAGTGGGCCACAAACAGGACTCTGCTTCCTGGCCACCCCAGAGATCACTTAGTTCTTCAAAGCACTCAGTGGCTGGGGCACATTAGGGGCGAAGGATGGACAAGGGGAGAAGCAAGAACAGCCATTTCCAGGCTTCCAACACCCAGGACAGCTGAGCTGCCATGAACTTACAGACTGGACAGAGCAGAGAAAGGGGCAGTGCCCCTTTCCTCACCCTGCCCCAGCCCCATCGGAACGAGTCCAGCTCAGAGAGCTGAGTTCCCCTGGCTAGAATCCACTTCATTTTCTCCTAAGCTGCTTTGTGGGGCAGGCTGCTGAGCACTGGACGTGTCCAGTCCTGCTGTAGCCGACTTTCTCTACGGCCAAGGGCAGGCTCCAGTTCCATGCCCCTTCTGCCAGCTGAATCAAAGCCCAGGCTCAAACTGGGCCCCTGAGTTCATGGAGACCAGAGGGCATGAGTGGATACTCAGCTCCTCTGTCCCGTAAGGGCAGCCTGTCCTAGTCTAGGGCCAGGGACAAGAAACAGGGCCAAAGAAGTCAGGCTAGAGAAAGCCTCTCCCTTCCGCCTTTGCCAACTTATAGTATTTCTTAATTCAGCAAATGGGTTATCAGTGCCGACTATGTACAACATAACAGGAAAAAAACAGAGGCAACTAAGACCCAGGCAGAACCCTAGGAGGGACAGGAGGACATGAGAGTTGAAATGTACAGATCCTTCCCAGTGCTCACCCTAAGGAGCCTGTGTACGGCTGCCCCACTCTGCGTCCCACCTCAGTGAGCACAGGCAGAGTCGGGAGATAAAAGGCAAAGAGAAGAAGCCAAAATCCTGCTTACTTCACAAAGCAGAGATCTGTCGGACAGATAACCAAGACTTACTTCAACTTGGAACACACCTCTAACATGCAACTTTTGCTGCCTGAGCCCTAAGTTCAACCCCTAAGGTTCAAGCTACAGAATGAAAAGGGTCTAATGAGATCTGTACTCAAATTTCTTTTCCTTCACTTAACTGGTTCATTCATTCATTCATTCATTCATTTCACATTTCTTTTCTCTTTTAATTCTCACCTAAGGACATGTTTATCAATTTTAGAGAGAGGGGAAATGGGGGAGAGAAATATCGATTGGCTGCCTTTTGTACACGCCTTGACGGGGGACTGAACCCATACCTAGGCATGTGCTCTGATCGGGAATCGAACTTATGACCTTTTGGTTTATGTGCTGATGCTCCAACCAACTGAGCCACATCAGCCAGGACTCAGTTCACACAGAAGGCTCTTTTATAAGAGCCTTCTGTGTGCCAGCACAGACCTAGGCACAGGGGCTCAGGGAGGAGATTAATCTGACCTCACCCAGCATCTACTGTCCCCATCATCCCCTTTCTGGCTACATGATTCCAATGGATTACTGCTGTGTGCCTTCAAACTCTCCTTATTGTAAAATCCTGGGGCCGGCCCTGGGCTTAGGCTGGGAACAGTCTGGGCAGAAGCCCACTCTACACGCATGCCTCTGTAGTGCGAAATTATGGACAAAGAAGCTACTCGGGTGTTTGCCTCTCCCCCACCTCTACCCTCCCCCTTTCTCATCTGCCTGGAATGGAAAGTCCACCACTCTCAGCTCGCATGCTCAAGTCACAAGCTGAACTGCCAGGAAAAGAAGTAGCTCAAGGATGTTAACAGGCAGGAGCCCAGTGAAACAGAAATATAATATTTCATTTTGTTCCTTATGTACCAGTATCTTTTTTTTTTTTTATGCCTCAGAAAGCAGCACCATTGCTTCTGTTTGCCTAGACTTCTGACCTCTCCTTCCCTCCTGGAACTGAGGCCTTGCTTCCTATTTATCCTCAGCTCCATTCCTTTCTGTATCTCTCTGAAGCCACAAATGGTGTCTTAACTGTATTGCCCAGCACATGGAGAGTTACAAGAAACAGCCAGTGATAAGGAGCTAATACAGAGCAAATGAGCTTGGTGCCGACCAGTCTCTCTCTCTCCAAGCCCCTTCTTAGGAGCCCTTCCTGACCTGGAGTCTCTGGCCCACTTAAGCCAAAGAGCATGCTGAGAGCCCTAAGCTTGATTGGCACCCCCTCTGCCCAGGCAGGTTGCTCTGTTTAATTGTCTAACTGCAGATTTCTGTCTCTGATCTGCATGGGAAGATGGACAGGCAGCTGTGCCAGGCCCCAGGAGACACAAACTCCCGGGGAGGAGGCTTGATCACCTGGTTCTCTACACTGGAGGCCTCAGGGGGCCTCCTCAAGGGCAAGAGACAGCCTAGGCCTCCAAAAGGGAAAAATACAAGAGCAAGTCTAAGCCAAACTTCACATCCTCCCAGTCCCTCCCCATTGCTCCCATTCCTAAGGAAAGGACAGAACAGGTATCAGACGGCCAGGGTGGCCAGGTCTCCTTTCCCATTATAGGCACATCTTCTGACTCTCTGTGTGTTTCAGAGAGCAAGTTCTCTGACTTCTCTGGACACAGCCTCATCAGCCTTAAAATTTGGTCTGGGGCCCAGGCTACTTTGAGATGACCCTGTCTGGGTGAGAAGGAGAGAAACCGCTATTAAATGCTGCTTGTACCTCCTCATTGATGGATTCTGGAACAAGCAGCACACACTTCTACTCTGCAACATACGGTCAAATCTCAATAGTCGGCCACTACTCTGTCCTTATGTAGTGTCTGCGGATTCCTGCAGTTAGATGGTGGATTGAGCAGATGATTCAAAATAATAATAGCTTTCACTTACTGAGCACCTACTATGTGCCAGGCATTGTTTACATGATCTAAGTTAACGTCAGGTCAGTGGACACACTGATGCAGAAGAAAACTAGCTAAGTTGCTCAGGGCCAAGCAACGACAAAGAGGTGGATCAAAATCCACATTCAAGTAAGCTGACTTCAGGGCTTCCTCTTAATCTCTCATGTGTGCTGGCACGTGCTCTGCAAGCTATAAACTATCATACAAATATGAAGAGTGATTATTAGGTAGCTGATAATAGCATGAGCCAGGGATGGGTAGATTTGTGTCTGAGCGTTAATTTAATTAACTCTAGCTGAGCTGTGTTTCAGAGCTAACCGGAAAGGCTGTCCGGGGTGTCTCGGGCTCTGACTCTCTCCATGAACACAAATAACTGGAATTTGACTAAATGGGATGCTGAGGACTTTTCCCCAGGCTCCCAGACCGGTGTTTATGGGAGGCCTGCCTCAACAGTCTACAGCGTGGGCCGGATGGGTAGGAGGGGGCCGCCCCGCTGCCACGCGGTCTCAGCCTCCTCAGCAACACCTCCCACAGAAGGAAACCTTTTTCCAAAGAAAGAGATTATTTACTGTGGGGTGAAAGAAGGAACATCCAATTAGGGAGAGTTATTAATAGGCAATTAGCCTGTAATGAATGGATGAGTCCAAGCAATGATCATCAAGGCTGCTCGCATCACAAAAGGAGAGACAGCCAGACACCGTGTGTCCTGATAGATGTGTGCGCCGTCACCCAGGGATTCATGCTTCCCTCCCCTAAATAAATACATTAATGAAACCTGAATTTGATTAGGGCTGCAACCTAACCACGCGCACACAGAGATAGTGGAACGAGTTCAATGATATAATGAGGGTGAATCGGGCAAATCCAGAATGTTAGAAACTCTACAGGACAAATGACCCAATTTCTTCAGCAAAACATTGCAAGATAGAAAAAAGGAGAAAAAAGTATCCATAGATTGAGCGACTTAAAAACTGTAACAAGTAGTAGCAATATGTAGATTTTTTGCATCAAAATTAAAAAGAAAACTAGGGGAAAACAAATAATAATCAGAGAAATATGAAAATTAACTGAATACATGATTATATTATAGAATTGTTCATTTTGTTTCGGTATGACAATGATTTTTTTTAAGTTCCTATATTTAGAAATGAAATGATAAATTGTCTAAGATTTGCTTCAAAATGATCAGAAGGTAGCAAAGGCTGGGATTATATCTAAAACAGGATTGACCATGAGATGCATTCAACCATTGAAGTGTGGGCCCTGGCTGGTGTGGCTCAGTGGATTGAGTGCTGGCCTGCAAACCAAAGGTTGCCAGTTCAATCTCCAGTCAGGGCACATGCCTGGGTTGTGGGCTAGGTCCCCAGTTGGGGGTGCACATGAGGCAACCACATACTGATGTTTCTCTCCCTCTCTTTCTCCCTCCCTTCCCTTCACTCTAAAAATAAATAATATCTTTTTTTTAAAAAAGAGAAAAAACTATTGAAGCTCGGGTCTACAGTATTTATTATCCTATTCTCTCTACTTTTATGCATGTCTATAATTTTCTACGATGAAAAGTTTTTTAAATAACACTTAGACCCCACGATCAGCATTAGGTGACACAGCACAGTGCGTGATGCTCCTCTGAGCTGCCCAGGCCTCTGGCTCTGGCCTCTGGGGCTTCCGAGCCTTGAGAACATGATGGGGGAGGACCCCGGGCTGCTTCCCCCTTTCCAACAGCTCCCCTGCAACAAGTTAGACCTCACTTTCTACAGCTATGTCCCCTTGGGGACTCTGACAGAGGCAGAGCCAGCACAACAGCAGAAAAAGCAGCCCTCTCTCGATCCCAGCACAAGGCAGTAGTGGAGACACAACACACTCAGTCTTCTGAGGCAGAATTCCCCGCTGTCCTTCCTCCCCAGACCATCCTGGCTCAGAGTGAAAACTAAGAGCTTTCCAGCCCCATGCTGAATTTTACCTCTCACTATGCTAGGACTTGAAAAGAACTTTATCACCACAAAGCAGCATCCGCAGTAGCTGGAGGGAGTGCCTGTTGCTTTTCTGTCTCCATTAGGCGCCAGAGTAGGAAAGGGGATGAGGGGAGAAGGAAGAAGTTGTGAGAAGGACAGGCCGTACAAGAACCAACCACCCAAGCCCACACTCCAGCCCAGCCAGGGGCCTAGGCGTCGCCCACCCCACCTTGGGCAAACAGCTGGCACCTCCCAGGCCAGTCCCTCCCTTCGTACTTCCTGGTGCTATACTGACCACAGAGCTCATGGGAGAGGAGAGCAGACTGAGGGAGAACAGGATGGAGAGTTCAGAAGGGAAAGGAGAGGACTACAGGGTATCTGAGAAGTCCCTGGGAAATGAGGAACAGACAGGGAGAGTGCCCGGCCTGGCACATTCCAGAGCTAACGCTGTAAAAGAGTAAAGGAAAGAGAGGAGGAGAGAGAGCAAGGGAGAAAGAAAGCAACAGTAAGGTGTGCGGAGAGACAGATGTAGCAGGAGGGTTAGAGGCCCCCGGGAACATGTAACCCGAGTGACTGCCCACCCAGCTCAGCAGCCCACGCCTCCAGGGCCCCTAGCCCTTCCCAGCACAGTTGCTCAGAGGGAGTTCCTTGCCCTTGAGGACCCAGGAGGGGTATCAGGCACCAGCTCGCAGACACACCTCCTGGCCCAGCTGGTCCCTTTCCTACCTCCTAGCAGCCTGCTCCTGGAAGAGAAACTAGCAGACAGATCCACCTGCCTCCTAAGGGGCTGAGTGCCAGAAAGGAGGCTGCACCTCAGACCAAGTGGCCAATCAAGGGAGCCAGCAGGAGCCCGCCCAGAACCGCCCTTTTGGGGGCACAGTGCTGAAGGGGACACAAGGTTAACTTAGTATTCATACCAGGTGCCTGTTTCATATTCATGAACATGCTGGGTGGCCACAAGGTGACAGTCTCCCACCTCCTAATACTCACTGACCTTCAGGGACCACAGAGCCAGCCCAAGGTCACCTCAGAGCTAACCCACACCGAACCCAGGGCAGGCAGGCAGGCAGGCATCACCCTCCCCTGTACGCATGGAGCAAATGGGCCAACAAGTGCCTCTCTGACAGTTGAGGAACCTTGTGACTGATCCCAGGGCCCTTCCAACTCTGAAACTCAAATCCTGGCTCTGCCACTTGCCGTGTGACCTAAGGCAAGCCACTGACCACCTCATAGGCTCTGGTATAAAGTTGCCAGGATCCTGTCCCCCTCAGCCTGCACCTCCAGACCCGTGGGAGCGAGCACAGAAGAAAAAATGCTCAGGGCTCGCAGGAGAAGCGACGCCCTATAAATGTGAGGTATCGTTACCATAAATGAGAGTGCCACACCTAGGAAGGAGGAGGCAGGTTTCTGTCAGGCTTTGCAAGGCCATCTGAATAAGGAGAAGGCAAAGGAAAACCGAGCCAGAGAACGAGGCCCCCAGGCCTTGCGCACCCTGCCCAGAAGCTCCATGGTTCAGATTGCGGGGTCGGGTGGGTGGGGGGATGAAAAATGCTTCAAGAGTGCTTGCTTCGGCAGCACACATACTAAAATTGAAACAATACAGAGGGAAGATTTGCACCATCCCTCTGTCCCCTGCACAAGAATGACAGGCATATTCATGAAAAATGCTTCAAGAAAGAGCAAAGAAGGGGACAGAGGGACGGGCAGGAAGGCATGCTCTGGCCCTAGGATTTGTCTGTGTGGGTTGATGGGGTCTCTCTAACCATCCAGAGCTTGGCCCAAAGGGTGTGGCTACGAGGGGCAGGCAAGTCACATCCAGTGGCTCCTTCTCCTCATCCCCCCTCCCTGGGAGGAAACTGTGGCTGCAGGAACGTCACAAGGAATTAGGCCTGAAACCTAGGACTATAAGGCCTCTCCTCAGAATAATAATATTCATAACAATCTCTCCATAACTTTTATACACGCCATTTTCACTGTAGCTTCACAAATCCACAGGCGGGAAGCCTTGTGTCCGATCCCTGGTCCTCAGCTGATTAACAGCTGGCGCTCTGAGGGGGACTCTCCATTGGAAGTTACGCATCTCAGGGAAGTGGCTCATACCCCGGTGCAGCCCGGGCCTTGGCGCTTAGGGGGGCGGTGAACATGAATGCCCAGGCCTGTCCCACTCTCTGGGAGGAACCTGCTTGGTGCTGCTCTCCAACCCTCTGTGGAGTACACCCTGCCCAGGCCACCTCGACCAGGAGTCGGTGACCATTTACAGACCAAGTGAATTCAGGGGCCTCAAGGGTTAAAGACAGGCTGTTCCATGGCGGGCCCGGGGTTTTACTGGCAATACATTCCCTTAAAAAACCAAGAAATATCTTGCTCCTGCTAGACAAGGATGTCTTGATCAGCCTATTTAAAATCATAAGGCTCCTCTGAGGAGGTCCAGCCTTGGGCCACTTATACCCAGGCCTTAAACACAAAAGGCCAAGAGTAATATGATGCTGACTGTGGCAGGGATGGGGAAGGAAGAGAATCCCCATCTCCAGAACCTTCCCTGGGGACAGGCCTGGGCTGGGGTGAAGCCTGCAGTGTGGACTAGAAGTGCCTTAGCCCAGGTGCCCTAAGAAGCTCCCCTGAGGCAAACCTCTGCACCGGCAACGAGACAAAGGCCACAGCTAATACAACCCCCACCTGGGGGGAGGAGCCAGGTAGGGCTGGCAGCAACAAGGTGAAGTAGAAGCAAAGCCCTCTTTCACCCTGTTCGGTGAAATCTTAAATTTTTGTGACTCAAAGTCCCTGACCATCTGAACAACTTCTCTAATAAGATCACCGTTGGAGGAAGGCTCTGGGCCTGCCGTTCTGGGCTTGACGAGACTGCCCACCTAGGAAACGGACAGACGCTTGCCCACCACACTTTCTCCTTCCCTTTGGCCTCCCAAGGGTTAACCTGCAGACAACCACCCCTTCCAGCCCCCAGCCCCAGCCAGGCCAGAAAAGCAGGATGGATGGGACAGTTGGTGGGGAGGTGTTTAGCTTGGCCCCAGCCCAACACTACAGACAGCTCCACTCAGGGTACAGACACCCCTCCTGGCGCTCTCGGACCAAGCCCCTCCCTCCCTCCCCCACCGGTGAAAGGTTGTAGAGAAGGCCTCCCTTGGGCGAGGGGTGGCAGAGGCTGTTTTCCAGGACTGAAGAGCAGTCTGAAGGAGGACCTCAGTCTCACGTGCATCTTCGAAGCTGCAGCAGGCAGCTCCATCCTCCCCTGCCCTCTGCCGGAGCCGGAGCCGCAGAACGAAGGCAAGGAGACACCTAGGTAACAGCAGGCAGCCTTGCAGTTGTAGGGACAGCCATGTAGAGACAAAGTGACCTTGGGAGATGGCTGACAGACAAGGAGTCTGTCATTTCCTCCTCCCCCTTTTCTGACTGGGCGGTCAGGGCTTCACCCTAGGGGGACACAGGGTCCTGAGACAGGCAATGGGGGTGAAAGCGCCTATGTGACAGGGGCATATCTGCACCCTCCTTTCGACCCCTCCCCCCATAGCCACTGTTCTACCACAGTCCTCTGTCACCTTGCCTCAACCACTTTGGGCCAGCAAATAATTCTGCCAGGTCACCTTTAAGAGGTGCCTCCAAGGCGTTCCTGAGCAACAGCCCCCGCATGTGCGAGTGGCCCACTGTGAACCCTTCTAGAGGCAAGAGAGGCTTTTTACCGGGTGTTGTACCCCTCAGATCTTATACTCTATGCTCTGACCCTAAACCTCCTGCCTCCAGTCACCCACTTAACTTTACCCTAAGACTTGGATTCCCAACCTCACCCCTGAGCCCCCCAAATAGCTCTGTGTCACCAGAAGCCCCCCATTACCAGAAAATCTTCCCTGTCTGTGGTGTAGACTTTAGATCATAGATTAAACGTGAGACAGCAACCCCAGTCCCACTGCCCTGGGGGTGAAAGGGCCCCTCTGAGTGTGGTCTCCCTGTTCTCCGCAAATGGCAGTTAGCTCCTGCCCTGACTCACAAACCCTCAGGGCATCGCCGCTGCCTGCAGGATGGAGGCTAAATTTCTCAGTTCAAAATGCAAGACCTTATATAATCTAGCCCCAATTTGTGTATCCACTATAATCTTCTATTACCACCCTACAACTAAAAGCATAAATATCCTGTAAATGTGACAAGTCACTGGAATTCAGTGAAAGGAGTGGTCACTTCTGGCTGAGGCTATCAGGCCAGACTCCATGGAAGCTGCGGGGGCAGGGGACGGGGGAGGAGGTATTATTCCCAATCATGCACCGGTCAGCTTGCATGCTATTCTGCCCTCCCCCTCCCTCGGTCACCCCACCACAAGCTCGTCAGCATAAAGGACATATACAGGGGTGGGCAAAAGTAGGTTTACAGTTAGCTGTTTGCATGGAAAAAGACATGCAGGTTATGACTGTTACCATAGCTTGAATAGCTCTGTTTCACATACTCACCACTGTAAACCTACTTTAGCCCGCTCCTGTATTTGCATATCCACATGGATACTGGAAATGCTTTTCTGCACGTGGAGATCTGTCAAAGTCCAGGCACCCAGGAGCACAATCACAAAAGCCAGTAGCTGCCTGTGGGGAGCCCCCTGCACGCACTGAGATGGCTTTCGTCTGGCCTGGCCGGAGCCCTGCACTTTACCAACAACCCTCAGTGAAAGAAAAGAAGGGCCTGAAGGCATGGAGAAAAGAATTTTAAGAAACTCTGGTTTGTCTGGATTCCTAGAGTTTTCTGTTTGGACCTTTGGAGGGAAGGGTGTGAGAAGAGTTAAGAAAAAAAAAAAAAGTCCAACCTCCTCTGCCTTTCGTGACTCTGGCAACTCGATGCTATTTATCAGTGGCCAGGCAGGGGAGTAGGAGATGGAACTGAGCTTGGAATGAAGGGACAGAGACCAGACCAGACTAGTGGACGCCTAGACTAGCTCGCCCCTCCCTTCCTGGGCAGTGTCTCGAGCCAGAAAATGATGCAGCCAGAGCCAGAGCAGTAAGAGGGAAGGACATCAGGGAAGGAAAGACATAAATCATCACCATCCCCAGCTCCACCAAAGACCCTCTTTCACAAAACTGCAGTCTCCTTTCTGGTCCATATCATAACTCAGACAGCAAGGCATCACCACTGCAGAGTCATCCCGAAAGGGGTCCTTGTATGTGATGAGACAGAGCGAGACCAAAATGAATTAGAGCCAAGGGGTAAAGAGGGCACATGAATGTGAAGATGAGGAAAAGAAAGAGAACTCATGAGCTCTTGTTGGAATTAATTTTGAAAGAGCAAACAAAAGCAATGATGGTGGGAGGGCAGACTCCTGAGGCTCAGTTGCAGGGGAAGCAAGCGCCTGGATGACTGGAGACCTGCCTGTCTGCACTGTGATTACTAAGAAGGTGGGAGGTCGCACCTGGGAAATGACTGCCCATGTGCCCCAGGGGGATGGGCAAGGGACTTGGAAGCACAGTGCCAGAGTAATTACATGTGTGTCAGTGAACAAGGCACACACTAAAAGACAGCGACAGGGCAGTTCTGTCAACTACATCAGTAGCCATAAAGCCACCCCAAGGCATAGAGTGCTTGTCAAACCCTGGAGAACAAGAAGTCACGTCATCACAGGCAACATGGCGCGAGTGCATACTCTACACCAATGCTGGACATTTGGCATTTCTTATTTCCCTTCATCCAAGCAACCCTGTAAGCTAAGTATTATCCTCCCCATTTTACAAAGGAAGAAACTGAGGTTCCAAGAGGTTAAGTGTACAGAAGGGAACATTTGCCCTAAGTTCCCAAAGACCTAAGTTTAAATCATGACTCTACAACTTTCTATGTGACCTAACCATATCACCTTGAACACAGTACTTAACATCTCTGAGCCTCAGCTTCAACATCTGTAAAAGAGAGATACAACTAAGTACTTCCCAGGTTACTGTGAAAAGTAAATAAGGTAATTTATACAAAGCTCCTAGCTAGTGCTGGTAAGTGCACACAGTAAACGTCCAGTAAATGTCAGTCCTCTTCTCTGTCCCTTGCTCACTGAGATGACTCATTCATTCATTCATTCATTCAACAGACAGTGGTGTGTCCAATGTAAGAAAAGAGGGCAGGGAATGGGACTGATGGAAACCCTTTTACATGCCAGACACTTACGAGGTCTTTCGGGTAGGGCACAGAGATTAACAAGAGGGACAGGACAGAATCCCTGCCCTCAAGCAGGAGTTGACAGCATAGTGAGCCAAACCCATTAAATAACTGGGTGCTGTGATGTGTGATAAGAGCTGTGTAAGACAAGAGCAAAGATACAGGGCCTTGGGAGTTTGGGAAGGTGAAGGAGGGAAGTTGCAAGAAGAAGATGACTCCTGTGGGCCCATTCAGGGAAGCTTGTGAGAAGAGATCACATGACTTCTGAGATGTGGGAATGAGCAGGATTTGGAGTGGAAATGGAGGGGCAGGGTCTCATATGGTTTCTCCTAAGGAGATGCTGATAGGAATCATAGGCTACAAATCAGTACAGACTTTCTGCCCTGGCTGGTGTGGCTCAGTGGATTGAGTGCTGGCCTGTGAACCAAAAGACTGCTAGTTCAGATCCCAGTCAGGGCACATGCTTGGGTTGTGGGCCAGGTCCCCAGTAGGGGGCGCATGAGAGGCAACCACACCTTAATGTCTCTTTCCCTCTCTTTCTCCCTCTCTTCCCCTCTCTTGAAAAATAAATTAATTAAATTTTTAAAAATACAGACTTTCTGTCTTCAAGAGTGGGGGATCAAACATGACTGCAAGTTCTTTGCAACTTCTACCATTGAGAGGTGGAGTCTATTTTCCATCTCCTTTGCATCTGGATGAGCCTATGATTCCGTTTGACCAATTGAATGTAAAAGAATGATGCCACATGACTTCTGTGGCTAGGATATAAGAAACCTTGAAAGAAACCTTGAAGTTTCCACTTGGGTCTCTTGGCCTACTCTCTCGAGACACCCCCTGTAGGAACAAACTGCCACACTGAGCGGAGGCCAGGTCACATGCAGAGGCCACATGAAGGTGCTCAAGTTGACAGCCCAGCTGAGCTTCCAGATGACAGCCATGTGAGGACCCACCTTGGCCATCTGGCCCAGTCCCGCCTGAAGATAACTGCAAGGGCAGGAGACAACCAAGCCAGCACCCAGCTGAGCTCAGGCAACCCAGAGAAGAACCCTGAGAGATAGAAGCACATTTTTAAAAAGATTTTACTTGTTTGCTTTTACAGAGAGGAGAGGGGAGGGAGAAAGAGAGGGGAAGAAACATCAATGTGATACCTCCAACTAGGGACCCGGCCTGCAACGCAGGCATGTGCCCTGACCAGGAATCGAACTAGCGACTCTCAGTTGGCAGGCCAGCACTCAATCCACTGAGCCACACCAGCTGTGCAACAACACATTTTTTTTTTTTAAGTCTCTACATCTTGGGGTGATCTACATGCAGCAATAGGTAACCAAAATGCCAAGACTCCACGTCACTAACTTGGGATGTTTCTAGGGAAGTTGGACCTAGGATCATACTGTTATAGAAATGGACAGGAAGAGAGGTGCAATGAGAAGAAATTGTATATTGGGAGAGACAGAGGGAATCAGTTAAATTCTCCCAGTAGCCTCCAGCCCCCCACTTCCCTCACCTCTTTCCAACATGATGCCAGATCAATACAACTTATCATTCAACTTACCCCCTGGGAAATAACTGGGAGAAAATCAGTAACATACAAAGATGTTTATAGCAGAGTTATTCATAATAGCAACAAACTGGAAACAACCCAAATTCCTAGTCATAATAGAAAAGCAATACAGTAATGGAGTAACATGACAGAATTATTTACAGCTATTAAAATGACAAATTTATGGGCCATTGTCATACCTGGAAGTATTTATATAAAATAACATTAAACACAAAAAAATGCATGGCACAGAACAACAGCTACACACTAATTACAACTACATATAAATATTAACAAAGAAGGGCTCAGGGAATAAGGCTCAGAGTACAGTATTTACTCACCCTTTTTTAAGCAAAGTTGGTTAAGTAGTACTTTTTAATAAGGCACAAATTCAAACTCACAAATATTAAAAAAGGGGTCATGTCTGTCTGCAGATTAGGAGATAATATTTTTGGGAAACGGGAACATACTCTCTGTGGCCCAGGGGATGCGGGCAAAACCCAGGTTGGGGGCGGGAATGGGTTCGGCTGGATGACAGGGACAATGAGCAGAAGGGGGCTAGGGCATCTCCTCAGGAGCGTAGCTGAATGTTAGGCAACAAACCCTTGGTGTTTGCTGACACAGTGCAAGGAGAAGGGCTCACACAAAAGCCACCCATTATCCTGTAATTATTGTCTCTCTCGTGCCTGCAATTAACGGCTGTCTGAGAGGCGGCTGCGGGTAACTAAACGTTCGCCAGCATTAGAGTCAATCAGCCAGCTGAAGCGCCAATTAAGAAGCCCGCTGCAGAGACACTCCCAGCACCCAGCAGCAAAGGGGATGGTGGTGGGGTGGGGGACAGGACGAGATAATGCAGATCTTGGGTACACTCCTACTCCAGAAGCAGCAAGGGATGCTCAAAGCAACATCCATCCTAAGCCAGAAGCCAATCATGCCCCAAATGAACCAGCAGGGCATACAGGTGCTTTGACCCCCGCTGCCAAGCCAGAGGACTACATAGTCACTCACAGGTTGGCCAACAAGGTCCCTGGAGCTGCTGCAGCCAGGCCTGAAGCAGCCCTCAGCCAATGAGAGTTGATGAAGAGAAAGATAAGGCCCAGAGGTGCTGTCGCCTCCTGAGTTATGGGGGAAAGAAATAGAGGGCAGAGAGGAACCAGGCAGGGAGCCATCTCTGCTGACCTACACTGAAACCAACTTACACTGGCCTTGGGCTGTTTTTCTTAGGCAGCAAGGTCAAAAACACAGAAAGGAGCCAGTGTCACAGAATCCAAGATGATTATTCTGTCCTGAGGGAAAGGGTAGGAAAGCAAGCAGCTGACAGGAGGCGTCCACAAGGGCTCCCTGTGGTCCTGCATGGCCCACCCAGCCCACACGACTGTGCTACACCAGTCAGCCAGGTCCTCCGTCTGACTGTGGACCACAGCCCACAGAGGTCAGGCGGGGGGACTTGCGGCCCCAGATGTCTGCTGGGATTCAGGAGAGCTGGGATCTGGAGAGCCGCTGAGATCAGAGAGGCAGATCATCATCACCTTAGAGATCATTTAATCCAGTGGTTCTCAATTCTGGCTTCATACTAGAATTACCCAGACAGTTTCTTAAAAATACTAAGGCCTGGGACCACTACAGACCACTGAATCAGGATCTCTGAGTGGTGGGGCAGGGGCCCAGACACATGCATTCCTTTAATGCCCCCCAGGGGATGCCAATGACTACTCCAACATCCTCAGTTACAGATGAGGAAACAGGAGTCCAGCAGGACAGTGATACCTTGCCAAAGGTGACAAAGGCAGCGCAGCCGAGCCAAGCTCCCACCAGCCTATCTGATTACAGGGCTGGCTGAACCAATGAATGAGCCTCCCCTGGTGCCCCACAAGGGTCTGTTCTTGATCCTGCTATATTCATGTCTTCATCCATCATTTGCATAAGGACTCAGAAGACAAGACTACCAGATTTGCTGCTGACAAAGCCAGAGCTGGGAGGGATGGCTGGTACATACACACAGAATCAGGACTGAATTCTGAAATAATAGCCTAACGTTAATAAGACGAAATATGTCATAAACGTAAAACCCCACATTTAACATTTTAAAGATTCCAGTTGTACATATAATCCAAAGGTTTGAGACATGCTTGAAAGCCTGTTACTAACAAAATAGGAAAAACACAATCTAGATATTTTTAGATTTCTGAATGTTTTATAAAAACCTTTCTATTGTCATTCCAAGAAGCACATGGGGAGTGTGGGGAGTTTGTGATCAGCTAACCTGGAAGTAGTGTTATGTCTGTCCCAGGGGTCTGCTCAGTGGGACTGATTTCAAGATCTTGGCAGATGGGATTCTTCCCCCGCAAACTCATTCCTACCCTAAGGTGAATAATGCAGAGCGGCACTTCTCACATTGTAATGTGCATGTGAGTGTCCTGGGGGGACCTTGCGCAAACACAGATTCCGATTTGGTGGTTGGGGCTAAGCCCTGAGATTCTGCATTTCTGACAAGCTCCTTGGTGGTGTAGGTGCTGTTGGCCCGCAAAGAGCAAGGATTTAGAGGGTCTCAAAGGTTTACCGGTGGAGTTGGAAGTTAGGAAGGTCGCAACAGTACTTGCCCAGCTCACTTGAAAAACAAGTGCAGAGAAAAGTGAAAGAGACCCACGGAAGAAGGAAAAAACCCATGGAGCAGGGAATTTTATGTCAGGTCACTGTAGGTCAAGGGATTTTCCAAACAGAACACCAGTCACACAGCAGCATTATAAAAAGGGCCAGACTGCTTCCACGAGGGTACAGGTATGTTTGGAAGCAATGTGAAGGCACACTCTGGGCCCCCCTTACACTGAGCTTTCCTCTGAAGCAGATCACACCTTCTGTGTAAGAGACAGGAAATCCAAGCCTACCCGCTGTCCATGGGAAAGTGACCTGAGGACTTCAGTACAACGAGCTCAGTTCAAACACCAGTGATGTGCACACACAGTCTGACATAACAGAAACAGACTGTCAAGCAGAGGGCCCCACAGTCCCCCTGGATAGACCACATCTGGAGTACCGCGTTCCAGTCTACACAACTTACTTTAAGAGGAGATGAGAAGTCAGCATGCCCTGAGTGGGCTTACAGTTGCCGGGCACTGTCCTAAGCTTTTTACATGTGTTCATTCATTTCACCCTCTCAACAATCCTGTGAGGTAAGTACCATCGTAACTCATGGTTTAGGATGGGTAAGTTGAGGCTCAGAGAGGTTAAGGATTATAACCAGAAGCTGAGAGGGTAACAAGGTGGTGGATGTGAAGTTAGATGCAAGCTCAGACAGATGGACCCCAAAGCCTATATTTTTCCCACTGTGTCATATTGTCTCTGGACACTTGTCTGACTCTTGAAAGGATGACAAACAAGTGAGACCAGGAAGGAATAGCCAGGATGTCAAACTGGAACCAAAGAGTGGATGATAGAAGAAAAAAAGTGTAAGGTCAACATTGAGGAAGGACAGGAATCAACATTGTCCACTGATGGAAAAGGCTGCTGACAGAGCTCTGCCCCCAGCCATGGAGGGGTCAGTGGTGCCATCGGGCGTGGGTCCGGGACACTGCAAAGGCATCTGCTATGGGAGGGCGGTTGGAAGGAATGAAAGGTTGCTGTCGAGACTAAGACTCTAGGTCCCTCTCCTGTCTTGGTCTGTCCATCTAGAAAAACAGACTCTGACACCAGAACACAGAGTTTATGACAAGCCACATTCAGCCTGACGTGCCCACCAATTCTGGAGTGTGTGGTAGAAATCGGCAGTAGTGCCCAGACAACAGGTACCCAGGACAGCCACAAACTGAGCCAAAGGAAGGATTGGGGAACTATGCAAACGAGTTTCTGCTGACACCCCTTCCCTGACCTGTTATCTCCTATGGTTCTTGTGGGAGGGACAAACTCCTCTAAGCTGGCTGAAAATAGCTTGCTTCTTCTCAAAGAAATACGAATAAATGCAGTCATCATGACAAATACATAAGAGATTGTGTTTCCTGTCCCAAAGTACACAGTGGGCCAGCACCTCATCAACATTTTCAGAGTGCCCCAGGAGTGAGTGACAAGGCCTCATCTCCCAGGAGAAAGGCATAGACGGAGGGACAAGATGTTATCCAACTCCACCTGGCCAACCGCCAGCCAGTGCCTGGGAGGTCGTGGTCCCAGCTTGAGCTAGGTGGAGAAATACAGCTGACCCTTGAACAACATGGGTTTGAACTGCTCCGGCCAACTTACATGCAGGTTCGTATCAATTGACCCATGTTGTTTAAGGGTCAGCTCCTTCATTGGGAATCCACATATGCAGAGGGCGGACTGTAGTTATAAGTGGATTTTCGACCATGCAGGTGTTCAGAGCCCCTAACCTCCATATTGTCAACAGTCCACTGTCATCTGAAATCTCAGTCCATGAAAGGATTTGGGCTGAAAGCAGCTTCCTATCTTACCCTCTTGTGGGTTGCCCCACCCCCAAGCAGAGTGCCCAGGGAGGGTGGGAAGGTAGGTATCCATCACCAGTGATTTTAAGGAATCACGCTGTTTACTATGGGGATACACAAACTAATCATAGAGAAGGACATATGTGAATAAAAATATTTTGCAACTATTTCCAGCTGGCTGTTTCAGTCAGTAAAAGGACATTGTAAAAATATAACTTAATAAGCCCTGACTGGTGTGCTTCAGTTGGTTGGGTGTTGTCCCACAAACCAAAATGTCACCAGTTCGATTCTAATCAGGGCACATGCCTGGTTTGCGGCCGGGTCCCTGGTCGGGGTGGGTGTGGGGGCAGCCGATTGATGTTTCTCTTCCTTTCTCCCCCACTTCCCTTCTCTCTAAAAATAAATAAATAAAACATTTTTAATGTATATATATAACTGAATCAGTGTAAGTGTTGATGATTTGGCCTTGCTTCTGATAACACCAGATTTGGAAGATGCAGACCCGGGCCCTGCGCCCTCCCTTCAGGGTTTCCCTGTACTGGGAACCCTCTCAGGGCTCCCCACCCCTGCCTGGTCTGTTTCTCCCCGCTCCTCCTGCTTTCGTCACATCTGGGGCCTGCCGCCATGAGGCAGGTCTGCAGGATCTCCACCTGTATTCCCCGCAGAACCCCCACGCACTCTGCCTTGGGCACAGCCTCACCCATTGCACAGTGCTGGAGAGATGGGGGAGCTGGTTGGGTCGCCACAAACTAACAGGAGCACTCTAGAATCGCCCTGAACAGGACAGCAGGATCAACCATGGCTCTTCCTGTCCTTCTGCCACCGATGTGCTGCTCCCTCCCTTCCGGCAGTTCCCCCCATAGAAGCCACTGGAGCAAACCCTCCCTTCTCTGCTAAGTCTTCTGACCTTAATAGTATGGGACCAGAGGCATTGGGGAAAGGGCTTGCCCAACTTGCCTTGTCACTATGCACACTCACATCTACACACAAACACACTCAGAAAGGACCCATAGTGATAGGGATATCAGGGAAGAGCAGAACACAGGGAAAAGAAGAGATTCAGTTAAGCCCACCCTGCTGGTTGCCACCAGAGGGTCATTTGGGTTAAATGAGGTCATTGGGTTTCTGGACTCACAGAAAACCTGAACTTCAAAAGGAAACTGGGGCTTCCAGAGGATCTACTGCCTTGTGAGATAATCTCCCTCACCCCCTCTCCTATAGTATGTGGGCAGAAGGGAGCTGAAAGGACTAGACAGGGTTTCTGATTCTCCCCCCAGCCCAGCTCTGCCTCCAAGCCTCTGCCTCAGTGTCTTTGTGGATTTCTTTCTGAAGAGGCCCCCTGATGAGACCAAGAGCAGCTGCGGGCCCTCCCTATGTGCACGTGGACATGCAAGTAACACATGCACACACTCTCACTCCTGCAGAGGAGACCTCATCCACCTACCACCGCCTCTCCCAGGACTCAGGGTCCAGGCACCGGGGGAGAAGAGGCCAGCTGGGCAGTCATGAGCGGCTGCAAATAAGCTATGACTACTGAGGGTGTCAGGACAAAGTGGAGCCAAATAAATCACCATGTCTTCATCTTTCCCCCGGCATCTTTCCCCCATTTCCATGATCTGCATTCCAATGTGGGCCACATAAGGGGTGAGGAGAGAGCTGGGCACAAAGAATGAAAACATCTGTAAATTCTAATTCTGACTCTTCCCCCACCTCTCAATGTGCTCTTGAGTATATCATCTCAGAAATAGATTCTGCATAGGGGAAAGGGGGTCACCAAAGGTCACCCTGCACAAGCTGGGGACATGCAGAATATACAGATATAGAGATAAAGGTCCCTACAAAAAAGATACTCATTCACCTTCCCTGTGGGATTGGTTCTTATTCAAGCATCAAGTACAACCTCCTTGTATAATCCTAGGGCACTGAATCTCCTTACCAGAAACCCATATTGCCCCAGCCTGTGTTCACCCTGCCTCAGATGGAAGCCTACACCCCACCAGAGTTCCAGCAGATCTCCGCATCACACACCCACCACCCTGGCCTGATGCACTCCAAAGGCACCCAGAGCCTGAAGTCAGGAGCCTGGATGAGATACCTCTAATTGCTCTCCTTTTTATGGTTGGAATTGATGCTCAATCAATGGATGCTGAGTAAATTAACAAGAAGCCTAGACAGGCAAGGAACAGCTGGGCTTGATGGACCCCTCACCCCGCACCCCACCCCCTCTCAGGCCCATAGGCACGCATGGCTGTTGGGCAGCGGGGGCCTGTGAACTCTGAGAGGGGAATACGCCCAAACAGAAAGGAGCTGCCAGACAGCTCTAAACACCCCCTTGCTTACCCATGCTTCTGTTTGCCAAGGGCAAAGTCCTTGGTGGGAAAGGAGGAAACTGGCACCAGCCACTGAGCACCCACACACATGGGAAAGCCAGGTCTTGGAAGACGGAGAAACAGGCTAATTCTCGAAGCATGGCTGAAAACGGGACCAGGCAGTAGGAACTCCTCCTCATGCTCCTGATTTCTGATTCTAGGCCTTATCTTTAATTTATCCTAATAAATATTTATAGGATAGGAATTCTGTGCCCTCCCAGTCCAGCCACTCCTCACCTCGCTGCCGCCACCACCACGGGTGCTAAGCTCTTCCCCAACTGAACCCTGGCAGGCCTCCTGCTGACTATCATGTCCAAACTGGAGCTAGACCATTAGAAACTGGCCTCTCTGGGGACTGGCTTAAGGCTTTCCCTTCGCAAAATCTCCCAGAAGCCTGGGGCACAAGGCACGGCCCCAGGACCCTGACACTGGCTCTTTCGTTCCTCACAGCTGTACCCATCACGGTTCAGCAACCAGAAAAGCCAGACCACGCTCCCCTTTCATTCCTGGACTTGCTCCTCACAGGGAACCCCTGGACTGCTTCAGGCCCAGCCCCACCTCCCTCAGCTCTCCCCGGCACCCAGCCTCTCCCATCCCTGCAACAACAGGCAAGAGGCGCCAGCTTCGAGGCTCCAGGCCCTTGATTTTAAATCCCTGTTCCTCCTTCTATAAGAAGAGTTCTTCCGTTCCTCTTGCAGGAAGAAAAGACTGGCAACGGCATCAGCAACAGAGACCCTGGGCAAAGCATGTGACCTCTGATCGGTGACTCTGGGCAACTTGAGCGACCTTGAGCCTCAGTAAACTTGAGGTTCACTAATCTCAAGTTTACTTGAGTTACTTGAGACTCAGTAATCTCACAGACGGGAGTTGTGAGAATCCAACCAAGTAACACTACAACACGTGGAAGGTGAGAGAAGCCTGCAGCGTTTAGGCTTGGATTTTCTCCAGGGCGTCTTTCAAACTGAAGGCAGTGACCCTGCTGATGGGTGTGAAATCACACTGAAGGGTCAAGACTTTTTTTTTTTTTTAAACAAAAGAGACCAGACTAGTCTGAATGTAACCAGAAGCTAGCAGTAAAGGTAACACACGTTTCCTGGGTTGTGATGAAAAATTTATTCCTACTGGTTGCCGTCAAAAATTTAAGTCAGGCCTTACTTTGAACACTATCTTGCAGATGTTCCTGCCTGACAAACTTGCTTCCTGCCCTGGGTAGGCTGGGATGGTAAACTCCTCGAATGTGAGGGCCATGTTTTCTACCCCTCCCGCCTCCATCCTGCCCCAGGGCTGCGCTCAGACCAGGGTGGCTCTCCGACAGGAGCTGCACACCGGCTGGGAGGCACCCAAGCAAGACGAAGCCAGCATGGAGGTGAGAAGGGACCCCGCTGACGGTATCAGGCACTGTCCCAAACGACGCCCCTGGACGTCCATGATAGCACCTCCACTTTACAGATGAGGAAACTAGAGCACAAAGAGGAGGCGGGGAACCAGGCTTGAGAGCTAGGTTTGGAAGCCCATGGTTTCCCTTCTGGACCACGCTGCCATTGTCACCGCCCAGGAGAGTGCCTGCACGTGACCCCAGCTCATCTGCCAGCATCCCGCATTGGCCAAAGTGACTCACACCACAACACACACACACACACACACACACACACACGCATGCACGCGTGCGCAGTGGAAACCACACAGCATCCTTTCCTACCTGCCTTTCTCAGGCTTTCCCAGTCCCTTGAGAGTGAGAGGAGAGGGCTCTGCTGGGGGCATCTGGGATTTGTCTTCCTCTTGGTTCCCCCCCACCCATCCTCCTCTGCCTCTTTGGAGGATGATTTTCCCCCTAGCTTACCAACCCCTCCTCCAATGCCAGCTAACTAGTTACCCGGGCAACCCAGCTGGGAGGCTGCCAGTTACCATGGCAACCCAGCATGGCTGCCAGGCTGTCTTGCTTAGGAAGGTCAGGGGACCAGCCAGGCAACAGAGCTGCTGCTAAGTTGCCAGCAGGATCGGCCCAGGTGGGGGGAGGGGTGGCCTATGTGCCTGAGGGAATGAAGTTACTGCTGTCTGGGGGCCACCTCTCAGTTTCCCTGAGGCAGCCTGGGGCATGAGCCACAAGATGACCTCCTCAGTTTTCTTGGTCTGGAGGCCTGGTCCCTCCAACCTGTTCTAGAGTTCCAGTGACCTCACCTCAAGTAAATTTTCTCAGGCTGAGGAGTAACTGGCTGTCACTCAGCTTAACCCTGAGCCCCCCTCACCCTCCTCCCTCTCTAGCATATCTGAGAGTTAACACACATGCAACATGTGTGTGTCTGTGTACAGTGTAATCTCTCCATGAAATATGTTGGTAATAACAAAGAAGAGTTATTATTTTCTAACTCATATTTCTTGCTACATGCCAAGCATGGTCTAGGTACCTTGTGGGAAGCTCCTCCACTGATCCACACAACAGACTTATTATCCCCACTTTGCAGACGTAGCAACTGCAACTTTGGGAAGTTAAGGCACTTGTTAAGGTCATGTGGATATTAATTAGCAGAGCTAAGATGAAGAGTGGATCAGCTTCTGAAATTCCTTGAGTGCTTGGCTCCTGTCCATCACCCACCAACCTGGCCTGACTTCAAGGAAACATTCTTAACCTTTATTAAAAGATTATTCAGTGCCAGATGTTTTATTCATATTATTTCACTTAGTTCTTACCTCTGTGAAGGAGGCTTTAGACTCCTCATGTGGTAGCTTAGGAAACCAACACCCCCCAAAATTAAGCGACCTTTCCAAGCTGATGAGTCCCACCTTAAGGTCCCTTCCTTTGGGAACCCTTTCCTGACTCCTCTGGGAGAGCCTATCACTCTCTTTCCTTGCCCACCAATGTACATGGCGTACGTATGTTTCTGCCACAGACAGGACAACTGTTTGTTCGCATGTCTGCTCCCCTACTAGACTGTGAATTTAAAATTTCATTTTTGCAAACTAGTTCCTGCCTGGTATGAGCATACAGTAAATATCTGCCAAAGGAAAGTGGAGGGGCCAGGATTCCAAGTCCCAGCCATCTGATGCTCGATACCATGTGCTCTCTACCACATTACCCTGACTCATTCATTCATTCACTCATTCAAGTAGCAGTAGCAGTTATCACACAGTTGCTATGTGCCTGGCTCTGTGCAAAACATCACAAAGACAAAGACAAATGGGACCATCTCTTGCCTTGAAGCAGCTCAGTCTAGTGAAGGCAGAGGCAAGGCTGAGCAGGATGGGAAACAAATGCGTCCCCACCACTGCCATCAAAGGCTTCCTCCTGACCGTTTCCCCATGCCTATTCCTTGGGCCAAACTCTTACTCATTCAAAGCTTCATATATCCAACCAACATTTATTGAGCACCTACTACCATGGGCTAACACCCTCAAATCACCCATGGTTTGGGAGAGAGGGGGCAGCATGAGAAGGCAGTGGAAATGAGGAACTACTGGACAGTGTGGGAAGTGACTAATAAAGTACAGGGGTCAAGGAATTAGTGGCCAGGGTCACTGAGACCATCTGTGTAACTTTAAAGAGCTTTCACATTTGATGTGATAAAGCCATTTCATGTTGCACTGCTTTACATTCACTTCCTACATGACCTCATTTGAACCTCAGTGATGCAGGCAGGGCAGGAATTATTGCCCTCACTTTAAAGCTGGGGAAACTGAGGCTCAAAATGGGAAGAACATTGGATTAGAAGGAGGGAACCTGGGTTCTAGGCCTCGCTTGCGATTCTAACAAGTCAGGATACTCCCGCCCCACCATCCCACCTCACCGAAAGCCGGCTTTCCTTCCTAGCTATGACCTCCTCAGTTCCCCAGCTGGGCAGCCAAAGCTTCAGCTGAGGCAAGCAGGCTTGCCTACAATTCTTTGGATAGCCCATTGGTAGTAATGAGAACCCAGGTACCAGGCAAAATCAGAAAAATAACCTTACCACCGGAGACTAGGTTGATTTTAATGGGCTCATTGCAATCATTAGGCTAATTGAAAAAGCAAATTGGCACCTACAATCATAGACCCAGGTGCTCACGTAATGATGAGTCAGACTGGGTGGACTAGGTGTCGTCAGCACTGAGGAGGGACCTCCTCACCTTCCCCGTGGAGGGGTTTCCTAGGCCCTGTAGGAGCACAGCCTCGGCATCCCCACGTGTTGATGAGATCAGCTCTGACACACCCAGCCCAGCTTCCCGAATTGACACAACCCTCTACAGAGACTGAATAAGTGACCTGGGAGCGTTTAACAGTCACCCTGAATACCATCTGCCCCAAACACATTTCCCCCTAACCCACCGCAGCACCTGCCTGACCTTTGAGTGAAAGTATTGCCCTCTGTTATGCCCTGTTCAAATAATAATAATAACCAACAAACACTTGCTACAAATCACACAGCTGCTAATTTGGATCAGGATTTGAATTCATGTCTTCAAATTCCAGATGAGCGGTCTTTCCACAACCCTGGCAGGCAGCGTGCCACTCTGGTCTGTAACGCTCAGAAGCTTGGCACACTGGAAGGTGCAAAGAGGGCTCACCCAGCCTATTCTCAACTCCTCTTCCTCTCTGCTCTGCATTTGTTCTAAATGTTCCCCAAACAAAGTATGGTCTCTCCTCTTTAAATGTTTTTTTTTTGAGAGGTTGGAGACTGGCCTGCCGAAGTCACCGCACTGATGGGCCGGCTTCCAGACCTCCTCAGACCAGAGCTCAGAGCCCGTGCAAAGCCTCTAGAAACCAGGACCCACTCCTGCAGTTGCAGCCCAGTTTCAACCTTCTTCCTCTGGACCATCCTCTGGGGGACCCCCCATGCCCAGTGCCAGTGGCCTCAGGGAGCCTCCCAACAGGCCAGGAAGTAAGACAGAGAGGAAATGGCTGAGAGAGACCCATCAGAACTGACTGTCACAGCGCTTCTTCACTCAGGGCTGGGCCCACTCTCAGCTTAGTTCCTCCCAGTCCAGGGCCCAGGACCTGCCAGCTCCCTTCTCTGAGCCCATGGACGCAGGCTGGGCCTGGCTGGGTGAGGGTATCTGAGGTCCACCAGCCGTGATGTCAGCCTGGGAGCCAGAGCTGGCTGCCTGGCTCACTGACTTCCTCTGTAATTACTTCATTTACACGGAGCAGGAAGAATCCAACTCAATCCAGGCAGACGTGTTAAAAGTAATTATCTGTGTAATGCGTCCTGCACCATCACCTTCCTGTAAAGAAGGAAAAGAACCCAACCAAGCAAGAGGAAAAAAAAAAAAAAACAGAAAGAAAGAAAAACCCATATTGTCTGGAGCCTGTGCAGCCACCCAGGATTAATTACACTCTGAGCTAACACATTTATCACCTTGCCACTGATCGGAAAACCAAGGGCTTTTAATAATTCCTATCATAGCCCCACATTCCCTGAGGTGAGGAGATACAGAGTTGCTTGTTTCCTGTAGGAAATCCTAGGGCAGTGCCAGGCAGCCACCTTGGCCCACCTGCCACCCCTACTTAGAGATGTCTGGAGCCTCAGGCCTGAGTCTCTGTGGGACCTCCCTCCCACTTCCTCTCCAGCAGCAAGACCTGCTCATGTACTGCCCAAGCTGAAAGGCAGGTTCAGTGAGGTGGAAGTAATGCTCCTCTGCGGGGACCTGGAAGCCAGGGTTTGGGGGATCTTAGGACATCTAGACCACAGGCTCAGGCAGAGACAGGCCCACCAGGGCTCCCACCTGACATGTACCGGAGCCTCGGTGGAGCGCGCCACCCACACCATCGGATTGAGGGCAAGGGGTCTGTGGGGATGGGGAAGAACTGCCAAGCCCTGAAGGCTGCAACCCCCTTGGACTTGGACCCTGAGACCATTCCCTCCTACCACCTTCCCCGCTGCAGCTCAGCCTGTACTGGCAACCAAGGATTGGCTACTTCCATCCTGGTTCTCCCCTCTTACCTTTCCTGGCTTGCCCTTGGTCACAAAGAGCATCTGAAGTAGCCTCTTCTCCCTTTTTGTCCCCAGCCTTTCCTGTCCACCCCCTTGCCTCCTATCCCTCTCTGGCAGCTCCCCAACCTCAGTCCTTCGCCCAGAACTTCACATAGGAAGCCTAAGGCCCTTATCCAGCTACAGCCTGGTCCCACCATTACAAACCTGCTCCCTCAGGCCCCCAGTACCCACACCAGGCTCAAGCTCCCTCAGGTATCCCCTGACCTGATCTTAGACTCCAGAGATCCAATGCCCCCTAGGAGTCCAAGAGCCTCAGGAGATCTGGGCCCCAACCTCTGACCCATAAAACACACACACCCTGAGCCCTGCCCACTTGAGCCTGACCCCAGGCCCCTCCCTCCATCTTTCCTTCCTTATTGCCATCAACATAGTCCTTCTGGCAAGAATAGAGGCAGGGTGGGGCTGGTCTCTTTGCTCTAGACAGGTTGGGGTCCTCAGCTGGAACCTTGTTAGCTGACAGCCCCAAACTGGCCTCCCCTAGGAGGTGCAATTCAAACATAATAAATTCAAACCACATCAGCCCTTTCTGGGAATTCTGAGGGTGTTGGGGGGCTGCTGGGGAAGGGGACACAGAGAGGACTATAATTAGCATTCTCAGAATCCATGATCCCCAAGTAACGCCGCCAAAAATAAGGAAAGGGGAAGGCAGTGGCACCGCAGTGCCAGCAGCCCAGGCTCACAGGGCAGGCGGCTGCCAGCCCTGACCAGAGCCCAGCCTCCCTCCTCCCACCTCATCTACATGATGCATCAAAACAGACTCACCGGATTCTGAGGTGTGAGCCCCACGCTGAAAAGCTATTAACTCTCTGGGCCCCAAAGCACCCCTCCCCCCAGCTCAGGCCAGCTGGGGTCCTCCTCCCCTGCCTCTCAGAGCCCCCTTCGGAAAAGCGGGGCTCTGGATCCTATCTGGTCTAATTAGTCATCTCTCCAGCTGGCGGGGCCCTGGTGCGGGGAGAGGATGCTGTTGTGGTGACTGCAGGATCCAGCATCTTTTCCAGGCAGAGGCAGCTGGGCATGCTCCGTGGGCTCCCGAGGGGATTTCAGGGCCACGTGACTCTCCCTCCCCAAGCTGTCACTTAGGATCAGGAGTAAATAGTCCCCCCGGAAAGGTTTAACTCCATCCACACCAACGACAAGCTGCTAACCACCCATGCTGCCGCCCCAGAGAGGATGGGGTACTTCAGCACAGCCCACCCAGCCTTCCACCACTGGGACGAGGCTGCCCCCCAAAGGGGATCTGGGCCACCTTCTGTGTAAGCAGCATTTTTCAGTTCTCCCCAGAGTCAGAGGGAGCCAGAAGGTGCCCAGAGGTCTGGCCTCACCAGGCCTGTCTGTAGTAGCCTTCACCTCTGTGGCTGTTCACCCAAGAGATGGGTACATCTCTGGATGTCAACGAGACTTGGCCAGGGCTCCAGAGCCTTCGTACCCCACCCCCACTCCAGCACAATGAATTTAAAGAAATAACATTCAAAGCTGGTAGGAGTCCATTACAAGGTGCTAGGACCTTCTAGGTCCTTAACCCAAGTTGGTCTCCAATGACCTTGGGCAAGGATGCTGGTGGAGCTAGGGGGCGTCTGTATTTTGCATTACTGAGAGTCAGAGACAGAAGGGAGGGCTTCGGACAATAGGATAGCAGCCCTGTTTCTGCCATGTAGACAGGGCCATACCATCAAGAGATTCCCTTTCTCTCTGTGTCTCTCCCACCCTCAGTTTTCTCTTCTTCACATTTCTGTAGATGCCAGAAAAGTATCAGATTCTCTGTGACAATGGGTAAGACTGAGTTTCATAACCAAATCAGAAAGATGGAAAGAAAACAGAATTTCCCCCCTGAGCTCCCCCACCAGCTCGTTGGGTCTCAGTTCCTCCCTGAGACCCAGAAGCTGCAGCCTGAAACAGAGGAGCTCCTGGGGTCACTTCTGAACATAGAAACATTTCACAAAGCAGCGGCTAGAGGAAGGGCATCTACAAGGACCCACCCACACGATTATTCTGTCTTTTTTGAATGTTTATTATTAGTACAACTGAATTTTTTAAATTAAGCCCCTCTTCACTCAAATACAAATACCCTTCTCTGTGGGTCTTTTTTTTTTTTTAATTGATTTTAAGAGAGAGAGAGTGAAACATCAATGTGTTGTTCCACTTACTTCTGCCTTCACTGGTTGCTCCTTGCACGTGCCCTGACTGGGCATCAAACCTATAACTTTGGGGTAACAGGATGACGATCAACCAAAGTATAAGCATCATTTTTACCAGCTGAAGACTTTATTTTTACAAGAAAACTCTATCATAATCAGAAATGCAGACTTAATTGAGATTCAGGAGGAGCCCTGCAGGGGATGTTAAGGGGATCTGATCCAAACCCCATTCCCCACACCACGGAGAGCTATGAGAAGGACTGTCCTTCCCACTGCAGAGAAGGCCAGGCTGGGGGCGGGACCCCTCTGATTAGAGCAGCACTCACCTGCCTGAAGTTGTGGTGGGCAGTGCGATCCCTAGGTACCCCCCCAACTCTCCCCCAGACCAGCTGAGATGGCTAAGCTCATCCGTTATGAGAAGGCCACTCAGCAGTAGTGGCAGAGAAGTCCTGGGTGCAGGCCCAGTGCCAGGCAGGGCGGGCTAAGCCCAACCCACCTGCCCTGGCTCTCCAGGATTTGGCAAGGCCACCCTGTACAGGCTGGGGAAAAGCTGGCTTCCAGCAGACAAAGATGAGAGAGGGGCTCCGGGGACGTCTCTGCCTTGAGAAGCCTATGGAGCAAAGCAAGGCAGCGGCCAGAGATTACAGCACCCGGGAGGGGAGAGAGAGGGTGGGGAAGGAGACAAGGACCCCAGCCCCCATCCCACAAAACCCTCAGGCAGCTGGAAAAGCCAGGAGACAGACAGATGGGCCTGCTGGGAGGGTTTCCCCTCTGGCAGACAGAGGGCACAGGTTGCAGACGAGCCCCATGGATCCTCTGACAGGCTTGAGCCAGAACCATCAAGGCTTCTGGGAGATCTGGGTGGCTTTGGGGGCCTGAGAGGCCAAAGGGAGGAATGTGGTGGGCGACAGTGCCTTCATTCTGAGGAGCAAGGTGGGAGGATGCAGCAAGCAGTTTTCGGGGTTCCCACAAGGACGGGTGAAGTGGAGCAGAGAAAACGGACTCCCTTGGCCAAATCTAAATTCTCTTCATCCTGAGCAGCTGAGCTGGGAAGGGTATGAGGACTCAGGCAAAGGAACAAGTGTTCCTAAGAACATACCTCTGTGGTTCTATTTTCTGCCCCCAAATCCACAGCCCTGGTGCTCAGAGGGGGAAGTCCACAACTCCCTAAACACCCCAGTCCTCCCTGCCTTCCAGGTGCCACCGCCACTCCCATCGCGCCATCGCAGAGGCCGCCACCATGAAGGACTTGTTGCCTGTCACACACGCCCTGCCCCCTCCTCACCCAGGCCATGTGCACGTGGGTGTCTCTCCCTCCCAGAATGTGCCAGTTGGGGAGCAGAAAAGGGAGCCCCATATGATGAATTATCTTTGAGGACCTGCCCGAGTTTGAACCCCAGTCCCATCTCCCGTCGAGGGACTTTGAACGCATTACTTGACTACTGAGCCTCACTCAATTTTCCTCATCTGCCAATGAACCCTGTGTCACTCACAACCTTTTCTCCTCATCTGTCTCGTTCTTTGTTGGTCGTGGTTGTTATCTACCTTTCTGAGGGCAGAGCATGGGCACTAACTGCAGCTTTGCTGTCCTGTGACCTCTCTTCTTTGTTCCATCTGCTCTCTGGAGGCAACAGAACAGCTCTTGGCATCTCCACTCTACTTCCCGGGCAGGCACTGCTGCCTTGGGGTCCCACAGGTTAGGGTGTCCCACAAGCACCAGGGGAGGGAGCCCTGGCTTTTGCACCCCTGCCTCCTGCAGCCCGCGTGTAGCCATGAGCAAGCAGCTTGGGTGAACCAGAGGCTCTGGTGGAGTGGTTGCCTGTGTTGGCACCTTCTTGGGTGAAGCACTCAGACCAGAACAGGGATGAAGTGGTAACAGCTGGGTGGGGGTCCTTGGGCTGGAGGATGTTCGGGGCCAGGTTGGCACGGCCCATGGAGGCACTGCACCCACACAGCAGGAGCAGCAGGGGCCCAAGTAAGAACAGGGGTCAGCAGAGGTGTGGCGCTGCAGAAAGCATCCCTGCCACATCTCCCTCACCACCAACTTAGGAAAGGCGCTACTGGAGATGGAATTGGCAAGCTCCACCCTGGTTGCCTCCGCAGGAAGAGTGGAAGGAGTTAGGGGCCAGAGACCAGGAATGGATGCTACACAGCCAAATGCTTAAGTTTTGAAAGACTCATCGTGGCTGAGATGTGGCAGAGGATGGTCAAGATGGTCTATCAGGTCCTGGAGGGCCCACCCTATCCATCTAAGGAGAGATGCCCAGCCACCCTCTTCGCCTTAGCTGGGCTAATCATGTGTGCTTTGGTGCCCTCTTCTGGATTTATTTGGTACACGCATAAGGCTTGCAATGGGTTTTACCCACATTTTAACCCTTCGTTTTTTCTCTTCTCCCAGCACCACCCCTTCCTGGAAAATGACTTCAAAACCACAGGCACGCTTAGGCAATGACATCAGTTGTGGATACCGTAAGAATCATCTCCCAAGCAGCATGAAGGAAAGGACTTATTGACACACGATTATATTTGTCTGATCCTGGGCAAATGTTAATATTTGTCAATGAAATCTGACTTACTCACACTAGAAGAAAAAAATAGCTTCCTGCCCTGGCTGGTGTGGCTCAGTGGATTGAGTGCCAGCCAAAGGGTCGCGGGTTCGATCACCAGTCAGGGCACATGCCCTGGTCCCCAGTGGGACCAGCTCCCTAGTTGCAGGCCAGGTCCCCAGTGGGGGGCATGCAAGAGGCACCCGCACATTGATGTTTCTCTACCCTTTCTCCCTCCTTTTCCCTCTCTCTCCAAAAATAGATCAGTACAATCTTTAAAGAAAAAAAATAGCTTCCCAAGTTGCCTGTATTTCTCACTTTTATTATTAAGTTGTGGGATGCATGTCTCGGGTCCTCAGAGTTTGTAACTCACCCACCAACCGAATGCCATAAACCTTTTTAGGGTTGATTCTTCAGGGAACTGTGAAAATAGGAGTGGGCTGTTCACTCATTCAGTCCATCAGTCGGTCAGGGTTTATCGAGCACCACCCTGCCGGAGCCCAGGACCAGGGATGCTGGAGACAGCCGTGGCTTTATGTGCGAGCGCAGCCTGTGAAATCAGGCAGACATGGGGCTGGTCCCAGCTCTGCTTTCCACAAGCTTTGTGACACCAAACAGTTATTTACCAACTCTCAGTTCACTTGCTTAAATAGTTAGGGATGAGAGCATCCCCCTCATAACGCTGGGGTGAGGATAAAAAGAAATGATGCAGAAAAGCGCTCAGCTCTTAGAGTGTCCACTGCTGCTCTCGGTGCATGTAGTGACCACCGCGTCTGGGAACAGACAAGAATGCATAATAGATTGCTTGCTGACATTTTGTCACAACACATAATGAAATAACATCATCTCTGTTTCCAGGCTTTACGACCACCCTGTGTGTGCTCTTCCCTGCCCTTGATGAGTGTTCAGTCTACAGCAGCAGGTCTCTACGTGTGGTCTGTGGACCGGCAGCATCAGCATAACCTGGGAACCTGTCACGCAATGCAAATTCTCCGACTCTCTGAATCAGAAACTCTAGGGGTGGGGCCAGGCAATCTGTCTGAACAAGCCCTCCAGGAGATTCTGATGCACACTCAAGTTTGTGAGCCACTGATCCAGGGAAAATGACAACGTGTGAACAAGCAATTACCGTACAGGTGGGCTTCCCTGAAGAAGTGATGTAATGAGCAGGGTCCTGAAGGAAGAGCAAGTGTTCACAGGTGGACACAAGTCAAGCTAGAGAAGGGATTAGCACTAGCAAAGGCTGGGAGGCACAGAAGGGAGGCAAGTGTTGAGGGGACCATGGCAATTTGGCCTGGCAAACTGGGGTGTGGCGGGGGACAAGGCTGGAGAAGGAAGACAGGCGTGCCTCACTTTACCCCATAACTGAAAGCATGAAAAGTTTTCCATGGAGAACAATATGACCAAATTTGCATCGCAGAAAAAGCATTCTTGCAGCAGTGTGGCCTGGAGGCAGGAAGGTCAGTTGGGAAGCTGCTGGAATGATCTAGGGGAGAGCCCAGGGGGCATGAGCCCAGGGAGAGGCCTAGGATGATGAGAAGGGGGCAGGCTGAGGGATGTCTAGGAGAACTGATAGACCCTGAGGGGGAGGGCCTGAGGCTCTCTCTTGGGGGTCTGCCTTGGTGGCCCCTCTGATGAAGATGGGACAGGTGTCAGTGATGGGCAGGCCATGAGTTCAGAAGTGGACGTGCTCTGGACTGGTCGCTGAAGCAGGAGTTAATTATGCCACGGTTAATCACCCGACAGTTTTCAATCATTTATTCCAGCAAATACTGAGTCCCTATCATATGCCAGGAAGGCTCTAGGACAGAGGGGAACACAAAACAGAATCCGCTCTCAGGGCTGCTGTGGCAGTGGTGGGGAACAGCAGCAATAAATACATAAACAAAAAACTTTCAAGTCGTGGCAGGTGCAATGAGGGAAAGTAAGAGGCACTGAGGAGGAGTGGGAGTGACCTTCAGATGAGGTGGTTGGGAAGGGTCCCTCTGAGAAGGTAACACTGAGCTCAATAATAAGTAGGAGCCAGATGGGCTAAAATAGGAGGAAAGTGCTCCCGGGCAGAGGGAACAGCAAGTGTGAAGGTCCTGAGGTGGGAATGAACTTGGTGTGATGGAGAAAAAGAAAGGTGAAAATCACCATAACTGGTTAGCTGGGGAAGAGGAAGATGGGGCCAGGCCATAGCAGGTGGAAGGTGTTTTGTGACCAATGAGAAGAGATGGGGCATGTGAAAACACGCAGTCATCGACCTTGAGAACCAAATGAACGTAACTGGATGCTGAGACGGGGTCTTCAAAGAGCAAAGGCGAAACGTCTCAACTGCAGCAGGAAGGATTTGGGCTCAGTTTCAGGGGAGCCCAGGACGTGAGAGCCATGTGATATCAGAACAATTTCCAAAACAGATAATTTGTCACATTTTGTTTTTGTTTTAACCTCAATGGTTAACAGTCAGGCTGATGTAACTGCTGGCTGGTCTCGCAGTGGGAATGGAAAAGCGACCTCTCATGGTATAGACGAAGATTTCAAAAAAGAGAGGGAGGGGAAGGAGGGAAGAGGGTCCTCCTTCCCCTGGCTGGGCAGGGACTCCCTCTGGGTAGCCGTCTTCTCTATCAGCCCTGCAGGATCTGAGGCCAGACCACATGGGGAGGCCCACAGGCCTGAGCACCCCGAGCCTCACCCACAGGAGCAAAGCCAGGACCCAGCCCGCTGGGAGATGGAGAGACCCAGGCCAAGGCAGGGGGAGATGAGTCCAATCAGGTAGGTGTGCACCACCCCGGCCCAAAGAGCTGCTTCCTTGGTGACATCGATGGTGGCACCTTCAGCTGCTGAGAGCATGCGCAATCCCAGCCCAAGAGGGGCTTGACCAAGCCCCTGAGAAAAACAGAGCACTGGACCTACACCTGTCCACATCAGGATGGTGGTGTCCCCACCCAGAAAAGCAGGAGTAGCGGAGGCAGCCCTGTCACCATCCAATCACACCTTCCCTCCAACTGGCTCACTTCCTGTTTCTCATGGCACCCAGGGCTCCATCCCCTTCCTCTGAACGTTCCTCCTGTGTGTCTAGAACAGCCTCTCTCCTCTGTTAGACCTCTCCCTCCCACCCCTGCAGCCAAGCCCAATGCTCCACCCACCCCACCCTGCCTCAGAAAACTTCCCACGATCGACACTGGCTCTCCCGGGCCAACAGAAACACACGCAGAGACACATACCGCGCACACACACCCAGCTTTATCTGCCGCTGGCTCGGAAGGCTTGACACCTCCTGGCCAGAGACCCCAGCAAGGCCTTCAGAGAAAAACTGGACACTTGAACCTTCTCCCCTCTCAAGAAGGCACCAGTGACAAGCACAGAAGCAGAAAACAGGGAGACCAGAAGCAAACCGCATCATACTCACTTGATGAAATACACAGCTCCTTCCTGGGTGGAATCCATCTCCCAGCCCATGGGCAAATCTGTGAGAAAGCAAAGTCACAAAGTCACAAAGTCACCCTCTCTCCCTTCTCAGCCCCGCAAGCCCAATCCGAACTCAGGAGGGATGGGAGCTGGGAGAACTGGGAACATTCAGAGAAGCCAGCAGCATTCGAACCCAATGTTTCACCCTATTTGTCCATTATTCTTATCAGACTGTTTCCAGCAAATAGTAAGAGAGATGGTAGTAAACGGAACATCCCCTGTCAATGAACAGCGGCCAAATGAATCACCACCTCACAGGATTCACTCATTCATTCAACGAACTTTGACGAGCAGCTACTCTGTGTGGGGCTCTGTGCCAGCCCCGGGGGACGCAGCAGTGAATGCACAGACGGTGGCCCTGGAGGGTTCTCAGGGTTGTCCCACAGCCTGCTTACATCACAGCCGCAGGGCCTGGAGCTAAGTGTGGGTCACTTGTCCCAGGCCTCACAGATAATTAGCTCCAAATTCTGCTGCTGAAGACAAGGCACCAGTCTCAGGAAATCAGACTTTTTAAACAATTTTTAATAGCACTTCTGAAAAAAAAATATCCACAGAAATGCTCAGAGCAGAGAATCACAGACACACTGAGTGAGCAGGAACTGACTAGCTGAGGAACCCACGGGGAGGCTCAGCCCCTGCTGGACAGCTCCAGAGGGAGCACCTCCATCTCCTGAGAGCCCCCTGTGGTCTGTCTCATCCTGCCTGCCCTTCCAAAGCAGACCCTCACAGCATCTTGTCTCTCCAGCAAACAGGAGAGCAGCTACCCTATAGAGGCAAAGGAGAGACCGGAGGGGAGCCACTGTCAGAGGTGGGGACAGGCAGGATTCTGGGGGAGATCATTCATTTTGGGGTGCAAGAGGTCCCTGGCTGACATATCAGAAAACAGGTGTGGGGGTCTCTTGACAATCACTGGCGCATTTCTGATCAGCCTAAATGCCCACCTTGTGTACGAGGTTTTACAAAATATAGGTCTGGATCTCCCCAGCTGTATTACCAGTGGTGTTCTATAGAGTGGAGAGCCCAGTTTTGATATACTCATTTTACTCATCCCTATTTGTCAAAGTTTATTTCCATAGTTGCTGCTGATGGTAATGCTGCTGCTTCAACACAGGAGAGCAGTCAGCAGGCCCCCCTGCCCTCCTGGAACTTGGTCCATAGAAATAGCAGCACCAGCTACCACTTAGTGGGGGCTTCCTTCCTCTAAGCTGTACGTCCCACCACTACTAGCACATTTCATCTGCACAGCAACATTACGTCATAGGCATCATCCCAAACATTTTTACAGGTAAGAAAACTGAGGCCCAGAGAGGTCAATCAACTTGTTTAAGGTCACACAGGAAGTGTCTGAGCCGGAATGTGAGTCTGGTCTGCTGCCTCCAGAGCTCACATTCTTTCCTCTGTGCTGCTCCATGAATGCTACTTGTTCCCCTCTGTCCCTGTGGGGGGACATTCCCATTCAGAAGGGTGTGGGTTGGCAGCCTCCCCAAGTAGAGGGACCCCCATTGGGTCAGAATCATAAAAAATCCTGCTACTGTGATGTGCCTGGGAAAGAGGCCAGAATGGATTATGTGCCCTGCCATTTCCAGCAACTTCCCTCCACACTGCCCTCTCTGCCTGGGCAACACCAAGGGTGCTTATATTCTTGCCCAGGCGTAGTGCCCGCTGAGACAGCTGCCCTCCCAGCAAGCTTCAGGGGCATTTAACCCCTTCCCAGCCTTAGACAACCAGTTGGCTGCGGCCAAAAATGAAGGGATTGGCTCCCGGGCTTTTATTCCTCTTCCAGTCCTGCCTAGAGCCCTGATAAGGTGGAGGGACTCAGACTGCAAGCAGCTGAAACACGGAAGAAGGAGACGGCCCCATCTGGGGTCAGGAGGCCCGTGTCTGTCAGAAAGGCGCCTCTGGCTGTAACAGCAGCAGTCACCTCTGCTGAGAGTGACTCACTCACATACTCTGTGCCACAGCCTTTTGAGGTCCGTAATCCTACCCCCATTCTACAGAGGAAGAAGCTGAGTCCTGGAAAAATTATTGCTCAAGGCCACACTAACAGAAAGTTGAGTCAGGTCTCTCTGCCCCTACAACGTCTACACTTAGCCCTGATTCCGCTCCTCTTACTGGGTGGCCCCAGGCCAGAGACTGCCCTTCTGCTCTCCAATTCCCCTACTTTAAAATGAAGGCCTTGGACTCCAGGATCCCTGACATCCCCTCCAGCTCTAAAAACACAATGATTCCAGCCTGTAATCCAAAAGAAAGTAGGCTGGGGGCAAGTGAACAGCTTACCCCAGTGTGCCCAGGGGTGACCCAGCCTCTCCAGACCACGTTCCTGCCCTGTGGTCAGGTGAAGGGCTGGAAGGCCTGTGGGGGTGGGTCTATGGTGGCCTGAAGGGGACAATCGATTGTTCACTTGAAGTACCCCAGGCCTTCTGATACTTTGTGTCTCCACCCTCCCGTTTGGACTGAAATCTTTGCCTGTACCTATCCCGTTTACCACTAGCCTGGGTACTCCCTGAGAGGTAGGACTGAGTCTTCTGCAGAGTAAGCAATCCTTGTGGGCCCTGTCCCCTTTTCTATGTGAAAGAGTTCCTACTTACTTTAAATTTAACTTAATTAAAATTTAAAATTCAGCTCCTCAGTCACACCAACCACATTCCAACTGCTCAGCAGCTACTCGCGGCCAGTGGCAACGGCACTGGCGGCAGAGTGAGATGTCCTGTGGTGGCAGCTCTCGGGCCACGCTGGGGGCCGCAGCTCGGCCAGTCTGGGGCTCTCAAGATGGAGGCGATTTGCTGACTGAGCAGGAGGATGAGGCAGGAGTAAAATCTTTGTTCTCAAAGGTCTTTCCCAGATACTAATCATAAAGCTGGAGGCTTCGAAAGACCCGACAGTGGGCATCAGCCCCCCTGTAACATCCCCCAGATGGTGGATGTAGTGTTCAGCTGAGTCCATCCATGGAGAAAGAAACAGTCAGGAGCAAAGTCCTACTGCCACCTCAAGCCATTGCTTTCTTTTTGATTGAAAGGCAGGAACAGATGAGTTTCTTACCTGGTCTGGAGCAGTGCCCACTCTGGATGGGTGATTTCGTACCAGGGTGCACCCAACTGGTTGACTTTTCCTCGTCGCTGTAGAAAACCAATGAGCAAGCGTCAGATTCCAAAGAGGCTTCCCTGAGTGGGACCCATCTCCAAACTCACGTCAACACCAACTGTCTGATCCCAGACACATGAGGCGGGAGCACCACATGTCATTCATTCATTCACATTCACAAATTGTTTACTGAGCAGGCTCTGAGGATTCAGAGAGGAATAATATCTGATCCCTGACCTCCAAGAAACAAACATAAAAAGACAGTTGCAAAATATAATGTGGCATGTCAGTTGTACCTCAGTTTTTTAAAAATAAAATTAAATGGTAGTTACAATATGATGTTGTGGGATGTATACTCCCTATCATAGCTGTGCACAGAGAGTGTACACATCACAGGGGTGAAGCTGAGGAAGAGGAGCAGCACGAGGGCTTCACTAAAGAGGTGACGTCTGAGGTGATGGTGAAGTCACGTGGGTAGGACAGGAAAGGTCCCTCCTTAAGTGACAGCTGCTCAATGGATCAGAAAGGAGGAGGCCGGGGAAACCGGCAGTTCTTGGGTGTCTACAATACTATATATTTTCATTCACAACATTCGCTCACATTAGGAACTTATAGACGATGAACGTGAGGTTCAGAGAGGTGAAGTAATTGGCCCACAGTCACACTGTCAATAAGCGATGACACCAGGATTCAGACGCAGACGCATACCTCTAAAACCCGAGTTTTTCCTACATCTACGCCCAACAGTGCGAACTCCCCAGCCATGGGGATCCTCTGGGCTCCAGCCTCCAAGGGCAGATGGCCCACTGGTATTTCTCAGCCCTCACCAACCAAGTGACACAGACTTTTCCAGAGCTGCGAAGCACCTAACCTTCTTGGTCAGTCCAAGAAGGAAAGGACTGTCAGATCCCCTGTGTCATCCAGGCTTTGGGGGTAGGGGGGGCAGTCCTTGGGACCCAGGACAGGACTACACTCCATGCTTTTAAGGTATAATTAATACTTTAATGGATATAACAAACTCCACTAAGAAGGACTCACAAAATTTTTAGTGGAGCAAGATATATAATAAACTGCACATATTTAAAATGTGCAATTTAAAGTTTTAACATAGTATTTACCCTTGAAACTACCACACAAATCAAGAGGTGAATTCCCCTACACTTTCTTTGTGCCCTTTGTAATTCCTCTCTACTCCCGACCCACCACAGCCTTTGCTACCCTCCCCCCCAACAACAACTAATCTGCTTCCTGTTACTACAGAGTAGCTGGCATTTTCTAGAGTGTCTAGAGCGTTGTGTACATGAATCGCACAGACTCGACCTCTTCCCTTCCTCTCACGTGGTAGCACCTGTTAGCAGTTCATCCCACCTCGCTACTGAGCAGTAGTCTATTGTAGGAGATACCACGGTGTGTGCATCCACTCACTTGTTGATAAACATCGTGGTTGCTTTCAGTTTGCGGCCATTCCAAATGAAGCTGC
Organism: Anoura caudifer; assembly: GCA_004027475.1. Classification (NCBI taxonomy): domain Eukaryota; kingdom Metazoa; phylum Chordata; class Mammalia; order Chiroptera; family Phyllostomidae; genus Anoura; species Anoura caudifer. Next base: position 198,397 of record PVKU01000653.1, on the reverse strand, counting down.
TATGAACACTCGTGTCCGAGTCTTTGTGCGGACACAGGCTTTCTTTTCTCTTGACTGAACGAATTTCTCTCTAAGGTGGACCCCCTCCGCAGGACGAGACTTCCCAGCTGAACTGCCCCTCTAATGAGGAGAGCAGAGAAGAAACAAAGTCCCTGCTCCGGTGTTCTTGGGGTCCTGGGAGATGATCTCTGGGCTGGGCTTTGGTCTGGGAGGCCATGGGAGAGGCGCCTGAGGCAGGGGAAACCCAGCCAGCCCAGAACTGTAACTGTAAGTGTGAGGGGGACAATGGTCCTCACACCTCCTCTCCTGCTGCCCTAAGACTTTCTGGCCCCTGATCCCCGTCCTGCTCTCACACCCACAGCTCCCTCAGATGATGGGCCTATCTCCAGTCTGCCTGGATATCACGAACAATCCTGAGGTCACCCGTGTGGGCACAGCCCCACCACACCCTCTACTTCCTCTTCCTCTTCCCCTTGTCCCTCCCCATGTCAGCCCCTGGTCCAGAACACTGCAGTCACAGGCTGTCTTCACTCCAGCTTCGGGCTGATGGGGAAACTGTGGAACTGGGAAGACTGGTGTCACTGCAAATCTGCAGTCCCCAAGCTTGGCTGGGCCCTAAGCACCACCTAGAATCTTCTTCAGGGGCCTCAGAAGTTTTGCAACTTCTGAATCTGCAAAAGTTGCCATTTGCAGATTGTTCTAAGTTTTCCCACCAACCTCATGTCTCACACCTGCTTCTCCTCCCCAACCCTGCCCCTTCTCGATGAATACCTTATCTCTTAATTCAAGAAAAAAAGAAATGCCCTGACTGGTGTGGCTCAGTGGGTTGAGCATCGCTCTGCAAACTGAAAGGTCGCTGGTTCGATTCCCAGTCAGGGCACATGCCTGGGTTGAGGGCCAGGTCCCTGGTTTGCAGGTGTGCAAGAGGCAACTGTGCTCCCTCCCCTCCTAGCTCCTCCTGTCTCATGCTCCTCTTCTTATTGACCAAACATCCTTCTTGGAAACCAGTTCCTTCTAGTTGTCTCCACTTCTTGGCCTCCCACTCAGCAACCCTTGTAACCTGGTTTCTGTTTCTAGCTCTCTCCTAAAACTACTTTCCTAGACGTCATTAAAGAACCTCGCCCACCCCCAACCCCAGTTCCTAAATCCAGTAGACACTTTTGACTTTTCCACTGTTGACCCTTGACCCTTCCTGCCTTCCTTCCTAACATCCCTCCTCCTCACAGTCTGGAAAGCTCCCTTTCCTGGCCCTGGTGCTGTCCACCTCTGTGACCCCTGGCCTTCTTCACCACCCTCTCTTCCTCTACCCTTTCCTTACAAGCTGGTGCTGCCTGGGTACCTTCCTGTCTTCTTTCTCTCATACTTCTGGGTGGTCCCACTTCTACATGATGACTCTCAGGACACTCCAGTCCAGGCCTTTCTCTTCAAACTCTATCCTACTAGAATCATCTGCTGACTATCCTGCGGGGACCTCAAATTCAATTATCCTCCGGCTCTGAGCTTGTCTCTCCCTAAAATCTGTTCCTCCTCCCATACTCCTGATCGCTGTCAGACTGAAGTTAACAATTCTGACATGTACCCTCCATTCTTCCTCTTCCTTCTCTTCCCCAGCATTCAAGCAGTATGTGAATGCTCTCAATTCCACTCCTAAAGGTTTCTCCCATCTCTCCCTCCCCTTCTCTTCTGTTGTCACCGCTGAAATTCAGGTCCGCACACCTACCTCCTGGACTTTCGCAGTTGCTTCCTAACTGCTCTCCATCCCTCAAGTTCTCCCCCCGCCTCCCTCTGCAACCCTCACATCATCTCCCCTCCTGCAGCTGCCAGAGGGAGCCTCCTAAAAGGTGGCTCAACGTCAGTTCTCTGTTTAAAATCTCCCTTGGTTTCCCTCCACCTACAGAATCAGGTTCAGACCCTCAGCCTACCACACAAGGCCTCTTCGAAGCTGCCTCCTTCCTACTTCTGTCTCATCTTCCGCAGCCTCCGCTCCAACTGTAGAGACGCCCTCGGCATGTCCTGTATAACCTGTGCCCTGGCACCCCTCAGGGCCCTCCTTCCCACAAGCCTTTGCTTCAAGGCCCCTTTTACTCCAGTCTCTATCCTACGAAAGCAGCTCAAATATTTCCTCCTGGGGAGGCCCTCCCTCAACTTCCCGGAAAACATTAGTTTTCTTTATATTCCTGGAGCATCATGCAAATACCCCTAGAATGTATCCTGTTATTTCCTAAGTATTTATTTACATGTTCTTTCTACTCCCTTCAAGGAAAAACCTGTTTCTTTTTTTTTTTCTTTTTTTATCTCCAATGCCTAGCCCTACGGCAGACAAACAGTGGAGACTCAATAAATGTTTGTGGAATGAATGAGGAAAAGAAGCTGGAAGGCAAAAAAGAGATGGGAAAGAAAGATGAAAAGAATCAAATTAATATTTCATTCGAATAACTGAGGAACTTGTGGAAATTCAGATTCTAAGGCTCCCCCTCAGGTCTTCTGAACCAGAAACCCTCCAGGTAGGGTCAGGGTCGGCCTTTTTCATAAATTCCTTGGTGATTCTTAGGGGCAATAAAGTCTCAAACCATTGACAGAAGGAACTCCAGTTTCAATACTGGGGATGTTCTGTTATTTAAGAATCTAACCCAGGGTCAAGAACTTTGGCGGCATTAATTTCTAAGATGATCTAATTACAGCCTCAATTATGATAATAGTGATAATTACAGAAGAACAGCCTACAGCAAATGTGAAAACTGAGAAACACCAAAGAGAAACCACTGGCTACCTGCAAAGGGAGTTTCGCACGGGGGAAGGCAATGTACTGAAGTCTGCACCTACTGGGCTCGTCTGAGCTCCGATTAACAAGTGGCCTAATCTCAAATGAGGACTCTCAGGCTCTGAGGCCCTAGCTCTCCCATCTGAAAAGGAGGCGGCCGTGGCCAAGACCCCTTCAGCGCCAGGGTTCTGTGAGAGGCTAATCTTGAGGACGGGCCACGCATCCCATGTGGGTAACAGTTGCAAATGCTGTGCTTGTAGACTTGCTATATTATCGGGAGATTTCTCTCCTGGCAAAAGATAACTACAGGAGCGGGCCAAAACAGCGCCAGCGGGGCCACTCTGCTATAATGAGACTACGCCAAGGCCATTTTGGCTTATGAAATTAATATAACAGTGCTAATATATTACTGAGAGCAGCAAAGCCTCCGTCTCGCTGAAGAACGCTGAATGCACTGTGGGTGTCTTCTCCTTCCCCTTGACCACAGCCCCACAGGGAAGCCGGAAAGGAGAGGCTGTGGGCTTGGGGACACTGGGAACTGGGTGGTAGAGGCAGGGTCTCCCGGAATTCTGTCACTTCGCCCAGGTCTTCCCTTAGGAAGTGGGGAGTGGGCAAGACAGAAAGAAAGAACTCACTCCTGGCCCTGTGGGTGGACTGCACAGGGCTCCAGGGAAAGAACTGCAGCCTGAGCCCTGGGTCCAGCCATCCTCCTCAGAGCCCCCTTCCCATCTGTGATTGGCAGGGAGGTGGAAGGCCACCACCTCCCCTGCCTGGCCCTGACCTTCCAGACTTCAGGAAGCTGAACCTGCGCTGGACTTTGATCCACTGAGGAAAAGGCGGGAGACCCATTCCAACAGGCATGGAGATAAACTTATTAGTCATGCCTGTGGTTCCAGCCACCACTTCCCACTCCCACCGCAGCCAGCCCCCAGCCCTGCCACCTTTCAAGTTGGACAACTTTAAAGAAATGCAAAATAAAAAAAGAAACACCACAGACAACATACTTGATGAAGAAGACTCTCCCACCGTGGTCAACTCCATAGGTCCACCGGCCCGGCAAGTCCAGCCAGTCAACATCATCGGCCATCTCGGTGTCCCGATGCCCCTCTGGCTCTCCAGCCACCCGAGTGCTGAGCTGGCAGGGGCTTCCCACCCGCAGCCCCCACTTTCTGCTCCTCTGCGAAGCAGTGATGGGGCAGGGAGGGGGGTCTGTTGTAGGTGCAGCCCCAGCTGGCGGCGTCCCTCTGGGTCCCTGGTAGTGGCTCCGGCCTCTCCCTGAAGGCAGCTGGCCGACAGCCGGGCAGCAGGGAGCCGGCAAGACTTAACCCTAGCGGGGCTGCGCGTGCTCAGCGCCGCCCAGCCGGAGCCCCGGTGCTATCTGCCTTCTGCTCGAGCCTGGACTCCTCTTCCGACGCCTGTGAACTTGGGGACTGGAGATCCGCGCGGTTCGAGTTCGGTCGCTGCCGGCCTGGACCGCTCAGGGTAGTGCGCCCGGTCTCCGTCCCTCCAGCTCCCAGCCGCCAGCAGCCTGGGCTGCGGAGCGGGGAGCAGGTTGCTGTGTGAGCGAGGAGTGTTTCCTCACCGCCCGAGCTCCCAACCCACACTTGAACCTGCGGGGGGGCGGGGGGGAGGAGGCGGAGCCAGGGCACCGCCTGCGAAGGTAATTCACAGCCAGAATGACCGCAGCCCTCAGGTCCCCAAGTCCAGATGCAGGGCGCGGGGGAAACCAGTTTGGCTGAAAGCTTTGAACCACGAACTTGATGGACATGTCCAGCCACTGAACGGAAAAGGGGACGTGGTCAAACCTGGTTATGCTCAGCGGGAGTTTAGTAGAGGAACAAAGGTCAGATTCAGGGAAGGGTGGTGGCATGGGTGTGAGTAGCAGGAGGCCCTAGGAGACTCCTCTTGCTAAGATGCCAGCCTCGTTAGTCAAGCTAGTCCTTATTTTTCTTTCTGAGCACTTCCTCCAAGAAGCCCGCCATGACTAAGTAGAATCAGAGGACACCTTAGAAACACACTCAGAAACCAACAGTTTTTACGTGCTTTCCCCCAAACTTTCAGCAGAAGAGGAAAAGAAAAACAAACAAACAAGCAAACAGAACCAGAGGAGGGAGTGTGCTCTGTGCACAGGACACAGGGTGCAAGCTGCGGTGCCGGTATATCAGAGGCGGTGCAGCTGGAGCTCGCAGCTGTCCAGTCACCGGGGCTGTGTCAAAGCTGGGCTCCAGTCAGCTTTCCCAGCTTATACAGGACCTTCCCCGGGGACTGCAGTTAGGTGCACAGTGTTCCAATCTGTGTGTCAGACCCAATGGAATAGACAAGGGGAGAGACACCTGCATTTAGAGGAAGCAATGTGTCCCACGGCGGGTGGCAAGTCCTGCTGAGTGAGCATCCTTACTGGGAGCACCATAAGAGATTGGATCCCTGTTCCACCTGGGTAATTCCTCTTCACCCCTTCAGGTGTCTGCCCATGCGTCACCTCCTCCAGGAAGCTATTCTTGACTCCACCAAAGACAGATTAATATGTTCATCCACTATGTATCAGGCAGCCTTATTAATAACCCTACAGTGGAACTTGCCACTCTGTAAAGCAAACCTTGGTTTATTCATCTGTCTCCTTCGCTGAACTGTGTGCTCCTCCAGGCAGGACCTCCATCTTATTCACTAGTCTAACACCTACCTGGAGCACCCAGTTCATGCCTGATGAATGACTGATACTGACATAGCTGGGTTCAACTCAGTTCTAACCACGGTCCTGCACTTTGGGACCTCATTTAGGGTCCTGGTAAATTTCACCATCAGCAACATCATGGTGTGTAGGGAGAGAGCATTCTGGAAAAAGAAGCAGCCAATGAGACGTACAGGTGTCCCAAATGCTGAACATTGTGGGTATAATATGTATGCATCTGATAGTGAAGCTAGAAGTTGCCTCAGAGAACATCTGGTCTCATCCTCTTGTTTAAAAATGGGGAATTAAGGAGCAAAGAAGAAAAGGTGCTGGTTTAGGTCACCAAGCAAGGGAGTGGCAGAGAAGAGTCAGCCCACCAGCGTCCCAGGCCAGAGTTCTTTCTATTACATTGTTCTGCCTACAACGCTGGAAATTTGCTCTCCCAGTGTGTAAACAGGCGGATGCCTGTGTGGCAGGTGTAAGCTGAGTATGCTCTCCAGATGCAGAAGAGGAACAGAAATCATAACACCCAACTCTTGTCAACCTTCCCAGGTCCTGCAGGTTTCTAGTAGAGAAAGCAGAGCCACGCCTGAGAATCACAGATGAGTATCTATTCCCCTTAGTTCCTGAACTGGCAACGGTGAGAGGGCTAAGGGATGACTCCTCCCCAGTGCCCCGTCCCTATTCCCCGGCCTTGTGAAACACCTGTAGGACTAACCCTACTGATAAAACACAGAGCCGCCTGCCCAGCCCCTGTGATATCGGAGGAGCTGAATTCAGAATCACTGCCAAGATGCCTGCAGGGAAAATACCAGCAACCGGTGTGCTCCCAGTCCAACTTGAGCAACCAGTAAGGGCGGCTGCTTGGGCTGAATGTGGGTGGAAATAGGGGGCGAAATGACATATATTTGAAAACATGTATTCGGCCGCTGTCTTCTTGAAGGAGTAGGAGCTCCTGTTGATTTCTTCACAAGATTTGTGTCCTGTTTATTTCTGATGTAGGCTCAGGTTCTTACAAACATTGACCTAGTCAAGAAAAAGCCCGTGGTTGAGATTTTGAATGTTTTTACTCATTTGATTACAAAAAGAAATCAGGTTTGAAAATAGCTTTCTGTGGTATATTCTTGCCGGTGGTTTTTTCCATTCAAGTTGTTGTTTATAAATTATTATCAATATTAATACAGTTGACCCTTGGACAACACGGGGGTTAGGGGCACCAACCCCCTGTGCAGTTGAAAACCCACATATAACTTTTTCAATTACAGTTCACATTCAATATTATTTTGTATTAGTTTCAGGTATACAGTATAGTGGTTGGACAATATATACTTTACTGCATATAACTTTTGGCTCCCCAAAACTTAACTATTAATGGCCTACTGTTGACCAGAAGGCTTACTCATAACATAAACAGTCAATTAACATTTATTTTGTATGTTATAAATGTTGTTTATTTTTTCCCTGCAGCAAATTTTATTTTACCTCTTTAAAAAGCAACAAATCATGTGGATAAAATACATCGGTAGCATTTAGAAATGATTCTCATTCTCTCATACATTTTGAGCCCTTGGTCTAGTCCCTTAAATGTTACTATGCTTCTGGTTTCATACCTGTAGTAGGTTGGACCATGGCCTCCCAGAAGCTGTCCACACCAACCTCTGAAACCTAAGTATGTGACCTTACTTGGAAAAATGTCTGCAGATGTAATGAAGATAAGCATCTTAATCAGATTATTCAGGGTTATTTGGGTGGGCCCTAAATTCAATGACAACTATCCTCATAAGAGAAAGGCAGAGGAATAGTCAAAAGGACAGAAGGGGAGGAGGTAATGTGACCACAGACAGAGATGAGATTGATATGGCCACAAGTCAAGGAGTTTTGACAGCCACCAGAAGCTGGAAGAGGCAAAGAAGGAATTCTGCCCCAGAGCCTCCAGAGGGAATATGGCCCTGTCAGTGCCTTGATTTCAGACTTCCGGCCTCTAGAATTGTGAGAGAGTAAATGTGTATTGTTTTAGGCCACCCAGTTTGTTGTAAGCTGTTACAGCAGCCATGGGAAATTAATAGAGTACTTATAAGAAAATCAAAACTTGCCCTGGCTGGTGTAGCTCAGTGGATTGAGCGCGGGCTGTGAACCAAAGGGTCACCAGTTCGATTCCCAGTCAGGACACATGCCTGGGTTGCAGATCAGGTCCCCACTGGGGCCAGGTAAGAGGCAACCACACATTGATGTTTCTTTCCCTCTATTTCTCCCTTCCTTCCCCTCTCTCTAAAAATAAATAAATAAAACCTTTAAAAAAAAGAAAATCAAAACTTAATGAGGACTGAAATTAGTATCTATTATTTTCATTTGTCCGATATCCAGTCTCCCTTCTTCTGTTATAACCCCCTGGGTTTCCTTGGACATCTGTCCTTCTGCCACCGTCAGCCCGTGTGGATTGGACAGGCTGGCCCCACTCCCTCCCCAGCTCCGCTGGAGAACGGGACGCAGGTGAGGCTCGTCTGACACTAGACACAGTGATTGGTTCAGGAAAGGCCACATGACTCACATCAAATCAGTGAGATTCAGTTTTAGGAAGATCCCAGAATTCTTGGGAAGCCTTTTTTCTCCTGAATGTGAAGCTGCCATGTGTCGTTGTGGTGCTGCTGGAGGCTTCGTGTGAGGAGAGCCTCCTGAAAGTGAGCCAGTGCAGGAAAAGGGGGCCAAAAGATGACGTGAGACTCGGTTCGCCTTTTGTCCCATGAGCCCTAGGACCCAGCTTGCCAGAAAAGGCTGTATCCCTGGAATTTCAACTTGTAGGTGCTAACGAATACCCTTATTTGCTTCAGACTGTTTGACTTGGGTTTCCACCCCTAACAACGGAAAAGTCCTGACCAGTATAAAGGTCACATTGTCTTGTGTCCCTGATGGTTTCTTTGGCATAACCAGTGCTTCTTTGGGAAAGTCCGCGAGATAACCACCTGCATTTCTAATGACTTGAGGACAGGAACTCTTCTCTTCCAAGGAGCCCACAATTTTAAATCAAGAAAGGGTCTTAGTGGTCATCTAGTTCAAAGCCTACATTCTCCCCCTAAAGAATTCTGGGGAACTCAGGCGAAGCACCCAGAGTTATGGCAATTCCGTGGTAGAAAGCTGTATTTCAAGCCTTTTGCTTCATCACTTAAATATATTTGGTGAAGGCCTGGCTAGTGTGGCTCAGTGGATTGAGCACTGGCCTGTGAAAAGAGGGGTTGCTGGTTCAATTCCTGGTAAAGGCACATGTCTGGGTTGTGGGCCAGGTCCTCAGTTGGAGGTATGGGAGAGGCAGCTGATCAATGTTTCTCTCCCTCTCTTTCTCATTCCCTTCCTCTCTCTCTAAGAATAAATAAATAAATAAAGTACTTTAAAAAAACTAAAATTTAAATATGTGTGTGTGTGTGTGTGTGTATTTGGTGAAGAGACTCACATAGTTACTAGAAGATTAAAACAACAGATTCCTCTAGTCTTTAAAAGAATAACCACAAAGGTAATTTTTTTTTGCATGCTAGTGTTTAATAGTTATGCTCACCCGCAGGCCAGGTCAACAGTCACTGGTGTTTTTCTTACAGGAACTAGGAAGCAAAGGAAGAAAAGGCAAGGGACACATCGGCTGGGAACAGATACGTGATGGTATAAATACACAAGAGCCCAGACAAACTAGTTGCTTTATTAAAGTTGTGTTTCTAGAAGAGCTAGAGAGAAAAAGTTTTTGTTACAAAAACTACTGTACTGGTTCTGGTAACCAGAGGATTGTAAAATATGGGGGCGGTTCCCTACATCCAGTTGGATTGAATTGCATTTGTTCCTTGAATTCCATGAGTACCTTCTGTGAGCCAGGTACTCTTTTAGGTATAGGGGATCCAGGAATGAACAAAACAGAAAGTACCTGCTCTCGTTGAGTTTACGTTTAGTAATACAGGGTCTCAGAAGATGATGAGTTTATGGAATACAACTGAAAGAAGAGAAGGGGTAGGATGCTGACATGTTATATTCCACGTATTTATATAGGGTGGGCAGGAAAGGCCTCACTGAGAAAAATGACATTTGAATAAAGGCTTGAAGGAAGTAAGAGAGCAAACCATGTGGACATTGGGGAAACACATTTCAGGCACAGGAAGTAACAAACACAACGGCTCTGAGGTAGGAACACTCTTGAGGTGTTTGAGAAACAAGGAGACCAGTGTGGCTGAAGCAGAGTGAATGCAGGAGAGAATAGTAGGGGATAAGGACAGAGGCAGTGAGGGGGGCAGATCAGTCCAGGCCATTGTAAGCAGATTCGCTGTTATTCTTTTTTAAAAAATATATATTTTATTGATTATGTTATTACAGTTGTCCCACTTCCACCCCTTCATTCCCCTCCACCATACACAACCCCTCCCACCCACATTCCCCCCTTTAGTTCATGTCCATGTGTCATAAGTTCTTTAGCTTCTACATTTCCCATACTATTCCTGCCCTCCCCTGTCTATTTTCTACCCACCATCTCTGCTACTTATTCTCTGTACCTTCCCCCCTCTCCTCCTCCCACTCCCCTCTTGATAACCCTCCATGTGATCTCTATTTCTGTGTTTCTGCTCCTGTTCTAGTGTTTGCTTAGTTTGCTTTTGTTTTAGGTATGGTTGTTTACATCTGTGAGTTTGCTGTCTTTTTACTGTTCATATTTTTTATCTTCTTTTTCTTAGATAAGTCCCTTTAACATTTCATATAATAAGGGCTTGGTGATGATGAACTCCTTTAACTTGACCTTATCTGAGAAGTACTTTATCTGCCCTTCCATTCTAATTGAAAGCTTTGCTGGATAGAGCAATCTTGGATGTAGGTCCTTGCCTTTCATGACTTGGAATACTTCTTTCCAGCCCCTTCTTGCCTGTAAAGTCTCTTTTGAGAAATCAGCTGACAGTCTGATGGGAACTCCTTTGTAGGTGACTGTCCCCTTATCCCTTGCTGCTTCTAGAATTCTCTCCTTCATTTTAATCTTGGCTAATGCAATCATGATGTGCCTTGGTGTGTTCCTCCTTGGGTCCACCTTCTTTGGGACTCTCTGAGCTTCCTGGACTTCCTGGAAGTCTGTTTCCTTGGCCAGATTGGGGAAGTTCTCCTTTACTATTTGTTCACATAAGTTTTCCACTTGTTGCTCTTCCTCTTCCCCTTCTGGTACCCCTATAATTCGGATGTTGGAACATTTAAAGGTGTCCTGGAGGTTCCTAAACCTCTCCTCATTTTTTTGAATCCTGGTTTCTTCATTCTTTTCTGTTTGGTTGTTTCTTTCTTCCTTCTGGTCCACACCATTGATTTGAGTCCCAGTTTTCTTCCTATCATTGTTGGTTTCCTGTGCATTTTCCTTTATTTCACTTAGCATAGCCTTCATTTGTTCATCTAATTTGCAACCAAAATCAACCAATTCTGTGAGCATCCTGATCACCAGTGCTTTCAACTGTGCACCTGACAGGTTGGCTATCTCTTGGTCGCTTAAAAGTATTGGCTCTGGTGGTTTGATTTGTTCTTTTGTTTGAGCCATTTTTTTTCTTTTTTTTCCTTTGGTCTGGTCATGCCTGTTACATATGAGGGGTTGAGCCTTAGGTGTTCACCAGGGCAGGGCAACCCAGTTGCAGAGTTGTGACACAGTATGTGGGGGCAGGGTCCAAGAGGGAACAATGGCTCTTGCTCCGCTCTCTCCTCTCAGATTTCAGTCCCCTCTGTGAAGCTGGGAGTCTCTCCCGGCACTTCAACCCCCACAAGTGTTTTTAATTGGTGCTTTTAGGTTTTATTTCCCGGTGCTGGGGCCCTGGGTTGCTCGGTCTGTCTCGCTGCCTGTTTTCACCTGGTTTATCTGCATGTGAATGTGTGACCATGGTCAGCTGCCTTGTGCACCTCACTAAGTCTGCTCGTTGCCTCCTCACACCTGGTAACCCACCTGTGCACCTGGAGTGTGCCAACCACTGTCTGCATGTCCAGGACCACTAGCCACTGCTTTTTCCTGCCTCAATCCCTCTCCACAGGCTGCTGACTCCGCCCCTCTTACGGTTCTGGGTGAATCGTTGTCTGACTTCCATACAATTCAATTTTCTATCTATTCTGGGTTTTTTTTTGTTCTAAATTTTTGTTGTCCTTAATTTTGGTTGTGAAAGGAGGCACAGTGTGTCCACCTATGCCTCCATCTTGGCCAGAAGTCCCAGATTTGCTGTTATTCTGAACGAGATGGGAAACTACTAGAGGGCTGAGGGTAGGAGTGACATGATCTTCATGACAGCTTTTTAAGAGGCTCATTCTGGCTGCTGTTCAGAATAGGGCAGAAGCAGATTCCCATTAAAAGGTTATGGCAATAATTCAAGCAAGACATGATGATGGCTTGGTTCATGGTGTTGGGGGTTAGAAGCAGTGAGGAGAAATGGTCAAATTCCAGGTATCTTTAGAAAGTGTGATTGACAGGATTTACTGAGATTGCAATTGGGTTGTGAGAGGAAGAGAGGAGTTAGGTTGATTCGGAGGTATCTGGCCTAAGCCGTGGGAAGGATGGAGCTGTTGACTGAGATGGGCATAGGCTATAGGGAGAGAAGGCATGTCAGGGGAGAATGGGAAAACACAAGTTTAATTCTGAGCTTGTTAAGTTGGGGATGATTGTGAGACACTTAATTAGGACACAAGGAGATAACAGCATATATGAGACTAGAGTCTCTTCCAGGAGTACAGGTATATACACTTGGTGCTTTTCCCTGATTAGACAGTGTTAAAGCCATGAGGCTGTTTGAGATCATAAAGGAAATGAGTGTAGGTAGAGAGGAGGCGGAGATCAAGGGCTGAGAACTGGGACACTCCAACTTTTAGAGGTCAAGTTAATGAGAAGGAACCTGCACAGGAGGCTGAATAATAAGCAGCTAGTGAAGCAGGAGAACAAGAGAAAGTAGTGTCCTGGAAGTAAGCCTTGAGAGTATTCACATCGCGCACAAGGAGCAGGAAAGGGCCAATGGTGCTTGTGTTCTAGAAGGGCTGAAGTTAGGGTGGGTTTTTTCTGAGCAGGAAGCAACTTGTACTCCTGTGTGAAAGGGTGGAGAGACAGCTCAGGCTGTTTTTAAGCTGGTCTGAGACTGAGCCTAGGAAGATGATCATTTTGGCTAATGAGCCCTTGCTCACTGGAGAGAAGTGTGCCTGAAATGTGCTTCCTTCAGCTTCATCTCTCAAAGTCTCTGCTCTGGTTTCTCCTGGGAATGATGCCAGCCCAAGATGGCTGGCTGATTTTTCCTGCCAAGACTGTGTCATGGAGCAGGGAACTGGCACTGGCAACTCCCCAGAGGGGGAGGGGAGGAATGAAATTGTCAGTCATCAGCTCAGGGCAAGATGTGGGCTGGGTGAGGCCCAGAGGAATAGCCCGGTAGTCAACCTGGTGATATTCCTCTTCTGGGTCTCTTCTTGAATCTGCAGCTTGGGCAACACTCTTTCTGTGCTGACTTTAATGTCTAACCTGGTGTTTTTCTAGAAAATGGCAGCTCATGCTCGCTTTGGCATTTCCTGGAACTAACACAGCAAGCACTTCGGTTCCGCTAGTTCAATACCCTTACAAGGCACCGTTAGGCCACTGCATGTAAAAACTGCTTCAGCCTTCAGTTTCTTCCCTCTCATCTTTGTTATCCGCCAGCCTACTGATTAGTCATCTATATTTATCCAAGGCCTGGGCTCCTGGTTTAGCCCCTTCCTCTCCATCCCTTAACTCCCTCATTTTGGGTGATTTCAGTGCTAATGTTAATGAACTTATCCATTACCCTAACTACACAATACCTTATTATCTTCAACTCCAGGGATATTAACCTCCACTTCAATAAGTCACTCACACCCGCCCTAGCCAGTGGCTTGGTTGATTAGAGCATCATCCCAAACAAAAAAATGTTGTGGGTTTGATCCCCAGCCAGGGCACATGCCTAGGTCGTAAGTTCAGTCCTCCATATGGCGAACATGGGAGGCAACTGATTGATGCTTCTCTTTCCGTCTCTCCCTCTCCCTCTCCCTCTCCCTCTCTTTCTCTCTCTCTCTCTCTCTCTCTCTCTCTCTCTCTCTCTCTAATCAATAAAAATATCCTAGGGTGAGGATTAAAAATTTTTTTCTCACAACCAAGACCATGCCTTAGACTTTCTCACCACTTAGATTTACTCCAACTTGAAAAACATAAACTCTAATATCCCTCTTTTTGACCACAGTTTTGTCCTCCTGACACCCTCATTCCTCTCTTCCCTTTACACCTGCTCCTTGCCTTCCTATAGTACATTCGGCCTTTCAATTTTTTTCTTACTGTAGCAACTAAAACCTGTTTCATTCCCGCACTATTCATCCCAAACTCCTAGCCTCTTACTTCATGCCCTCTCCAGACAATATTTGTTCATTTGTCTTCACCTTTATCCACACCATAAAACTCTACCCAGGATTAATCTTTCCACCTTTTCTGCTCATATGCCCAGAAAATCATCACACCAAGCCATTGGAGGAATTAATCACATTGATGCTCTATGATTCACACTCTTCTGCCTGCCACATGCCTCTCACTGGGTCTATGTTCACTCCTGGCAGCAGACCCCATCAGGATTCCAAAAGAAAATAAAGGTGACCAGAAAGGCACAGCTTCAACCTAGACACCTTCACTTCAGTCTCTCCATGGCCACTGTTGCAACCATCTGTATTTCTACCCCTCTGTGTCTCTGTTCCTATCCAAAGCTAAACTTTCCACATGTTCCCACCCTTTCAAGTACCCATTCCTTACCAGCTCCTCAAAACTATTTCTCCATCAACTATCTCCTCTTCCCTATATTTTTAAGCTTTCCCTCTCCTTTAGTTCTTTCCTTCAAGCATGTAACTAAACTCAAGATTTCTTCCATAAAGAGGGTAGATGGGGGTTAAATGATGATGGAAGGAGACTTGATTTTGGGTGGTGAACACACAACAAAACATACAGATAATATATTATAGAATTGCACACTTGAAACCTATACTTTTATTAACCAATGTCACCACAATAAATTTAATAAGTTTTAAAGACTTCTACCATAAAAAAAAAAAAACACAGCAAAACCCAATCCCATGCGCACCCCCATCCCAACCAACTTATTACCCACTTTCTCCTTTCATTTCCAGTTTCTTAAAGGAGTTATCTATGCACTTGGTGTGTCTAATTCCTTGCCTCTCCATTGCTTGCAGTCTGGTTTCTGTCCCTACATCTCCTTGAAAATGGCCAAAACTATTCTGGCAAAGATAAACACTTACTGCCAGATTGCTAAATCCAACAGACACTTTTCTGTCTCATCTTAGGCGAACTTTCTGATGCAGTTAATAGCTCTAGCCCTTCCTGAATTGGGTGCCCCCATTTATTTCGCCACTCTATACCCCCACCATCTTGAAACCTCTACAGCTGACTATCCTGTTGACTGTCCCCTATCAGTGCCTGTGGCCTTCTTGGCCTAAAGAACCCTTATCTGTCTGCTTCTTGTTTTTCACTTCTCTTTCCAAGTGCATCCCAGGAAGGAGCCCCATGTTCCTTCCTGGCATCCTGTGCATGTTACTGTGTTAGCACTCATCATCGTATGGAATTCACTCTCCTGTCTCCCTGTAGACTGAAACTCCTTAGGACCAGGGACTGCCTTTTATATCTACTTTTTTTGTCTTCATTTTGCTCAGCAACATTTGACACAGTTGGATGCTACTCCTTCACAAAGCTTTTTTTCCCCCTCTAAGCCTTCAGGACACCACATTCCCTTGTTTTGTTTTGTTTCCCCCCTCTTCTCTGACTATCCCTTCTTAATCTCTAGGGAGATTTCACTTCTCCTCTGCTTAACCTCAAAATATTGGCACACCCAGGCTCCACCCTCAGCCTGCTCTATACCCTACCCATATAATCTCCCTAGGCCATCTCTCCATTGTTTCAAATGCCATCTACATGCTGCTGGCTCCCAAATTTCTATTGGGCTTCAGATGTGTAATCCCATTGCCTACTCCTTTTCCACAAGGGTGTTTAATAGCATCTCAAACTTAATGTGGCCAAAATGGAACGTTTGATTTACACTTTTCTGAGTCCTCCCTGTCTCAGTATATAGCATGATCAACAATCACCCCATTGCTTGCCCCAAATCCTAGCAGCAGTGCAACCAACTATCTTTGTTCACCTGGGGCTTGTCCTGGTCTTGGCTCTGAAAGCCCATGTCCCAGGAAACTCCTCAGTCTTGGGCAAACCAAAATAGGAGTCATCCTAGATTTCCTTCTATTCCTCATACTCCACATCCAATCAATTGGCTCTCCCTCCAGACATACCCTCTTTCCACCTCCAGTGCCACCTTGCCTAAGCCTCCATCATGTCCCACCTAGACCATGCCAATAGCCTCTTCACATGGTTCCCTGCTTCCTTGGTTGGCCCACTACATTTTTTACACAATAGCCAGAGGATCTTTTCAAAGAGAAATATAATTGTAGCACCCCACACCCCTACCAGTCCAAACCCTCCAAGTACACTTTGAATAAATCCAAATTTCATTCCTGCAGGCTCTGCATGATCTGGCCCTTGCCTACTCACCCACTGTCATCCAATAATCTGTTCCCCCTCTTCCTGTCCCTGCTTCCCACATCATTTCATGATTCACTCCATCCAACCATTCAGGTATAAGCTCAAATGTCCCCTCCTCAGCAATGCCCTCTCTAATCGCTGTATCCAAAGTCATTCCCCAAGTTTCTCTCTGTGTTTATTGACTCTCCTATCCAAGATATAAGCTCCTTGAGAGCTGAGACCTTGGCAATCTTGTTCATATCTGTGTTCTTGGTGCTTGGCCTGGTGCACAATAAGTGCTCAGTAAATATTTGCTGAATAAGTGCATACTCAGCATGCAGTACAGGGCCTCCCACTGTACTCATAAATGATACTGAGTAAACAAATTAATGAGAGTCAGCCCAGATCTATGCTAGGCACTGGGCTCACCTTGATAACATATGTTTCTTTAGAAGTTTACGGTTTACTGAGAAACAGATGCATAAATCAAACCTTTAAACCAAATAATCATAATAGTTACAAATATGCCAGGAAGTAAGAAATGTCATATTCTGTTATTTTCTTAAATAAAATGTAATCTGCTCTAGGTCCCCATTCCACTGGGGTGGCAAGAGATTGAATTTCAACGGAGCTCCTTCCCCAACCCCTAGAGTCATAAGGAGTTCCTGGGAGTCCAAAAGATCCAGGAAGGGCTCTTTACTCTTCAATTTACCATGGCCACCTCCTATATGGTCTTGTTTCAAGCCTTCATAGTTCCTTGAAGGGTTAGCTGCTTCTTGGCCAAGGTTGGACTTGAGGGAAAGGATAGGTAGAAAGTTGAGGTGGGAATTTTGTAGAGCAAAATGCTGATCCAGGCTACTCATAAGACCTTTCCAAACCTCCATGCCATTTTCAACTGATGCCAAATCTGCTTCTGTTTTGTGAGTTCCACGTCCCCTCCCCCTTGGAACCATCCTACAAAACCTCCCTTAGGTGGCCCATGTTGCTGCTTCCTGCAGATGGAGAAGATGCCAAAATGGTAAGTTATCTGCATAAAGCAGAGTTTTTATGTCTCCCTTCATCAACCTGCTCCTCTTTTAGAATTCCTTGTCTCAATTAATGACATCACCTTCCTCCTTGTCATCAAGGATAGTGAAGCTGACTCATTTGTAATATCACCTTCTCCTTCATCTAATAAGCCCCTGAGTCCTGCTAACTATTATACCTCAACGATTTCCCCTTTATAGTCTAACCCCCTCTAGCAAGCTCATTACTTCATACCTGCAATTGTACAAGAACATTCTACTTGACTTCTCTATTCTAGTTTCTCCCCATTTCAGTTCATCCACCAAATGACCCAAGAGCTATTCCAAAAGAACCCATCTGACCATGTTACTCCCTTGATGGTTTGTCACTTTATGTAGAATGAAACAGGCCAAATTTCTTTTGCATGGCCTTCAAAGTACTCTATCATTTAGAGTCTACACAACAGACCTTACACTCCACTACACTTCTCCATCCCATAGAATGCATACCCAGCTTGACCAGCCTGTTGGCCCTTTCAGCAACATGCTTCCTACATTCTTCCATTTCAACTTTTTCTCTAAAGCTATTTTTTTCTACACTAAATGTCTTTTGTCTCCCTACCTTTAACCCCTCTCCTCAACATCCACCCAATTAAGAGTACTCATTTTTCAAAGTCCAATCCTATTGCCATCACATCCATTAATATTCACTGAAAGAAGGAGAGAAGCATTGTAGTTAGAGGCATGGACTCTAGAGCCAGGCTGGGTCTAACTTCCAGTTCCCTGGCAATCTCCCTGGTTGTGTAACCTCGAGTAGGTTGCGATGCCTTGGGTCCTTTCTCTATAAATTGGGAGGTATACAAGTATATCACACAATACACAACATGTGAGTGTTTGATATGATTATGTGCCTAAGACTTTCCAAACATTATCTAATTTGGTCCTCCCAACTACTCTGAGAAAGACTATTATTCAAATTTTATATAGATTACTTCTAAGGTTTAAGTAATTTTGGAGCTTTGATCTGTTCTTTCATTGGGGCCATATTTCTTTGTCTCGGTGCATCTGTTACATAGTAAGGGGTAGACCTTAGGTATTCACCAGGGCGGGGCAACCCAGGTCACTGTTGTGGCACTGTATGTAAGGGAATGGTCCAAGAGGGAACAATGCCACTTGCTCAGCTCTCGGCAGGCTTTCAGTCACTTCCTATGCTACCCACAAGCAAATTGGGCCCTTCTGGTGCTGATTCCTGGGTGAGTGCATTTGTGCACATTCTAGGACCCAGTGAGTCTCTCCAATGAACTCTCCTGGGAGGCTGGCAGTTTTTCCTGCCACAGCAACCCCCACAGCTTTTTGTAGCTAGAGGTTTTGAGGCTTTCTTTTCCCATGCTAGAACCTGGGGTTGTGAGTCTGTCTCATTCCCCAATTGTTCCTCTCAGTTTATCCAGACACAATGTGGGACTGCCCAGTCTGCCAGCTGTCACCTTGCCATGCATCCTCTCTGGTCCTGGCTGCCCATCTCCGCCCCTCCTACCAGTCTGAATGAATGTTTCTTCTTTAACTCCTTGGTTGTTGGACTTCCATACAGTTTGATTTTTCTGGCAGTTCTGGTTATTTTTTGGTTTTAAATTTGTTGTTGTCCTTCTTTTGGTTGTGCAAGGAAGCAAAGTGTATCTATCTATTCCTCCATCTTGGCCAGAAGTCAAGAAAACTATTTTAAATATAAATACAGACTCCCGGCCAAGATGGAGGTATAGCTGGTCACGCTGAGCCTCCTCTCACAACCAAGATTAAGGACAACAAAAATATATAACAAAAAAAAAAAGAAAAGAAAGAAAACCCAACCAGGACAGAGAGAAATTGAATTGTACAGAAGACCGACAACATTCACCCAGACTGGTAAGAGGGGCGGAGTCAGCAGCCAACAGAGTCCGCAGCCGGGGGAGTTGGGTCACAGCACCGGGCACACAGTCACTCCAGGCACACAGGCTGCAGCGTTGCCGAATGGGAGCAAACCCAGTGAGGCGCGTAAGGTGGTTGATCGTGGACACTAATTCGCACACAGATAAACCAGACAAGAACGGGCAAAGGACAGACTGCACAATACAGGGCCCCAGTGCTGGGAAGTGAAGCCTAGAAGCACCCATTGAAAATACTTGTGGGGGCTGAGATGCTGGGAGGGAGTCCCAGCCTCACAGGAGAGTTCGATGGGGAGACCCATGGGGTCCTGGAGCGTGCGCAGACGCATCCACACAGAGGTCAGCACTAGAGGGGCCCAATTTGATGGGGGAAGGAGGCTGAGGAGACGGGAAGCTGTGAAAGAGCTCGGAGCAAGCGCCATTGTTTGCTCTTGGACCCCGCCCCCACATCTAACATCACAACCCAGTGACTGGGCTGCCCCACCCTGGGGAACACCAAAGGTTCTGCCCCTCACTACGTAACAGTCTCGACCAGACAAAAACAGAAAGACCAAAACCAAGGATGGCTCAGACGAGAGAGCAGACCGGGGCCCCAGAGCTGATTCATCTGAGTGACCAGGAGGTGGTCAGCCTATCAGAGGCAGAGCTCATAGTACTGGTAGCCAACCTATCAGAAGCACAGTTCAAAACTCTGGTGATTAGGAAGCTCACAGAATTGGTTGATTTTGGTCGCAAATTAGAGGAACAAATGGAGGCTACAATAAGTGAAATGAAGAAAAATGCACAGGGAACCAATAGAGATGGGAGGGAAACTGGGACTCAAATCAATGGAGTGGACCAGAAGGAAGAAACAAACAAATGATCAGAAAAGAATGAAGAAACAAGAATTCAAAAAAATGAGGAGAGGCTTAGGAACCTCCAGGACATCTTTAAACATCCCCAAATCCTAATTATAGGGGTACCAGAAGGGGAAGAAGAAGAGCAACAAGTGGAAAACTTATGTGAACAAATAATAAAGGAGAACTCCCCAATCCAGCCAAGGAAATAGACTTCCAGGAAGTCCAGGAAGCTCAGAGAGTCCCAAAGAAGTTGGACCCAAGGAGGAACACACCAAGGCACATCATAATTACAGTAGCCAAGATTTAAATGAAGGAGAGAATTCTAGGAGCAGCAAGGGATAAGGGGACAGCCACCTACAAAGGAGTTCCCATCAGACTGTCAGCTGATTTCTCAAAAGAGACCTTACGTGCAAGAAGGGGCTGGGAAGAAGTATTCCAAGTCATGAAAGTCAAGGACCTACATCCAAGATTGCTCTATCCAGCAAAGCTGTCATTTAGAATGGAAGGGAAGACAAAGTGCTTCTCAGATAAAGTCAAGTTAAAGGAGTTCATCATCACCAAGCCCTTATTATATGAAATGTTAAAGGGACTTATCTAAGAAAAAGAAGATAAAAAATATGAACAGTAAAAAGACAGCAAACTCACAGATATTAACAACCACACCTAAAACAAAAGCAAACTAAGCAAACACTAGAACAGGAGCAGAAACACAGAAATGGAGATCACATGGAGTGTTTGCAACAGGGGAGTGGGAGGAGGAGAGGGGGAAAGGTACAGAGAATAAGTAGCAGAGATGGTGGGTAGAAAATAGACAGGGGGAGGGCAAGAATAGTGTGGGAAATGTAGAAGCTAAAGAACTTATGACATATGGACATGAACTAAAGGGGGGGATGTGGGTGGGAGGGGGTTGATGGGGGAGAAATGGGACAACTGTAATAGCATAATCAATAAAATATAATTAAAAAAATAAATATAAATACAGATATATTAAAAGTAAAATGATGGTCATACCTCCAGCTATGGTGGCATGAAGAGATCAACAAAAGCAAATATAAAACTGGGCAAAAGAATGCAGGAAAAAAAAAACCCCACATTTCAGGGCTCTGGAAGTGAACAAAAGGCAGGCAAAAAGAAAATCCGAAGTGTTCTTTTTTGTTGTTGTTGATCCTCACCTGAGGGTATGTTTATTGACTTTAGAGAGAGAGGAAGGGAGACAGAGAGAAACAGTGGTATGAAAGAGAAACATGGGTCAGATGCCTCCCATATGCAGCCTGGCCTAGGATCAAACCCACAACCCAGGTATGTGTCCTGACCAGGCATGAAACCCACAACCTTTTGGCTCCAACTAACTGAGCCACACAGCCAGGGTTATAAAGAAAATTTTGATGAATGTAAAGAGAGAGATCAACAATGATACAGTCACAGGAGGGGATTTTAACATCCCACTGACATCAGTGGATAGATATTCCAGACAGAAAATCAAGAAGAAAACAGAAGCCTTAACATGATACATTAGACCAGATGGATATAATTGATATTTTGAAAGTATTTCACCCCAAAGTAGCAAAATATATTCTTTTCAAGTGCACATGGAACATTTTCCAGGACAGACCACATTTTAGGCCACAAAACAAGTCTCAATAATTTTAAGAAGATTGAGTCTCTCGGCCTTAGTGCCATCTTCTTACAGACCTCTGCACCATGAGAGCCAAGTGGAGGAAGAAGCTAATGTGCAGGCTGAAGTACAAAAGGAGAAAGATTACGCGGAGGTCCAAGTAAATTGATAGCTTGTGTGCCCGTGGAGGCCAGAGGATAGGGACACCGGTACAAATGGATGGACTGCATGCCTGCTATCTACAACTTCTTGATGGATCTAGAACATACATTGCCATCTGATCGCCACAGCCACCTTTTGAGAGACCCACCCTGCTCGTACAACACCCCTTATGTCCTTTGTCCTAGACCTGTGACATTCTAGATATTCTAGACTGGTTCTGTTCTCATTTGTGGCTGAATGTGTACAATAAATCCCTCAGCTAAAGATAGACTAATTAATTAATTAATTAATTAATTTAAGGAGATTGAAATTATATCTTCTTCTTTGACCACAGTGGTTTAAAACTAAAATCAATTACCAGAAAGAAAAAAAAAAAAAAAACCCTGAGAAACACACTAGCATGTGGAGGCTAAATAACATGTTAGTAAGTAGTGAAATGTGTTAACAATGAGATCAAGGAACAAATCAAAATATACCTTGAGAAAAATTAAAGTAAAAACACAACAACCCAAAATCTATGGGATAGAGAAAAAGAAGTCCTAAGAGGGAAATTCATAACAATACAGGCCTACCTAAAGAAACAAGAAAAATCTTAAACAATCTAAACTACTACCTAAAGGAACTAGGAAAAGAACATCAGCCCTGGCTGGTGTGGCTTAGTGGATTGAGCACTGGCCTGCAAACCAAAGGGTTGCGCTGGTTCAATTCCCAGTCAGGTCACATGCCTGGGTTGTGGGCCAGGTTCACAGTGCAGGGCATGTGAGAGGCAACCACACACTGATGTTTCTCTCCCTCTTTTTCTCCCTCTCTTCCCCTCTGTCTAAAAGTAAATAAATAAAATTAAAAAAAAAAAAACAAGCCCCAAGTGAGTAAAAGGAAGAACATAATAAAGATTAAAACAAAAGTAAACAAAATAGAGTCTAAAAAAGAAAATACAAAAGATCAATAAAACCAAAAGCTGGTTCTTTGAAAAGATAAACAAGATTGATAAACCTTTAACCAGACTTATCAAGGAAAAAAAAAAAAGAGGACCCAAATAAAATCAGAAATAAAAAAGGAGAAGTGATGACTGATACCACAGAAATACAAAGGATTATAAGATAATACTATAAACAATTATGTGCCAAGAACCTGGACAATCTGGAAGAGATGGATAAATTCCTAGAGGCATACAATCTTTTAAGAATGAATCAAAAGAAACAGAAAATCTAAACAGACCAATTACAAACAACAAAATCAAAGCAGTAATGAAAAAACTCCCAACAAACACAAGTCCTGAACCAAATGGCTTCACAGGTGAATTTTACCAAACATTCAGAGAATAATTAACACGTATCCTTCTCAACTATTCCAAAAAATTCAGGAGGTGAGACAACTCCAAAGTTTATTTTATGAGGCTAGCATTATCCTGATTCTAAAGACACTATGAAAAAATGAAAATTATAGGCCAATATCCATGATGAACATAGGTGCAAAAATCCTCAACAAAATATTAGCAAACCAAATTCAGCAATACATTAAAAAGATCATACATCATGAATAAGTGGGATTTATTCCAGGGATGCAAGCCTGGTTCAATGTCCACAAATCAATTAACATGATACATTACAAAAACAAAAGGAAGGATAAAAAATCATATGATCATGTAAATAGATGTAGAAAAAATTCAAAAACAACCAGCACCAATTTATTTTTTAAATTTTTTTTTTATGTATTGATTTTAGAGAAAGAAAGGAAAGGGAAGAGGGAAAGAAAGAGACATTGATTTGTTATTCCACTTATTTATGCATTCATTGGTTGATTCTTATATGTACCCTGACTGAGGATTGAACTCACAACCTTGGCATATCGGGGCAATGCTCTAAACAGCTGAGCTACTCAACCATGGCAGCAGCACACATTTATGATAAAAATCCTCAGCAAAGTGGGAACAGAGGGGACAAAGCTCGACATAATAAAGGCCATATATGACAAACCTAGAGTTCAATGAGGAAAAATTAAAAGTGTTTTCTTCTGGAATGGGGGTACAAGGCAGAAAACTGTACTTGAACAACAATTAAAATTTAAAAAAATAAAAAATAAAAATAAACATTAAAAAATAATAAAAAATAAATAAAAGCATTTTCTTTAAGATCAGGAACAAGACAGGAATGTCCACTTTCACCACTCTTATTCAACACATTAATGGAAGTCCTAGCCACAGCAATCAGACAAGAAGAAGAAATTAAAGACATCCAAATTGGAAAAAAAGAAGTAAAACTGTCATTATTTGCAGATGTCATGATACTGCATATAAAGAATGCTAAAGATTCCACCAAAAAACTACTAGAACTGATAAATGAACTCAGTAAAGTAGCAGAATACAAAATAAATATTCAGAAATCAGTTGCATATTTATATACCAATAATGAACAATCAGAAAGAGAACCAAAAAAATCCCATTTACAACTGCATAAAAAATAAATACCTAAAAATAAATTTAACCAAGGAGGTAAAAAAACTGTATTCAGGAAATTATAGGTCACTGAAGGAAGAAATTGAAGAAGATACAAATAAATGGAAGCTATAACATGCTCATGGATAGGAAGAATTAATATGCAAAGCAATCTATAGATTCAATGCAATTCCTATCAAAATACCAATGGAATTTTTCACAGAACTAGAAAAAAATACAAAAATTTATATGGAAACATAAAGGACTCCAAATAGCCACAGCAATCTTGAAAAAGAAGAACAAAGTTGGCGATATCACACCACCTGATATCAAACTATACTACAAGGCTACAGGAATCAAACATTCTGTTACTAGCATAAAAACAGACACATAGATCAATGAAACAGACTAGAGAACTCAGAAATAAACCCACACCTATATGGTCAATTAACATGTGATAAAAGAGGCAAGGACATACAATGGAGTAAAGAAAATCTGTTCAATAACTAGTGTTGAAAAAATTGGACAGATACATGCAAAAAAATGAAACTATACCACTTTCTTACACCATATACAAGGATAAAATCAAATAAAAACAAACATAAGATGCAAGACCATAAAACTCCTAGAAGAAAACATAGGCAATATAACCTTTGACATTTCTCTTAATAATATTTTCTCAGATATATCTCCTCAGGTAAGGGAAACAAAAAATATATAAAGAAATGGGACTACATCAAACTAAAAAGTTTTTGCACAGCAAAGGAAACCATCAACAAAACAAAAATATAACCTATTGAGTGGGAGAAAATATTCACCAATTACACATCTGATATAAAGGGTTAATATCCAAAATTTATCAAGAACTCATACAATTCAACACACACACACACGCATACACACACACAAAACAGGGAAGGGGGACAAAAAAAAAATCAATCCAATTAAAAAATGGGCAGAGGACCTGAATAGACAGTTTTCTAAAGAGGATATCAAGATGGCAAATAGGCATATGAAAAGACACTCAACATCACTAATCATCAGAGAGATCCAAATTAAAACCACAGTGAGATATCACCTCACACCTGTCCTAATGGCTGTCATCAATAAATTAACAAACAACAAATGTCGGTGAGGATGTGGAGAAAAGGCAAACCTCATGCACTGTTGGTGGGAATGCAGACTGGTGCAGCCACTGTGGAAACAGTATGGAGATTCCTCAAATAATTAAAAATTGAATTGCCGTATTACCCAGCAATTCCACTTCTGGGTATGTATCTGAAGACATTCAAAACACTAATTCGAAAGAATAAATGCACCCCTATGGTCATTGCAGCATTATTTATAATAGCCAAGTTTGGAAGCAACCCAAGTGCCCATCAGGAGACAAGTGGATTTAAAAAAGTGGTAGTACATTTATACAATGGAATATTAACTCAGCCATAAAAAAGAATGAACTATTACCATTTGTGACAACATGGATGGATCTAGATGGTATTATGCTAAATGAAATAAGTCAGACAAAGACAAATAACATGATTTCATTTTTATGTGGAATCTAAAGAACCAAATAAATGAACAAACAAAATAGAAACAGACTCATAATTTCAGAGAACAGACTGATGGTTGCCAGAGGAAAGAGGTTGGGGGTGCTGATTGAAAAAGTTGAAGTCATTAAGAACTACATTGGTAGTTACAAAATACAGCATAGGGAGTATAGTCAATAATATTATAGTATTATTTCAAATACCCACCTGGCACCATACCTAGGGGAATCACTTTGTAAAGTGTATGACTATCTAACCACTATGCTGTTCATCTGAAACTAATACAAAATATTTCAGAGTGTGAACTGTAATTGAAAAAATACATAAAATGAAAATAAATCTCATGGGTCAAAAAAGAAAGCATAGGAAAATCAGAAATATCTTGAGCCAAATTAAAATGAAAACATAACATATAAACCTATTTGAGGAGCAGCTAAAGCACTGCTTATAGAGGAATTTACAGTATTGTGCACTTATATTAGGAGGAAAAAAAAGTTTTGAAACAGCCATCTAATCTTCACCTTAAGAAATTAGAAAAAGCCATGTCTGGGGTGGCTCAGTGGATTGAATGCTGGCCTGCAAAGCAATATATCACCAGTTCAATTCCCAGTCAGGGTATGTGCCTAGGTTGAGAGTCAGGTCCCCAGCTGGGGGCATGTGGGAGGCAATCAATCCATGTATCTCTCGTACATCAATGTTTCTCTCCCTTTCTTTCTCCCTTCCTTCCCCTCTCTCTAAAAATAAATAAACAAAATCTTACAAAAAAGAAATTAGGAAATCAAATTAAATGCAAAGAATATAGAAGGAAACAGACTTTCAGATGCAAATCAGAATCCAGTGAACTAGAACACAAACAGAGCAAAACAAAACAAAGACAATAGGGAAAAAATAAATGAAAGCTGGTTCTTTGAAAAGATCAATGAAATTGACAAAGCTTTAGCCAGAATGATAAGGAAAAAAGAGTAAGAAGACATAAATTATCAACATCAAGAATGAAAGAGAACAGTGGGCTGGGATGGGAGTAGAAGACAGAAAACTGTATAAGAACAACAATTAAAATAAAATTAAAAAAAGAATGAAAGAGAAGATAGTACCAATCCTATTGACAAGACAAGGATGCCTGCTCTCACCACTTCTATTCAACAATGTACTAAATATACTACCCAGTACAAGAAGGCAAGAACAAAAAAAGGCATACATATTGGAAAGAAAGGAGAAAAACTGGTTTTTAATCTACAATGTGATGATCGGTGTAAAAATTCCTAACGGCCAGGATACAAGATCAATATACGAAAATTATTGGAAATTGAATTGAAAAAAGTACAATTTACAATAGCGTTAAAAATAGGAAATATTTAGCCTTGACTGGCATGGCTCTGTTGGTTGGGCATTATCCCACAAAGTGGAAGGGTCATCAGTTCAACTTCCAGTAAGGGCACATGCCTGGGTTGCGGGCCTGGTCCCCACTTGGGGCACACATGAGAAGCACCTGATTGATGTTTCTATCACACATCATTATTTCTCTCCCTCTCTTTTCTTAAAAAAAGTATTCTATTTTTAGAGAAAAGGAGGGAAAAAGAGAGGAAAAGAAACATCAATGTGTGGTTGCCTCTCATGTGCCCCTAGCTGGGAACCTGGCCTGCAACCCAGGCATGTGCCCTGATTGGGAAGCAAACCAGTGACCCTTTGGTTCCCAGGCCCGGCACTCAGTTCACTGAGCTACATCAGCCAGGGCTCTCTCCCTCTCTTTCTCTCTATATTCCCCCCTCTCTAAAATAGATGAATAAAATCTTTAAAAAAAACCTCCAATGATATTTGGATTATAAAAAGTATGAAATATTTAGGGATAAAGGTAATAAAATATGTGCAAGATTAGTATATTGAAAACTACAAACATTGCTGAAATTTTAAAAGACCCAAATAAGTGGAGGGATATACTAGATTTATGAATAAGAATACTCAATATCACAATATTGTTATCAACTTGTCTTAAATCCATCTATAAAGTCAATGTAATCTCATTCAATAGCTCAGCAGCCTTTTTTCTTTTCTGTAGAATTAATAAGACAGCTCAAAAATTCAAATTCATACAGTTCAATAGCCCTGACCAGTGTTGCCATTTACATTCCAGGTCAGGACACATGCCTGAGTTGCAGGTTCAGTTCCTGGTAAGAGGGCGTACAAATGGCAACCAATAAATATTTCTCTCTCACAATGACATTTCTTGCCCTCTCTTTCTCCCTCCCTTCCCCTCTCTCTAAAAATAAACAAAATCTTTAAAAAATAAATTAATTAACTAAAATACAAATATCAATGCAAATGCCCTAGAATAGCCAAAACAATTTTGGAAAAAAACCCAAAACAACAAACTAGTGACTTCAAGACTTACTATAAAGTTACAGTAATCAAGTAAATGACTGTGGTATTTATGAAGGACAAAGAACAGAACATGAAATAGAACAGAGGGTCCAGACACAGACCCAAATATATGGTCAATTAATTTTTAACAAAGGTGTCAAGGTTAGGATCATAGACTTAAATGTCAATAATTCCTCCAGCAGGAAACAGCAAAAATATCTGTGACCTTGCATTAGGGAAAGGTTTCCGTGATAGGATGCAAAAATCATGGACCACAGAAGAAAAAAAAATGATAAATTGGGCTTCTGAAAAGTTTTTGAATTTTGCTCTCCAAATGACATTATTACAAAAACAAAAAGGCAACTCACAGACTGGAAGAAAATATTTACAAATATATAATATTATCATTTATATGATAAGGGACTTATATCTAGCATATGTTGAAAACCACACACACACATGCAAACAAAACAACTTGGTTTTAAAAACAGACAAAAAGACTTCCGGCCAAGAGGGAGGCATAGGTAGACACACTGTGCCTCCTCCCACAACCAAAAGGACAACAACAAATTTAAAAACAAAAAAAACAAGCATAACTGACAGAAAATTGAACTGTATGGAAGTCGGACAACCAAGGATTTAAAGAAGAAACATTCATCCAGATCAGTAGGAGGGGCAGAGATGGGCAGTCTGGTGGAGAGGACTAGCAGCAAGGCAGTGGCTGGAGGATTGGTGTGGGCAAGGCAGCGGCTTTCGGACTGGGCAGTCCCACATTCACGTGCAGATAAACTGGGAGGAACAACTAGGGAAGGAGACACACCACAAAACCCAGGGTTCCAGCATGGGGAGATAAAGCCTCAAAGCCTCTGACTGAAATACACCTGTGGGAGTTGTGGTGGTGGGAGAAACTCCCAGGCTCACAAGAGAGTTCATTGGAGAGACCCACAGGGTCCAAGAACATACACAAACCCACCTCCCCAGGAATCAGCAATAGAAGGGCCCAATTTGATTGTGGGTAGTGGGGGAAGTGACTGAAAATCAGCAGAGAGAGGAGCAAGCAACACTGTTCCCTCTCAGGACCCTCCCCCACATACAGCATCACAACCTAGTGACCTGGGTTGCCCCTAAGGCTCTGCCCCTTACTACATAACAAGCGTGTCTCTCTCTCTCTCTCTCTCTCCCTCTCTCTCTCTCTCTCTCTCTCTCTCTCTCACACACACACACACACACACACACACTGGCCCAAATGAAAGAACAGATCAAAGTTCCAGAAAAAATACAACTAAGTGACAAAGAGATAGTCAACCTATCAGATGCACACTGGTAATCAGGATGCTCACAGAATTGGTTGGATATGGTTGCAAATTAGAGGATAAAATGAAGGCTATGCTAAGTGAAATAAAGAGAAATGTACAGGGAACCAACAGCGATCTGAAAGAACAGATCAAAGTTCCAGAAAAAATACAACTAAGTGACAAAGAGATAGTCAACCTATCAGATGCACACTGGTAATCAGGATGCTCACAGAATTGGTTGGATATGGTTGCAAATTAGAGGATAAAATGAAGGCTATGCTAAGTGAAATAAAGAGAAATGTACAGGGAAAGAAACTAGGACTCAAATCAACAGTTTGGAGCAGAAGAAAGAAAGAAACATTCAGCCAGAACAGAATGAAGAAACAAGAATTCAAAAAACTGAGGAGAGGTTTAGGAACTTCCAGGACATCTTTAAACATTCCAACATCTGAATCATAAGGGTGCCAGAAGGAGAAGAGGAAGAGCAAGAAATTGAAAACTTATTTGAAAAAATAATAGAACTTCCCCATCTGGCAAAGGAAATAGACTTCCAGGAAGTCCAGGAAGCTCAGAGTCCCAAAGAAGTTGGCCCCAAGGAGGAACACACCAAGGCACATGATAATTACATTAGCCAAGATTAAAGATAAGGACAGAATCTTAAAAGCAGCAAGAGAAAAGGAGACAGTTACCTACAAAGGAGTTCCCATAAGGCTATCAGCTGATTTCTCAAAAGAAACCTTGCAGGCAAGAAGGGGCTGGAAAGAAGTATTCCAAGTCATGAAAGGCAAGGACCTACATCCAAGATTACTCTAGCCAGCAAAGCTATCATTTAGAATGAAAAAGGAGATAAAGTGCTTTCCAGCCCTAGCTGGTGTAGCTCAGTGGATTGAGTGCGGGCCTGAGAATGAAAGGATCACGGTTCGATTCCCAGTCAGGGTACATGCCTGGGTTGCAGGCCAGTTCCCAGCAAGGGACACACAAGAGGCAACCATACATTGATATTTCTCTCCCTCTCTCTCTCTCCCTCCCCTTCCCTTCCCCTCTAAAGATAAATAAATAAAATGTTTTAAAATTTTCTTTAAAAAAAGTGCTTCCCAGATAAGGTCAAGTTAAAGGAGTTCATCATCACCAAGAACTTAGCATATGAAATGTTAAAGGGACACTGATCTAAGAAAAAGAAGATCAAAAATATGAACAACAAAATGACAACAAACTCACAGCTATTAACAACCAAATCTAAAAAACAAAACAAGCCCTGGCTGGTGTGGCTGGTGTGGCTCAGTGGATTGAGTGTCAGCCTGTGAACCAAGGGGTCACCAGTTCAATTCACAATCAGGACACATGCCTGGTTTGTAGGCCAGGTGCCCAGTTGGGGGCACATGAGAGGCAACCACACATTGATGTTTCTCTCCCTCTCTTTCTCCTTCCTTTCCCCTCTGTCTGAAAATAAATAAATAAAATCTTTAAAAACAAAACAAAAAACACAACTAAGCAAACACTAGAACAGGAACAAAATCACAGAAATGGAGATTAAGTGCAGGGTTATCAGCAGGGAAGAGGAGGACAGGAATGAAGGAAAGGTACAGAGAATAAGTAACATAAATGGTAGGTAGAAAATAGACAGGGGGAGGTTAAGAATAGTATAGGAAATGTAGAAGCCAAAGAAATTATATGTACGACCCATGGACATGAACTAAAAGAGGGGAATGTGGGTGGGAGGGGTGTACAGGGTAGAGGGGAATGAAGGGAGGAAAATGGGACAACTATAACAGCATAATCAATAAAATATATTTTTTAAAAAAGACAAAAGATCTAAACACATACTATACCAAAAAAGGTATTTGCCATTGCAAGTAAACATATAAAAAGATGCTCCATGTCATTAAACATCAAGGAAATGCAAATTTACACCAAAATAAGGTGTCATTACAAACCCACTAGAAAAGCTAAACTTTAAAAGACTTACAAAACCAAGTGCTGGTAAGGATGTGAGACAACTGGATGTCTCATACATTGCTGCCAAGTGGAAATTCTCTTATGAAGTGAACCATGCACTTACCATATGATCCAGCAATCTCACTCCTAAATTTATCCAAAAGGAATGAAAATGTATGTCCACAGAATACTTGTACGCAAATGCTTATAGCAGCTTTCCTCACAATAACCACAAATTGCAAATAAACCAACCGTTCCTCAGCGAGTAAGTGGATGAATGGTAGTATAATCATACACTGGAACACTACTCAGCCGTAAAGAGGGGTGGACTACTGATATACTTAACAGCATCAATGAATTTCAAAAGCATCATGCTAGATTAAAGAAGCCAGACACGAAACAGGCACATCCTGTGTGTATGATACCATTTTTATGAAATTCTAGAAAAGGTGGAACGGTGATCAATGGTGAAAAAGCAGATCAACGGCTGCCAAAAACTGGAGGCTGGTGAATACAAAAGAGCATCCCTGGGGTGATGCAGATGCTCTGCTTTGGCCGGGGTAGTATTGACATGTTTGCCAACACTCATTGAATTTTATGCTTAAAATTGATTAATTTTATTGTATGGCAGTTATACATCGATAAACTGATAAAAATGTTCTTAGCTCTCTAGGAAAATTGTACACGAATGCTAAGAAGTGCTTTCCACACCACCACTGAGCAAGTTCCACTAACCCCCATGCCGCTACTTGAAAGATCAGTAATGAAGACATAACATCAACTGACTTGTAACCTTAGGTTTAAAGTCATCACTAGTAATACCAGCTTCTTAAAAATACCTCCAGTACTATAACTAAACACAATGTATACATTGAATATAGAACTTTTCACACATTTGTTTCTTTGAAACACAAATTAATAAATTGTTTAATTGTTGTGTGGGTGGGTTGGGGGAAGAGTCTATGCATCAGAAGGTGGCTATGGAAACTGTCACTTGAATTAAAGAAAAGTTTATTGTGTACCTAAGACATTTTGGTCTCTGTGTAGAGAACCCTTCCGCCAAAGATGTACCACAGTGTACAGGAGGAAAAGAAAGTGCAAACCACAATTACAATTCAATGTGACATGAACAGTGATAAAAAAAAGGTGGACAGGGCGCTGTTAATACTGAAAATGAGATGAACTATGAAGATACAGAGATGGAGTCATCAGCAGGGTGTCCTACTCACGGCCCACGGGCGCACACAGCCCAGGATGGCTATGAACGCGGCCCAACGCAAAACTGTAAATCACTTAAAACTTTTTTTGCTCATCAGTTTTCGTTGGTGTTTGTGTATTTAATATATGGCCCAAGACAACTCTTCTTCTTCCAGCTGGGGCCAGAGACACAAAAAGGTGGGACACCCCTGAGAGGGAAGATGAACTTGATTGACCAAGGAAAGTGAATATTCTCCAATAACCCTGAGGGAGTCTTTGCTGAATGGGAGAGATAAGAAGGGACACCGATTTAATGTAACTTGTCATCCCATTTGACACAACCTGGGAAGTTAATTGCAAGAACGTGTACTTGTTTCAACACTTAGACTGCCCAGCAGGACTCTTCTTCTGTAGTTCAGTGTTCCTCGAAAAAGATGGCCATCTCTCAGGCAGTACTGGGGTACACCCTTGTAGACCAATACAGCTGTGACTTTTGGTACGTTGTCCTGGGAAAAAGACTCTGTTCCAAGGTGGATGTCTAGAAAATACAGCAATCAGCAGTAAAATAAAAAAAATAAATACATAAACCTCCTCTATAAATTCCTGAAAGTATTTAAAAAAAAAACAAAAACACAACAACCCACCTCTTACCATCCTCCCTACTCAGTTAAATCAAGCTGAAATAACAGAACAGAAAAGTACCACAATAATGCAGTTGCCAGGTGCCTCGGTCACTGCAGGCACAGGGGGACTGTATGCAAACACACAATGGCTTCCATTCTGCACCCCTGCAAGTGGGTCCAGGGCAGCCCCTTGGAACCAACACCAACCTACCGGAGGGCGGTCCTGCTTATCCACCCGGCCTGGGCTACTAGCTCCAAGGGAAACAGGGACACCAGCATGAAAACCCCGCCCGGTAGTTCCTGAGGCTTTTTACCTCCTTCCAGGCCAGTCGCATGTACAGCTGACCATGATCAGATACAGTGATCCTCCCCACTCTGAGCGGTGCGGCACCGTCTCTCTCCCCTCACTGAGAATGACTGCCCCGATGCACAGGAATGCGATGCAAAGCTGAATGCAGAGCCAATAGTCCTGTAAAAATAAAGCCCTCACTGGAAAAACTCCAGTACACACAACCCAGCAAGTATCCCCATGCCAGACTCTCAGATGTCACCTCCAGTCTCCTAAATCACTATGTTCATTTTATTCATTGTTCAAGTTCAAATACAAATATAAATCTTGGTTCTCACATAAGAAACAGCCCCCAATTCTAGGTAGTTACTACAAGCTAGGACATTTTCCATTTGATCATTTATACTGAGAAATGACCTCCAAGTTAGCAACAGCCGTTAGGTTAGTAACAGGGATCCGCCAGGCACTCCAAGGTGGTAACACCATCTGGTGGAATGGACAGAGGATCTCTAGCGACCTAAAGCCAATCTTTTGTCAAAAGGGAGTGGGACTGAAACCTCTGGTGCAGTGGGAAGAATACTTTTATACTCTAACACAGATTATTAATTACAGAAGAAAGTCTCGGCTGATTTGATTAAATATTAAATTCATAAATTAACCTGCACCTTATTAATGACATTCAAATTAATTGATGTGGTATCCCTAGCCAAACTAAAATTTGTAATTACATTCTACAAATTTAGAGCTTATGCAGCTTCTCTCTAAGGACCTTTCAGTTCTGTGATTCTACATCATCTATGATTGCGGAACATTTGTTTCTAATCAGGGCTGTGTTGACGAAACCTCGGCAGAGGCTAGATGATAGGTGACTTTATTAACTCATTTAACAAATACCTGTTGACCATCTACGATGTCCCAAGCACAGTTCTAGGCTTTGGGCTGAGAGTAAATAAGACATACAGTATGACACACTCCTGCTCTCTCGGAGTTTACAGACTGGTGAGGGTGGTGGCAGACAAGAAACAAGTGAAAATGTTAACAAAATGAGGTCAGAGTGACCATAATTTTAAAAGGAAAATGAAAGGGAAGGGCGGGGTTGGTGGTTTGGGTGGTTAGAGGTCTCTTGGAAGGAATATTTGAGATCCAAAGAGGAGCTAGTCTTCTCACGACAAAAAAATTTTTAAACAACCATTTCAGAGTGTACATCCAGATGAGCTTTTTTCAAAACTCTTTTGGGACTCCTCTCTGGTTTTCGCTTTCAGAGCCAATGTATGGACTCCATTAAGAAAAGGATGAAGAAACCAGAATTCAAAAAAATGAGGAGAGGCTTAGGAACTTCCAGGACATCTTTTAAACATCCCAACATCCAAATTATAGGGGTACCAGAAGGGGAAGAGGAAGAACAAGTGGAAAACTTATTTAAACACATAATAAAGGAGAACTTCCTCAATCTGGTAAAGGAAACAGACTTCCAGGAAGCTCAGAGAGTCCCAAA
The DNA here is from genome assembly GCA_004027475.1 of Anoura caudifer. NCBI lineage: Eukaryota > Metazoa > Chordata > Mammalia > Chiroptera > Phyllostomidae > Anoura > Anoura caudifer. The sequence goes on along the minus strand of PVKU01000653.1, from coordinate 163,722 downwards.
GAAGGTGGACCCAAGGAGGAACACGCCAAGGCACATCATAATTACATTAGCCAAGAATAAAATGAAGGAGAGAATTCTAGAAGCAGCAAGGGATAAGGGCATAGCCACCTACAAAGGAGTTCCCATCAGACTGTCAGCTGATTTCTCAAAAGAGACCTTACATGCAAGAAGGGGCTGGAAAGGAGTATTCCAAGTCATGAAAGGCAAGGACATACATCCAAGATTGCTCTATCCAGCAAAGCTGTCATTTAGAATGGAAGGGAAGATAAAGTGCTTCTCAGATAAGGTCAAGTTAAAGGAGTTCATCATCACCAAGCCCTTATCATATGAAATGTTAAAGGGACTTATCTAAGAAAAAGAAGATAAAAAATGTGACAGTCAAAAGACAGCAAACCCACAGATATTAACAACCACACCTAAAACATAAGCAAACTAAGCAAACAAGTAGAACAGGAACAGAAACACAGAAATGGAGATCACATGGAGGGTTAGCAATAGGGGAGTGGGAGGAGGAGAGAGGGGGAAAAGGTACAGAGAATAAGTAGCATAGGTGGTGGGTAGAAAATAGGCAGGGGGAGGGCAGGAATAGTGTGGGAAATGTAGAAGCTAAAGAACTTATGACACATGGACATGAACTAAAGGGGGAGAATGTGGGTGGGAGGGAGTGTGCAGGGTGGAGGGGAATGAAAGGGTGGAAATGGGACAACTGTAATAGCATAATCAATAAAATATATTTTTTAAAAAAGGAAAGAAAAGCAAGTGTGACTCAAAGCAGCATAATCCAGCTTTACTTGGACCCTGAACACCTTTGGAATATTTCTGATAAGTTATTCCAGTCTCAAAGTGTATACATTAACCTAATGTTCTGGTCGGGAAATGTGGGATAAGCTCTGAAGAGATCTAAGAACTCTGTGAGGTCCTTTCTTCTTGATGGAAAGTATCTCTAAGAAACACAAACCTTGGCAACCGTGCTGTTCTTATATTGTGAAGGTCCTCTTCCTTCTTCTAGGTAAGGATCTATAAAATAACACAGCAGTGAAAAAGAATTCTGCAAAGGCAGGAGGAAACCGTAGGAAATAGATAATACTGAGATGAAGGGAAGGGTAAAATAAAAGATTAAAAGAACAAAATCTGAAAAATATCTCCAAAACTTCTTCCCTCGCAGCTCAGCTTTCTAGACTTTAGGTTCTCATTAGATCTCTGAGGTACCCTCCCCATGGGTCCAGCCACCCACTTTCCATCCCTGCTTCTGCCAATGGTAAAACACTGATGTAACTCAGATGTTACATAGTAGCACATACCCCCACCTCTGTGTGTTCTCATTCCATGTATGAAATTATTTCTCTGAATTCCCTAAGTCAAACCTGTCACTGAAACATTTTAATTGAAAGCTTGTTTGATATATCCTCAAAGTGAACAAGGTTAAAAAGAGATCCCTATTTATCCTATTTATGCACCTATGCTGCCTGTTAAGTCATAACTGACCCACACAAACAGTCTTGCTGGAGCAAATCCAAGGAGAAAGTCTGTTTTGTATTGATCGCAGAGCATTCAGCTAAGTCTGTAAGTAAAGAATCCTAATTTCCAACGTAGGAAAATTCCAAACACCTGAAAGTTTTTATTTCATTATCAGTTAATGATGATATATCAAAAACCTCTTTATACACATAAAAAGAAATTAAGTCTCTCACCTCAAAATGGCACCCTGGGCAGCGTACTTACTTTTAGACTGTACTAAGAATACCTTTATATAACTCTGTATTAGGTACTTTTAGAAATGATACTTTTTATGAGAAAAAATTAAGTATGTCCATTATTTTCAAAAGGTACGTAGAGGATCCAAAGGAACTGTGAATGAGACCAAATTCTATATGTAACTATCAAAACTTCTTGGGTCAACAATTAAGTATTTGCTTTAAACTTTGTTAAAGTACAAAAAGCACACAGCACAATTTCTACATCAGGACAGTCATGCAGTAAATCTGGCTTGGTGTGAATATAGCTATTTGCATACATCTCCCTGGAAAGACATCCAAAAATGCTTAAATTAACCCCAAGATGGTAATATAAGTATAACCTAGGGCTGCCCATTCAATTTGTGCTAAGCGCTAATTATCTGCTGCTAGTTTCTTTCCTTCTAGTTCAGAAATATACCTTTAAATTTTCTTCATTAGCTAGGAAGATCCATATGCCTTAATCTATTAACAGGCTTGTATAATTGAAATGTCTTTTCTTCAGGATAAAAAGTGTTCTGATGTTGCCATCAGATCCAAAACTATACACGAGAGATCATCATGATTTACAAAACCATGGTTATCATTAATAATCACAAGAGAAGCAGATTTCCTTGCTACTTAGGAGAAACTCTATGCTAACACCAGCATATGAATTTTACTGCTTCTGTAATTACTTTCTACTGTTTTCTTTGCAGCAGCAGTAGATGGTTGCAATCAATTTTAGATTCTAATCCCCAGTCTCTGAGTGGGGCCTTTCATACTCAAGGAGCCAAATTCTCCTTCCTATTACGAAAATGTTGTTTGCGATGGTAGTATTTACCCCATCGCCATTCCTGCCCTTCAGTCAGCTGAGGTACACTTTGCATGTCACACAGCCTTTTTAAACCACAGAAATATGTCCAGCCCCTGTAAGCTTCTACAAAAATACCTGATTTAAACCTGAAAATCCTGCTCAGTAATTCCAAAACCAATGTAAAGTATTACGAAACATAAAATACAAAGATAAACCAAAATCACATATTTAATAATTGCAAATATATTTATTATATTTTACAGATTAGTTAAGTTATATACAAACAGTTTTACTATAAAATCCCAACAAATGTTATATTTTTCTCATTGGATCTGTAGAAGCCAATTTAGAAGTCTTCTAGTCCCCTAAATTTGCTTTCCTTAAATTATAAAAAAATAAAATCTGATAGTATTGATTTCAAGTTAAAGATGAAGAGGTGCTGTTATTAGATTTCAACACTCAAAAAGAGAAATTTCACCTGTCTGTACAAAGGTTTTTATATGCTTGACACTTAAAAGCACCATTGCAAGACTTTAAATGTGTAAATTGTTTGATTAAAATTTCCAAGGATATTCTTAAGATGGTGGAGGTTTAACTTTGTTCTAACAACTAGGATTGGGATGAAACTAACAAGAATTGTTCTCCTTCAACCCAACTTAAAAATGGTCCCTTCTGTCTCTCATCACCCCCTGACCAATTCTTTTAAAGGAGGGTAGTACATGGGAGAATTGTTAACCAAGCTGCTGGTCATTTGGTAGTGAGGCTGAGGTTGGAATCCCAAGGGAATGGTTTCCCACAATCCAATTAAGGTCAAGGTACCCTTAAATAGGGCAGAGGTGCTAGATTTCAGAAACATAAAACACAGCCTAAATTTCTGACATAAAATAGTATACTTCATTGTTTCTAAAAGAATGACTTTGCATTTTCAAAAGCTTTTTTTCAAGGCAAATACTGCCTTCTTCCCACCTGACACAGCTGGTGCCTGGAACCAGCCTGCTTCATAGTGTTACGTTTTCTTTATGATTACCTGAAGTGGAGGAGCACGAAACACCTTGACTAAGGGCTCTGAAAACATGCGACCAACTTCTGTGTTGTTGCACTCTCACTGTGTTTATGTACGTGTGTGCGTACACATATAGACACCAGAGGCAGTTCTTAGAGCAAACCAGATAGAAATAAAATAATAACCAGGTAGATTACTGACTGAGGTAGTAACTCTGCAAACTCTTCTGATGAAAAATCGTCCCCACACTGAAACAGGTTAAAAATTAAGAGGCTGTGACAGGAGGCACAGGGACTAAAGCAGACCACTGAAGGAGCTGGATGATTCCCTCAGTCTACCAGACGCACACCATGTCAAGCTACCTAAATAAGCCAAGCAGTCACTGCAAAAACTGGGATTCAAAAGCAAACTTTGGGCTATAGATACTAAGACTTTACAGTTGTTAAATCTATAGTTCTATCCTTTCCTGAAAGTACAGGCCTTGCTTCTTTCATTATTCCTTCTCCCTTTACTGAAACAGAACACAATAAACTTGGATACTGGCTGAAATCTCTATTTTACAATTCAAACTGGAAAATTCAGAACTGCGCATTTCCAAGTTTATGGTGTCACCCAGACAGGTTTGCAAAGTGACAGTGCTGAGGCTGGGCATTAGTAACACTGATTTTCTGCTGAGAGCATATATAACAAGACCAAATTGCTCTGATATCCCCTATCTTCTTCCTAGGAAAAGTCTAGGCTTTTAATTAAAAATAAATAAATGCCTACAATGTAATTATGACTTTCTAGTGTCTTTTACAATTTCCATCTGTTAAGATACACAAAAAAACAGTTAACTGTAAACTACAATAACATATACAGGACCCTCTCCAAAAAAGTTTGTACAGAAATTAAATATATTAGATGTTAAAATGTGGCAAAAAGATACAGCTTTCCCAAAGTAACAGAGTACTCCACAGTTTTGCGGCAATCCTTGGAAGTATCTTAGGTAGAACTTAATCTAAAAATAAAAACCCACCACATATTTTTCAGCCCAAGTTATTCTTCAAAGAAAAATAAAAGTAACACAAGATGATGTACCTTAAATTGGTAGCATATGTAAGATTATTTTGAGCCTTAAGGTAGAAGGGCCAAATCACTGAAATAAGAAAATACAGAGAAAACATAAAAACCCATTAATTTCAGAATGTTAGAGGGTCAAAAAAAGAGCCCAAAGTTTTTAAACAGGTACACATAATTTAAATGGAAAATGGGCTTTGAACTCTATATTGTTTCCCAAGAAAATAAGTTTTGAAAAGTGCAAAATTACACCTTAAAAGTTTCCCTCTTCATCTCAATAAACAAACATCCAAAAATACATTCAACTAAATAAAACAGGGGAGGATTAAAAATCACACTATCTCATCCTTCATTATCAGGGCTTGGCTTCAACCCTGGACCTTTCTCAGTGGGATATGTTGCAAAACAATATTAAACAAGGTTGCTGGATCCAAGCCGCATATCCTCTTAAAATAAAGTCAAAGGACAGCTGCCAATTTTTGTTTTAAAAGAAACCTCTAAGGTAGGAGTTAGTGTACGCTAGGGCCAGAGTCTATCAAACCATCTGAACATGGCAGCAAAACATCAAGTCCTTTGAAGCATGTTTTCTGGAGTCTACGAAACACTCTTTCTCTGTGCTCAAATGTCAAGCAATATCCAATAGCATCTTCTGTTTCTTGAATTCGTTTCTGGAACCTGCATCCATCCCGTGCAAATTCCTCCCATGGTCCTTTTCGGTCCTCGTCACCACTTACATAATACTCAGTAACTTCTTCAAGGAATGTTACCTATGAAGACAAAGACTAATTAATCACTCTTTAAGATCTTACAATCATCATTGAGGTAATTAATCCTTTCTACTACTAATTCTTTAGAATATCGGGTCTCAACTATAAAAGGAAGTTTAAAAAAGAATGAGTGCTGACTAGATGGCATCTGAATAAGCAGCAGTGGGCATCTTGTCATCTACCCTCGCCCTTTTTGGTTTTTGATGTCAACAGAATGAATACAGATGAGGAACTGTGATTTTCTTAATGTTATTAATCCTTACTTTTTAAAAATCCTTAGTGAAATATTATTCTGTGACACTCTTCTTCCAACATAACAAATATTTCCAAACAAAAGATTTCAGAAATATACACCTGGAAGGCAATGCTTTTATTAGGAGAGAAACATCAATCAGTTGCCTCTCACACACCCCCATACCTGGGTACCTGGCCCACAACCCAGGTATGTGCCCTGACTGGGAAACTGAACCTGGGACCTTTCTACGTTTCTAGTTTGCAAGACAACACCCAACTCACTGAGCCGCAACAGTCGAGGAAATATTCTTCTTATATTATTACTTTTGTAATCAGAATACACAAGTGAAATTTACCTTACAAACGAAGTACAGCAAAATTAACACATCTTTAAGGCTATAATACTATAAGAGACTTTGTAGTTAAGCTAAAAATCCTCCCTGTATTCCTCAATATACTATCACCATATATGTATTCATGAGAGTGACTATCATCATGCTCATGATCACATATAATGAGTGGCAGTCCCTGTTATTTGCTACTTAATTTCTAATATAAAAGTTTCTTTGTAAGATATCAAACTCAAGAGTAAATAGGTCCTTACTTTTAAAGTATGTTCAATAGTTACATCAGCTAATCCCACTGTGGCCTACCATCTTCATTCCCTTTACATCAGGCCAACAAATGCCCCCGAGGACAATTAGTAGGTACGTAAACCTTTACTAGGTATTGCATTCTAGTGTCACTTATTGTCACTAAAATAAATAATAACAACATTTACATAGTGTTTACCATATACCAGTGCTTTTCAAAGCACTTTATAATTTTTATCTCATTTAATCCTCATATCAACCCTATGGGGCACTATCATCATCTCCATTGTAAGTAAGGAAACACATGGAGAAGTTAAATGACTTCTTCAAATCACACAGCTTCCATATAGTATAATCAGTATTCAAATCCTGAGTCTGGCTCCACAATCTGTACTATGACTACGTTGTGCATTTTAAACTCAGATCTGAAAGCTTCATTATAAGAAATTTTGGCAGTACTGATTATTCCCATATACCTAAAGAACGGCAAGTAGTCAAAGGCTGTCAAATAATTTGACCAAATTTTAGACAATCTTTTATACAGGTTGCTTCTAGTTCAGTGAATAGTCTCAAACCTAGTTCACTCATCCCATTTTTACTCAATGAGTAAGCTAAAATGAGACATGCAGCTGGCCTGATGTCCCTGAACAATAAGAACTACCATTTAAAGGTAAAAGCAATGGATTATAAATTTTATTTACTCATCTCATTTAAATTATGCAATAACTCATATGGTATTATTATTATTCCCATCAGATAAATGAGTGATTCAAGGCCCTGAGAGGTCAAGTTACTTCCCTGGTTTGGCTGTATTCCCAAATTTCTTGGACCTAACTACTCAGAGTAGGGAACACAGGTCTCCAGTTGTCAAGTGCTCATTCCATTTCCAGACAATTTCTTAGCTATTCATTATATAAGTCATCGTGTTAGTGGTCCCTTAAAAACATAAAGCTCTTTTATGATGACATTTAGAGAACTGTAAACTAAAACTTAATTTTTAATATGATTTATTTTGCATCTACAGGTAAGATATAAGATTACCACATTTAAAGATATTTTCTACCCCAAGAATAGTTTCACAGTATTAAACCAGACATTTGGAACCAATGGATGAGGGTACTGTCCACCAGAAACTCCCTGATATAGCAGAATCTGAGGTCAATGGTAATTCATCCACTCCCTTCTCTGTCCAAATAAAGGTACAGGGACTAAAGAAACTTTGCCTCTATTAATAAGAGATATCCTGTGTGTTTGGGAAGGATTTCTCTCCAATTAATAACTTTAGCTGAATAAACAACGGAGAAAACAAAAAAGCAACTCAAAAGACTGCCAAAATAAAGTTAACCTGACAATGTACTGAACAATAAAATACTCGATAAAGTATTAAGATTAGCCTGGAAATTGGAAGCAACTACTTAAGACAAACCATTAAGTTGATCATAATTGTTTTACATGATTATTAAACTGTAGTTGGCTAATGATAACTAGTATTGCATTCTTTTTTTTTTTCTTTATACTCCTCTGCCCTCTACTCCCCCCACCATCATTCCCCCACCTTAGTTCATGGCCATGGGTTGTAGTACTGCATCCTTAAAGAAGAGGCAGTACCTCCTGTATTGTTTTGACCAGCAATCAAAATCATATACTTGTCATACAGTTTTTAATAAATTGTTTCCTTTCATGGCAAAAACCAAGTTAAATCTGACTTGCTTCCAGGTACCATCATCCCTCTGGGTTCAAATGGACAGGAATGAAGACACTTATTCTGACACCACATTTAACAACATTTTAAAACTCTGGGGCTATACCAGGACCTTCCCAACCTCCAGAAAAAAATTAAATCATGTATACATAAGGTTTAATTTTTCTGTTCCTTAAATAAGAGTGAAAAGTTGAAACTTGTAGGCATAGAGCTCAGAGTTGTCAACTCAAACAAAAACGGCACTTTCCTGCTAACATGTATACACCGGCATTTCCTATTTGGACACGGACAACACTCTACTTGAAGGGGAAACAGAGGGTCACTTCTCAATCCAAGGATATGGACCTAAGAAGCTTAGAGCTCTTCTTCAAACATATGTGCTGTTATGCCTCCAGAAAAGTCATGCCACTGTATATTTAACCATATCTAACCAGTCTGTACAAATTATCAGGCAAGTTAAAAGACACAAACGTAAAAACATACATATACCAAAAAAGGAGAAACAAACAAACCTTTTTCCTCTTGATATGTGCGTGTCTTTCTCCAGAAAAAGCCCCACCCTGTACCACGTCTGGAAATTCACTGTCTCGGCTCCCTAACAGTTGCAACTCACAGGAAAGTAAGGTTTGACACTCAGACATGGCTACAACGGGCTCAGCTGGCCTCTCTGAGTCATGACAGCCTTTCCAATTTTTCCCTGTTTGAAAGGGAGCCTTAAAGTTTAAAAGGTTGTAGGGGTCATCCGAATTACAGAAAGAATTCCACAGTTTGAGACTTTCTGCTTCATCTGCACTAGATTCCCAGTCATCTTCCTCCCCAGAATTATGGTCAGGAGACTCAGGAAGTCTTCCAATCTGGAGAGAATTCTCTAGGTCAGACCCATCAGACAAATCCTTCTCTGATTCGGACGGGTCTGGAGGAACAATTCTGGCAGCAGTCTGAATCGCTGCTGTAAAGTTCTGGGGATTATAAGGATCTACACTGCAGAAAGAGTTCCAAAGGTGAAGCCCTTCAGAGTCTTGTTCAAGGTCTGATTTTGAGAGTGAGCTATCACTATCAAAACCATCATCCTCAGCTTCCTCATTCCAGTCCTCACCTCCTGAATCAGAACTTGTTTCGAGGTCACTGGATGCACCTCCTAAAATGTAATCTATCAGTTTGTTACCACACGCTGGTCTGGCAGAAATGGGAGTATCATTTTCTACGTCTGAAGAGTCAACTACACTTATTTGGTCTGCCCCAGGCTCTCCTTCCATAGGTACCTCACAAGATGGACAGCTTTCCGAAGGGCCCTGTTTTTCCAAAGCAAGAGGAACCTCTTGAATCAATTCTATTTTTTCTTCTGTGGATTCCTGGGCAGTTCCAGGAATCGCTCCAGCTGGGGGAACGCACTGCGTTGGACTACCGCTGCAGGGCTTCGGATCCATCCGGAGAAGGTTGTGTTCCTCTTCCAGGCTGTGGTAACCATGATCTTGGTCGGGGGTGGGTAACGCTTGCCCCTTGTTAACCTGCTGAAGGAATTCGAGCCGTTTCATGCGAATATGGTGAATTTCTGGCAGGCCTTCTCTAGAAAGAGGTGGGCATTCCTGCCAGGAGGAGCTAGTGATCTCTGCATTCAGTGGCTGGGGTTGAGAATGGTCCTCAGGCAGACAGCTGCTTTCTGCATTTACCGTCTGGAAATCAACTAGCTCGCCACCTCCGATGCCCTTCTGAGAGCTAAGCTCTAGCCGAGGATGGCAGTCCAGATAAGAGGGGTTCAGCAAATAGGAGACAGCGCTGAAATTGCTTAAGTGCTGAATGTTTCGAGGCCAGGAGGAGGAAAGGCTAAGTTTCCGGTCAGAGAACAGCCTGGTGTGAAGGCCACTCGGCAACAGTTCCAATCCCCACAGCTGCTGCTCAGAGAGAAAAGTATGGGCCACAGAGTCCGAGGCTCTTCCTTGGGCCTTCCGTTCCAATTCTGGATCGGAGGATGAGCACTGCCAGTGGAAACTCTCCTCTACCCAGCCCAGAAGACTGGCAGCTGAGTCGGCTGAGGGGTCCAGCTGCAGCGAACTCAGAGGTTTCTGCGCCGTGGGGGAGGCCAGTTCCTCCCGAGCCCTCAGGGCTCTCAGGGCGCTGTAGCCTCCAGCGAAATCCAGCCATCTGGTCGGAATCATGCCACCCAAGAGCTGGCTCCAAATCAGCAGTTTCTGAAGAAGGCTGGGAAGCGGTGCGACGAGCTGGGAAAGCAGCTTCATCCAGTAGCTGGTCCGAGCCTCGGGCCGGGTAGAGCAAACTGGTTTGTGGTCCTGGGGTTGCTCTGCGGTAGGAGGTGTGGGGAACCTGCCAGTGCCAGGCGGCGGGGGCCGCAGGAAGAACGGCAGCTGGAACAGAGGGCCCGCTCGGATCGCCGGCCTTCCCCGCGGCAGGTCCGCTCCCGACTCCATTGCCCCTGCTCTTGGCAGCCTATGGCGTGGTGAGCAGACTAGGCGACTGGACCTCCTACGGGATCCGGAGAGGCCTACACAGTCCCAGCCTCGCCCTGTGGAGGAATCGGCGCCTCAAGTCGGTCCCCGGGCCCGTAGTAGAGCCAAAGAAGGCAGCGGCTTCGGCTTTGGTCAGCAAAAAACAGTCCGAAAAAGCAGGCACAGAACGTGGAGGCAGCCACGGCACCCATCCCGGCGGGGAAGAGGCGCCCTAATCCACTCAAGGCCTCGCCACCATACAGAGATCTCTCGTAGCAGCTGCGATGACTTTCCACCAGAAACAGACCGTTAAAAAACGCCTCGCTGCGCGCCCCGGAAGGGCTGGGCGGCCGAGCAGGCAACAGGCGCCGGGACAAACTCAGTTCAAAATGGCTGCAGGGCCAGCGCCGATGCGGAACAGCAGGCAACCGGATGGGGGACTAGGACACCACCGCAATACCACCAGCTCTGAGCCACTGAACGTCCCTAACAGAGCTCAGCGGGCGGGCCCTTCCGCGCTCTTCCGGGTGGGCGGTGGCTATTTAGCCCTTAGTGGTCCCTGTCGGCTTCCTTACCCTCGGTAGACCGAGCTTGCGCAAAGGAGGTTGCATCAGCCGAGGCCTGTGCTCTGCGCGTGCGCACTTGCTTCTCCGTGGACTTCTAGGAGACCGCACTGCCCTGCCCCCCCCCCCCCCCCCCCCCGCCCCCGCTGGAGGCAAGAGTGAGTGTTTCCGATAATTCCAGAGGTTCTCGGAACCCTCCTCAGGGTATAATGCACGCCCAAGGGTACACACTTATCTTAGACTTTTATATATCGGGGTTCAGTGCTACATAGATTATCACACGAGATGTGAGTTTAATAAGCGTTGGACAATGCTGTGTAAATATACCTCTAACAGTGTTAAGACAGGAATAATCCGGAGTGAATAATAATAGAAGTGAAAAAACACAAGTGCAAAATTAATGCACTCTTATGCATGTATTCCTGCCCCCTCAACTTTAGGATTTCTAAATCATTCTTTATCTTTGCCTGGAATGTAGCTTCCAGGTTCTTCAGTGTCCAATCCACATATACCGACCCCCTCACCCCTAAGGAAGTGTGAATTCTTGTTTCTCAGGTGGGTTTCTATTAGGCTATCTTTTTTCAATGAGTCAAACTGAAATCACAGAGGAGGAAACATAGTCCCAGAACTGTTTAATCTCTTTAATACTTCCCAGCAGGCAATGCCTTCAAATCATATTTATACCCAGAGCCCCCAGAACTATAGGATACAACATCCAAAGAAGAACCCACAGACCATATCCTTTGAAAAAAAATTTTGTCTAATAGTTTTAGCTGCTATATTTGATTCTCTTGGGAGTTTGGTCTTAGTTCATTTCCTTATTCCTGCTAAAATGTTTTAATCAACACCGTTGAAGTCAAGTATCACAGAGGGAAAGCAGCAGTAATGGGCACTAGAGATAGCAGGAAGAGCTTTCAGAAGCCAGGAGAAGCCCTGTTTCTCCTGCTTCATTGGGACTGCTCAACGAACAGCCACTTCTTTCTAGAAAACTAAGAAGTCCTCGATTTCTATGGTTTTACCCCTTATTACACTATTCATATCTCTGGAAAAAATATCTCATTTTCAGTCCTAAGAACTTCAGAAGGATGGATTAGTAATAGGAGTCAGTTTAATAATAGAAAAGAAAGAAATCCAATATGCACATTAACAACTCAGAAACCTCAGTTTCTTTGATTGATAAGTGAGGCTAATAATTCCTCTTTCAATGGGTTGGTGAGAGAACTAAATTGTTAATACAGAGCCTAGCCTTGATACAGTAGGGGAACAAACATCAGTTAATATTTGTTATTTATCAGCTAATAATTGTTTCCCATTGCCTACAGAATAAAGACTATGCAGACTCCTCCTACTATACTCTTCCAGCCTTTTCTCAAGTAACTTCCCTTTATGCATGTTATGTTCTAGGAACATTGAACCTGCTTTATGCCTTTACTCATGTTGTTTCTCAGCCAAGAAAGCCCTCACCTCCCCTGTTATATACCTATTCATATTTCAAGGTTGAACTCAGATGTCAACTCCTTGGGGTCTTTGCTAACCTCCTCAGTCAGAATTGTATTATACGCTTTTAAAGCACTTAACTCATTATATGCTGCATGCCTATTCTCTCCTGTTGGTCTCAGTTCCATAAGGGCTGTGTTCTGATACCTAGCATAGTGGTTCCCAAAGTATAGTCTGGGCACCCTTGAGGATCTCATTTTAAGACCCTTTCAAAGGATTCTCAAGGTCAAAAATAATTTTTTAATAAAGATGTCACATGTTAATGTGTATTTGGTTTATTCTTTTTAAATAAATATTTTTCAATTCCTCAATTTTGAGTTCTAAAACAGTAGCTACCAATAGATATAATTTACATAAACAAAAATTTCTTGGGATCCTCAATAATTTCTAAGAATGTAAAGAGGTCCTAAGATCAAAAAGTTTAGGGACCGTTGATCTAACATTGACTGGCACATAATAGGTGCCCAATAAATATTGAATAGAAGACTAATGATGCTTTAACATACTAGCATCTTCCTTATGACCAAGCATCTAGCATTCCACTCTCAACTTTGTCGCTAATACTACTTATATGATCCTGAACAAATTTTCTAAAAACTTTCTTAAATGGAATTCCCCTTCCTCCAAAACATCTAATCATTGGATACATAATTTTATTTTTTTAAAAGGGGGGAAAATCAATGGCTAACACTGTTTGACCCACCTTAGAGATCCCTAGAGACTCCACCCCACCAAACTTACTGGTCCACCCAAACTGCTTTTTCCATATGAATGGCTGGTCTTTGTTCAAGCTGCACAACTTCCTAAATCCTCTCCAACAAGTAACAGCTGGTCTCAGTGAGCCCCAGGACTGACACTAGCAGCACCAGCCTACATTCACAGCTTGGTTTCACCTGGGAATCTCCAGGCCAAGCACAAGTAGCAGCTATCTCAGATTCCTTTATGGTTCAAAGCAGGGTGGCCCCTGGAAAAACAGGTGGGGACTGGCCTTTGCCTGCATCACCTGGGAAACCCCAAGGCCAACGCACCCAGTGGACAGCTATAGACCATGTCAGAGTACCAGCACTCTTCCCCTGCACAGCTGATCCTCCGCAGAGGGCAGAGGTTGGTGGTAAATGGTCACAGCCAATCCTTGCCCCTGACTGGCCTGGGTAAATCCCTCCCACTGATCTACCAAAAACAACCAAGGCTCAACTACAAGAGGAGGGTGTTCTCAGCCCACACAAAGGGCTCGTCTTGAGTACCCAGCTTGGGTGATAAGAGAGGCTGTGCCACTGGACCCTACAGGACACCTACTATATTAGGCCACACTATCAAGACATGGAGGCAAAGCAGCTCTACCTAATACATAGAAACAAACACAAGGAGGCTGCCAAAACAAGGAAACAAACATGGCCCAAAAGAAAGAACAGATCAAAAGTCCAGGGAGAAAAACTAAACAATAAGCAATTTATCAGATGCAGAGTTCAAAACACCGATTATAAGGATGCTCAAGGAACTTAGTGAGGACCTCAACAGCATAAAACAGATTCAGTCAGAAACAAGGATACACTAATTGAAGCAAAGAACAATTTACAGGGAAACAACAGTAAAGTGGATGAAGCTGAGAATCAAATCAATGATTTGGAACATAAGGAAGCAATAAACAACCAATCAGAACAAGAAGAAAAAAATAATCCAAAAAAAGCAAGGACACTATAAGCAGCCTCTGGGGCAACTTCAAGTGTTTCAACATTCACATCACAGGGGTGCCAGACAGAGAGGAGAAAGAGCAAGACATCGGAACCCTATCTGAAAAAAAAAAAAAATAATGAAAGAAAACTTCCCTAATTTGGTGAGGGAAATAGGCATGCAAGTCCAGAAAGCACAGAGAATCCCAATTATGATGGCTGCAAAGAGGCCCACTCCAAGACACATCATAATTAAAACGCCAAGAGTTAAAGAGAGAATCTTAAAAGCATCAAGAGAAAAGAAGTTAGTTACCAGATGGTTGCCAGATTGGAGTGGTTAGGGGAAGAATGGGTGAAGAGGAGAGGAGATTAAGGAATACAAATAGGTAGTTACACAATAGGCAAGAGAATGTAAAGTACAGTATAAGAAACGTAGTAACCAAAGGACACATGACCCATGGACAGGAACAAAGGTGGGGGGATTGCCTGAGGGAGTAGGGAGTGCTAGGTGGAGGGGGGGGGCAAAGGGGGAAATTCAGGATAACCGTAATAGCATACTCAAAATATAATTTAAAAAAATAAAAGGGGAAAATGCGATCAGAAAGTATTGAAAAGCTATAAAAATATGTGACTGCCTTGTCAATCCTGACAGGTAAATAAAGTGTGAGCCAGCCTCCTCTAGCCTGCTATCAACTAGAGGGCAGAGAGGCAGGGCAGCTCTGTACACAAAGATAACATGTTGCTGTGTCTGTGTACATGCTGGTGAAGACAAGAAGTCTTTGGACTGGCAAATTGACTGGTACTTTAGCAGATCATTTCAATTTCGGTTACTTATGTTTATTTTTAAAGGTTTTGCTGGGACTAAGGTAAAAGGTGTATAATTTTTTACTTCACTTTTCAGAATTAGTACCACCTCCAAAATCTTATTTCTAAACATTCCGTACTCTAGACACCACCTCCTTTCTAACTCACTGCTCTGGTATCACGTATTCAGTGACTTATTAACCCCCAGAAATCTCAAAAACATTGCCATTACCACTGTTTTGTGATTCATCCTCTTTCACTTCCCTCCTCACTGAGCGTGAATTCCATGATCTAGCATCAAAAGTACCCCCTTGCAAAGACTCATTCTCTTGCCCTGCACTACTCCAACATTCTTCTTAGGCAAGATTCCTGCCTAAGTTACACCCAGCTATGCAGGTGTCCAGAGCCTATACCCTTGCAGCTAGTCAGTGCTGGAGAAAAGCACTCAGCTATGCTGACTGACACACTTCCTGTTTGTGATCACAAATTTCATCAATGCCAGACACTGCTACAGATATCCATATCCATAGTGGCTTTGCTTCTCCTATACTGAGACTGTTTCACAGGTTTCTTTTTTCATATTTCCAGCATGCTCATAAACATCAATTTATGATCACACTGCATACTTCACTAAGAAAATAAATACAATTGGACTTGAATAACCTCATCTTTCCATCACCAGATTCACCAATTTACCCACACCTGGACCCACACACTCTGCCTTCAATCCCATTACAAGCAAAGAAGCTTCCTGGATCCTATCCCTTCACGTCTATTCATGGAATTCTGCCCTCCCTTATTGCTTCTTTCCTGTAACATATAAATTTCTCTCTCAAGCCACTAGAGCACTCACATTAACACAGATTAACATCACCTATCCTAAAAATAAACTTTCTTGAGATACATGCCCCTCCAAGTTTTGGCACCACTATAGCAAAATTTCTCGATAACTATCCATGTTGGAGTTCTGGCCAAGACGGAGGCGTAGGTAGATACGCTTCACTTCCTCGCACAACCAAAAGGAGGATAACAACCAATTTAAAAACATAAAACAATGAGAACTGCCAGAAAATCAAACTGTATGGAAGTCTAACAACCAAGGAGTTACAGAAGAAACATTCATCCAGACTGGTAGGAGAGGTGGAGATAGGAAGCTGGGGCAGAGAGGATGTGCAACAAGGTGGCAGCTGGCAGACTGAGGTGGGTGAGGTGGTGGCTGGTAAACCAGATGGTCCCACATTCATGTGGGGATAAGCTGGGAGGAACACTGGGAAGTGAGATAAACCTTGCAACCCAGGGATCCAGCACCAGAAAGTAAAGCCTCAAAACCTCTAGTTGTAAAAACCTGTGAAGGGGCCAGTGGCGAGAGAAACTCCATCTCACAGGATTGTCTGTTGGAGAGGCTCATGGGATCCTAGAATGTACACAAGCACACCCACCGAGGACTCAGCACTTGAAAGGGCACAATCCGCTTGTGGGAAGCAAGGGAAGTGACAGAAGTGGGGCGAGAACTCCGCGAGCAAGGAGTGTTATTCCCTCTCTGGCCCCTCCCCCACATATAGCGCCACAACGCAGCAACGTGGGTTGCTCCACCTTAACTAATACCGAAGACTCCGCCCCTTACAATATAACAGGAGCACCAAGACAAAGAACTCTGGCCCAAATGAAAGAACAGATCAAAACTCCATAAAGAGAACTAAGCAACAAGGAGATAGACAACCTATCAGATGTTCAAAACATTGGTAATCAGGATGCTTACAGAAGTGATTGAGTACAGTCACAAAATAGAGGAAAAAGTGAAGGCTATGCTAAGTGAAATAAAGGAAAATGTACAGGGAACCAATAATGAAGGGAAGGAAACCAGGACTCAAATCAATGATTTGGAACAAAAGTAAGAAATAAACATCCAACCAGAACAGAATGAAGAAACAAGAATTCAAAAAAATGAGGAGAGGCTTAGGAACCTCTGGGACAACTTTAAATGTTCCAACATCCAAATCATAGAGGTGCTAGAAGGGAAAGAGGAAGAGCAAGAAATTGAAAACTTTGAACAAATAATGAAGGAAAACTTCCCCAATCTGACAAAGGAAATAGACTTCCAGGAAGTCCAGGATGCTCAGAGAGTTCCAAAGAAGTTGGACACATGGAGGCACACACCAAAGCATATCATAATTAAATTATCCAAGATTAAATATAAGGAGAAAATCTTAAAAGCAACAAGAGAAAAGGAGACAGTCACCTACAAAGGAGTTCCCATAAGACTATCAGCTGATTTCTCAAAAGAAACCTTGCAGGCAAGAAGGGGCTGGAAAGAAGTATTCCAAGTCATGAAAGGCAAGGACCCACATCCAAGATTACTCTATCCAGCAAAGCTATCATTTACAATGGAAGGGCAGATAAAGTGCTTCCCAGATAAGGTCAAGTTAAAGGAGTTCATCATCACCAAGGCCTTAGCATATGAAATGTTAAGGGGACTTATCTAAGAAAAAGAAGATAAAAAATGTGAACATTAAAATGACAACAAACTCAAAACTATCAACCAGTGAACCTAAAAAACAAAACAAAAACTAAGCAAACAGCCAGAACAGGAATAGAATCAGAGAAATGGACATCACATAGAGGGAGTTCAGTGGGGAGGGGAAAGGGAGGAATGGGGGCGGGGGAGTACAGGGAATAAGAAGCATAATTGGTAGGCACAAAATAGACAGGGAAAGATTAAGAACAGTGTGGAAAATGGAGAAGCCAAAGAACTTATATGTACGACCCATGGACATGAAATAGGGGTTGGGGGAATGATGATGGGAAGGGGGATACAGAGTAGAGGGGGATAAAAGGGAGAAAAAAATGGACAGCTGTAATAGCATAATTAATAAAATATGCCTAAGAAATACAAAAAATTATCCATGTTGATGGTCTCCACTTTTTCATGACCTTCTTCTCTTTAAGCTACTCCAATGTGGTTTTCATTCCCTCCATTCATTCAAACAGAGCTTATCAGTCACCAAGAGCATTTTGCCAAATCATTCTCTGTCATAGGTTGAACTGTACTACTTAGAAGATATTAAAGTCCTAATTCCCTAATTACAGTATCTTTGAATATGTCCTTATTTGGAAAAGTTTTTTGCAAGTTAAAACGAGGTCATTAGGTATGCTCTAATCCAGTATAACTATATCCTTATACAAAGGGAAAAATCGGACATACACCAACATGCACACACACCTGGAGAACACCATGTGAACATGAGGCAGACACTGAGGTGATGCATCTAAAAGCCAGGAATGCCACAGACTGACAGTAAACCACTAGAACCTAGGAAGAGGCATGGAACAGATTCTCCTTCTCAACCCTCAGAAGGAATCAACCCTGACAATACCTTGATCTTGGATGTCCATACTCCAGAACTGTGAGAAAAGAAACTTCTGTTGTTTAAGCCACCCAGTTTGTGTCACTTTGTTATGGCAGCCCTAGGATCTCAACGGTACTTGTCTTTAGGCTCCCATGACACCAATTTCTTGGTTTCCATGCAATTTCGGTGGCTCCTCTTCTACATGTCGACCTGCATCAGAGCTCAGTCCACCCCTGGGTTTTCTAGCCTCTCTAATCTAGGTGATCTCATCCAGTTCCATGGCATTCAATGCCACCTACGTGCTGAGCACTTCCATATCTAAACTCCAGACAGACCTCTCCCATTTCCACTTCCGCCCTGAGACACTGCCCTGCAATTCCTTGTGTCCAAGTCCGTCTCCCTAGCTGTACTGAAATTGAGGACAGGACCCACACCTTTTTCATCTTAGTTGCCACAGAGCCCAGTGCCTCACCTGACCCCAAGGAGGCTGTCAGTGTGGCCTGCTGACTAGACACCTCACACAAGTCCCAGTCACTACAATAACCTCACAGCTTAAAATGCTGCCTCACTTTTAACCTTTCAAATCCAATCTAATCTTTGCCTCCCCCAAATTCCCAGCAAGTTGAGTTACTTCATTTTTGCCACCTCTCTTTGAACCCAGAGAACCTGGGCTCCTGGGCTTCTTTTCTCTCCTCCTCAGGCAACCCCATTCCCCACTCAACTCTCTCACTCTCAGTCCCTCAGGATGGTTCAGATTTCTATCCCATCTGGCCAAGACATTTCCTTTAACTAAGACTCTTGCCAGACCCACGTACTAACTTTTATAAAAAATATTTTATTTATTTACTTTTAGAGAGAGGGGAAGGGAAGGAGAGAGAGGGAGAGAAACATCAATATGTGTTTGCCTCTTGCGTGCTCCCTACTGGGGACCTGGCCCACAACCCAGGCATGTGCTCTGACCAGGAATCAACCCGGTGACCCTTTGGTTCGCAGGCTGGTGCTCAATCCATTGAGCCACACCAGCCAGGGTCCCACATTCTAATTTTTAAAAGGTCCCTTGGGACTTGTCCAGCACTGCGGTTACCCCTCAAAACCACTTAGAAATACAGCAGGTGACACTTCCTCCTGTTTACTACTAAAAATCCCTTGGAATTTGCACAAAATTTCTCAGCATGAAATATGACTCCCCCTGGAAAGTTCTGAAAACTTCTGGGTAAAATGCTTGAACAAAGATCACATTGCCTTCATCTTCCATTTGGGGTATTCAACTCTGGGCTATGGCTCTGCTCTCTCATAAAATGGGGTTGGGTAAATATAACTAGGCAGTGACTTTTTTAAAAGTACAGGATTGTCTTTTTAAAAAATTATTCTTTTTTGAGACAGAGAGAGGAAAGAAGAGAGGGGGGGGAGAGAGAAAAGTAACATCAGTTTGTTGTTCCACTTATTTATGCATTCATTGGTTGATTCTTGTATGTGCCCTGACTGGGGATCAAACTTGCAACCTAGGCGTATCAGGACTCTATAACCAACTGAGCTACCACGTCAAGGTGAGGATTGTCTTAATTTACCTTTTAAACCTCAACCTGGTACCTGGTGCAGGACCCAGCATACAGCTAAAGGCCTGTATGCTCGGCGAATGGAGGCATGCTAGGTGAAAAGGTAATCCTGGTAAGCACAGTAAATGGCAATTAATAAATGAGCCATATCTACTTTCCAGGATAGTTGTAATAAGAAATGACGTCATATATATTAAAACACTCTGAAAACTAACATATACCATTTCAAGGAACTGTATTTAACATGGCCTAGAAGGAGTCAAACTTGCATTCAAATTCCAGATCCAAGCTGAGTGGCTGTGTCCTTAGTAAAATTCTTAATCCCAATGAGCTTCCGTTTCTTCATCTGTAAAATGGGGATAATAATACTCACCTGTTGTATCACGTTGTGAGGCTCTATTTAGTGACACATGTAAAACATCTAGTAAATTGCACCAGTACCTATAAAAGTTACTATTTGTAAATCATTAGTATTATTTTTCTCTTGTATACCAGATGTTTAAACATGTAAACATCAACCAATCGTGAAAATGATAGTTTTGTTTTTCTTAAATGTCATTTATTAAAAAATACAATTCCAGAGAAAGTAGGAGATACAAGGACATCCGGAAAGTGGGTACAATACATAGACCTTTTTAAACCAGGGGGCATAGAGGGTCCAAATAAAATGAGCTACAGGCACAAAGCCAGTAACGCATCTATGGTCCATTCATCTGGAGAAGTCCACTCCTGTTCCCCACTTCCCTAGCCTCTCCCCACAACAGCGAGCTTTATACTTGCCATTTTTAATTTAAAAGAAAAGTTTAAACTTCCTTGCTGCCCTATGGCTTCAATGAGTGGAGCTTCTTTCTCCAGTTATGGAATGAGTCAGCAAAGTGGGGGGATTTCTGATCCTTGGACCTGGGGAAGAAGCTGAGGAGGGAAGACAGTTTGCAAAGTATCCCCCATTATCACAGGGCACATCAGGCCAATGCTAGTTTAAAGCATTAATATCACACTCAAAGTCTCTCCCTCTTTTTTTCAAGGATGATACTCTTTGAAGGAAAGCGCAAGAGTGAATTTTAAATCCAAGTGATAGTAAATGTGGGGTATTAAGAGATAAGAGACCCAGTCTCTCCCTCCAAGCTCCAGGAGATCAATCCAGCCTCCTGGAGAGCAAAGAAAACCACTGAAAAAAACAAGTTTTGATGGGACCTCAGCCCCTTTCCTTTTGGCTCCAAACTAAGTAGGTGTATGGCCCCATAGAATGAGGGAAATTCTTATAAAAAATGTGACAGAATGGAGTTTGGGAGAGAAGCAGCACAAAAGTAGTTAGTGGTGGGTTACGGAAGTCTTCCCAGAATTAACCAGCAGGCAGCCACATTGGCATCTGCAGCCTAGGGCCCCTTCCCAGGGCTCGGATGCCCATGGGTGAAACGAAATCAAGGGCCAAGGCAGCATTTTCATCCCACAGAGAAATATGAAGAGAGAGACCTATGGGGGAGCAGCCCCAGTGCACTCACTGGGACCAGATGGCCCCCAGAAGGGCAAAAGAATGGAGGTGTAGAAGACATATTCAGGGTGAGTCCTGGCAAAGTAGAGGAAGAATTCCCCCCCAAAGAGCATGGGTCCCTGAATACAGCTCCTTTGCGGAACCCCATAAGAAAGGCCCTTCCTTTGACACATAGGTATCACGTTGCTCTCCTTTGGAGGCAAAATCAGAAAGGCCCAGCAGCACAGGCCTCAGACCAGCACGTGCAGCCCTCCCTGCCTCTTCCCAACCTGCCCTTAGAGAGGGGGGCTCTCACCAAGGACCCATTGGGCCGCTCTCCGAATAATTCCTATAGAGAGAAAAACAAAAAAACAAACAAATGCAACCCTAGAGAAAAGTCCAATAAGAACCTTAGTCATACAAAAAGTCCAAATAGTCTTCCTCTTTTTGCCTTCTGAGGCATATGTAAGTCCCTTCTCACAAGGCTTCCTGTCCAGTTAGGACAACATTACTATTTCATTTTTTAAAAATAAAAATAAAGATATCCACCCACCCTCCTCCCAAACTCTACTTCATACAGCCCACCCCACACACCCCAAACCAGGCATTGCTCCCTTGACACAAGGTAAACTTAAAACTTTGCTGCAATCTTACAGCCTCCAAGGGGCTGCTCATTACAACCAACTCAAATTCAGTCTGCAGAGGAGGGGATGGCAGAGAGCTTCTTCCTCTCCCTGCCTCCCACCACAGAGGCCCCATCCACCTGGACAGCAGGGAGGCCTGCCGAGGACCCTGCCCATTCATAAGAAAAAGACAAGTCAAGCAGCAAGAGTCCTCTCCCCTAGCTCCACCACCAGTCTGGGGCCCCGCTGGGCTCATGAGGTCTCATGACTTCGAGATCCTAGCGCGAACCAGCCAGTCTTCTCCTGGGCCAGGTCGAGCTCTCGCAGGCGGATGTGCACCTCTCCAAGGAGAATGTTCTCCCAGAATCCTTGCTCACTCAGCACACTCAGCTGTAGCTCCCGCTGATGCAGGTCTCCCTTGGGGATCCCATCATATACCAGCTGCAAACGCAGAGATTGGGGAGAGCAAAGTCGTAAGAGAGGGAACCCTGGTAGAGGGAGATGCTTACGTCTGTGGTCACTTGATCTGCTGAGGCGAACACCACTGTATCGCCCCAAAGTCCAAGGGAATAGAGAAGGCACACAGAAGCCAAAGGAAGCTTTAAAGAACTTTGTTCTTTGCTCAGAGTTCAAGCAGATGAGGGGCTTTTTTTTTATTAGAGACACTGCTCTTATCAGCAAAGGATCAGGAGACTCTTCTTCCCACAGGACAGGGGCCAGGCCACGCCCAGCTCTGGAACCCCAACCCTGAGGGTCCGCAGAATTTCCATCTAAAGGGCAAGAATAAACATGGCTTTCCAGGTCATCTAGTCTGGTCTGGTCTGTGTCACAACTACACGACCCTGCCCCTGCAACATCAGCAGCCATTGAGGATATTTAAAAGAATAGGTGTGGCCCTGTTCCAACACAACTTTATTTACAAACCCCTGCCCCACCCCAGCACCTTCCCCACACACCATTTCATTGTAGGTGGGGTTGCAGGTTTTCCGGGCCACTTTGGTTTTTTTCTTAGTGGTTTTCTGAGGGTCAGGAAGGAGATAAATCTTCACATAAGGGTCAGGGTCATTCCCATCCTGGAGCAATTGCTACAAAGGGAATGAAAACCAAAAAAAAAGATGAAGATTCTTCTACCTGTCTTTTTATCACCATTCCTGTGACCACACCCTGATCCAGACTCTCACCCCACACCTGGCTTCTCATAATGCATATAATTTACTTGGCTGCTTCCCAGCTCCCTCCATTCTGATAAAAATATCTACCATAATGTTAGGTGTCCTACTAAAATATCAGTCAGATTGCCTATTATATCCAGTCTATACTGTTTACACAAATGCTCAGGGCATGAATGAATGATCATATCCCCAGGTATCTCCCTGCCTCGCCCAGTGTCTTTGTCTATTTTGTTACTTGATGTAAGTAACCCTCTAAGATGTAGAGAAATGAGTCAGAGAAATTAAGTTCCTTGCTCAAGGTCAACCAATTAGTGATTCACCCAGCCTGATCCTTTTAAATCTTAAGTTAGATCTTATGCCTGTAGACCGCCAAGAGGAAGATTCATTTGATGTGAAACACAAGAAAGAATTTACCTGCAGAGATGGACTCCCCATGATCAATCGAGGGCCCAGATCTCATGAATAACAGCCTAAGGGCCATTTGCTGACAGGGACTTCTCACGTACGCCGCATACCAGGAAGAACCTCAGACTGAACTTTCAGGTTCCTGCACTATGTCCTGCTTAGTCAACGATGATGCAGCTGAGCCAACTATTGTAAGGGAGCTCCTGGTCTTGCCTTTTGACCAAGGGACTAAGACCTGCCAGGTCCCAATCAGAACTGCTCCATAATAACTAATCAGAACAGGACAACTTGGAAATCTCATCTGCATGAAACTGGGAACTTGGGTAGGAACTTTCTACAAAAAAGATGAGCTCCCCTTGTCTCACTGGAGAACAATTTAGATTGCTAACCCGAATCTGTGTCTGCCTGGTGGCAATTCTTTTTGCTCAAATAAATGCGTTTTTAACCTTTATTACAGTCTAAAATTAATTTTTGCCTACATGCTTCTGCTCAAAACCCCCCAGTGGTTCCCATCCCATTCAGGGTAAAAGCCCAGTCCTGACTATGCCCTCCAGTCAGCTGTGCTCTCCCCCAACTCATCAGTCCCCACTCTCCCCTTTGTTCCACAAGGCCCCCTTGCAGTTCCTCATGCACCCCAGGCGGGTCCCTGGCTTTTGGCTTTAACCGGACCCTCTGTTTGGAACAGTGTCCCCTCAGATATATATGCATGGCCTGCCCCTCACCTCCTCCATCTTTGCTCACATATGTCCTTCATCAACAAGGGCTTCCCTGATCACTCTATGCAAAACTGCCACTACCCTCATTCCAGCCCTGTATTATTTCTCTGCCTTATTTCTCACCAGAGCACTTGCCATGTATTTGTCTGTCTCTTCCTACTATTATATAAACCCCTGAGGGGAAGGATTTTGTTTTCCTTACCCTGTACCCAGAGCTAATGTAGCAGTGTCTGACTCCTACTAAGCACTAGATGAACATTTGTTGAATGAATGAATGAATGAATGAATGATGTTGTAAGAGTGAAACTCAGGTTTTTCTGATTCCAAAGCTCATGGTCCTTCTGCCACATACCAGTGTTCCAGCTTACAAAAGTCCAGCACATTACAAGAATTCAATAAAGTTCCCTCCCCTGCCCACTCACGATGTTCTTAGAATTGTACCAAAAATTTTAGTAATTATGTACTGCCTTGATTATTCTCCAGGGTGGTCATATGGCTGCCTTAATTGTACAATCAGGTAAAAAACCCTTGGGCTTCTCCCTCATTACAATCACCATGATTACCATAATAATACCAAATACTATGTTAAGTGTTCTACATGCATTATCTCATTTAATGCCCATACCACCCCTGGAGGTGGATACTAACATGATCTTTTTTTAAAATATATTTTATTGATTATGCTATTACAGTTGTCCCATTTTCCCCCTTCATTCCCCTCCACTCTATACATCCCCTCCCACCCACATTCCCCCCTCTTTAGTTCATGTCCGTGTGTCATAAGTTCTTTAGATTCTACATTTCCCACACTATTCCTGCCCTCCCCCTGTCTATTTTCTACCTACCATCTATGCTACTTATTCTCTGTACCTTTTCCCCCTCTCCTCCTCCCACTCCCCTGTTGCTAACCCTCCATGTGATCTCCATTTCTGTGGTTCTGTTCCTGTTCTAGTGGTTTGCTTACTTTGCTTTTAAGTATGATTGTTAATATCTGTGGGTTTGCTGCCTTTTTACTGTCATACTTTTTATCTTCTTTTTCTTAGGTAAGTCCCTTTAACATTTCATATAATAAGGGCTTGGTGATGATGAATTCCTTTAACTTGACTTTATCTGAGAAGCGCTTTATCTGCCCTCCCATTCTAAATGACAGCTTTGCTGGAGAGAGTAGTCTTAGATGTAGGTCCTTGACTTTCATGACTTGGAATTCTTCTTTCCAGCCCCTTCTTCCCTGTAAGGTCTCTTGAGAAATTAGCTGACAGTCTGATGGGAACTCCTTTGTAGGTAACTGTCTCCTTATCTCTTGCTGCTTCTAGGATTCTCTACTCCATTTTAATCTTGGGTAATGTAATTATGATGTGCCTTGGTGTGTTCTTCCTTGGGTCCAACTTCTTTGGGACTCTCTGAGCTTCCTGGACTTCCTGGAAGTCTATTTCCTTGGCTGGATTGGGGAGTTCTCCTTTATTATTTGTTCACATAAGTTTTCTACTTGTTGCTCTTCCTCTTCCCCTGCTGGTATCCCTATAATTCGGATGTTGGAACATTTAAAGATGTCCTGGAGGTTCCTAAGCCTCTCCTCATTTTTTGAGTTCTTGTTTCTACATTCTTTTCTGTTTGGATGTTTCTTTCTTCCTTCTGGTCCACTCCATTGATTTGAGTCCCAGTTTCCTTCCCATCACTATTGGTTCCCCATGCATTTTCCTTCATTTCACTTAGCGTAGCCTTCATTTGTTCCTCTAATTTGCGACCAAAATCAACCAATTCTGTGAGCATACTGATCACCAGTGCTTTGAACTGTGCATCTGATAGGTTAGCTATCTCTTTGTTGCTTAGATGTATTTGCTGTGGGGTTTTGATCTGTTCTTCCGTTTGGGCCATTTTTTTATTTTTGTCTTATAGCGCCTGTTATGTAGTGAGGGGCAGAGCCTTTGGTGTTCACAAGGGTGGGGCAGTCCAGTTGCTGGGCTGTGACTGTATGCGGGGGTGGGGTCAGAGAGAGAGCATTTGCATTTGTTCTGCTCTCTCTTGGTTTTCAGTCCTGTCCGCCACTTCCCACAAGCAAATTGGGCCCTTCTGGTGCTGGTTCCTGGGTGGGTGGGTTTGTGTACATCCTGGGACCCTGTGGGTCTCTCCAACGAACTCTCCTGTGAGGCTGGTAGTCTCTCTTGGCACCTCAACCCCCACAGGTATTTTCAATTGGTGTTTGAGGCTTTATTTCCCTGTGATGAGGCCCTGGGTTGCACGGTCTGGCTTGCTCCCCAGTTTTGCCTGGTTTATCTGCACACGAATGTGGGACCGCCTGGTCAGCCAGCTGCCTTGCATGCCTCAGTGGGTCTGCCAGCTGCCACCCTGCACCCCGTGGTCCACCAGCCGCCGCCTGGGCACCCGGGTCTGCCAGCCATCGCTTTTTCCTGCCACGACCCCTCTCTGCCAGCCACCCAACTTCACCCCTCTTACCAGTCTGGATGAATGTGTCTATTTTAACTCCTTGATTGTCTGACTTCTGTACGGTTCAATTTTCTGTCAGTTCTGCTTGTCATTTTGTTTCTAAATTTTTGTTGTCCTTAATTTGGTTGTGTGCGGAGGCACAGTGTGTCTACCTACGCCTCCATCTTGGCCCAAAGTCCTAACATGATCTTCATTCTAATGAGTCTCAGAGTACTTAGGCTACTTGCCGAAGATGACAGGTTGTAAGAAGTTGTATCTAGTATTGCTTGGTCATACCCTAGGCCTGGCATAGTAGCAGGCCCAATGTTAGGTACCCACCAAACTTGTGGTTACTCTCATGAGACAGGGGCAGTATAGGTTTCACCGGTCAGGAGAGTACCAGGAAAAAGATAAAGAATCATATGACAACTGCGCATGCACTTACCAAGCCCCGAATATGCATCACCATGATGAAGAGTTTATTGTTTTTGTAGGAGATGGACAGCTTCACCTCCCCTCCCACTTTCCCGACAGGACGGGCCCAAGAGCCATCTGTAGGGACAAAGAAAACCGAGAAAGGTCATGAGGCCAGCTCTGTTTCCATCTGGCGTCAGGCAGATGTTTATCTTCCTCTGACCCTCCTCTGCCGACATCTCCATGGCAGGTTCCTGATACCCCCTGGGGGATCTGCCAGGTGGCATCTGTGAACATGATTTAGAGTTGGGTTGGGGTGGGTCCATCCTATTTGTGTAACCCGTCAACTGAATACCCAGTCCCTGGGGAACCCACACAAGGAGCAGTGGATCCCGCAGCCTGAGTGGGAAACCAGATTCTGTAGCTAGCAAGCAAAGAAACAGAGACAAGTGAGGAAAAGAAAACTGGGAAGAGGCTGGGGCAGGGGAAGTTACCCTAGGGGATGGTTCAGAGGGATTGGCAGAAGCGTCACAAAGGCACTGTACCTGAGGACTTGGGGGCTGGGCTGGTACCCGCAGCCTTCTCATCCCGGGGCAGGGGGTGGAAGAAGGTATACACCAAATCACACTGGAATAAAATCAGTAAACAGGGTTGCTCTTCAATAAGACAATGGCCCAATAAGAAAGGAAAGAGACTATTCGAGATTAAAACAGACTTATACAACGTCACAACCAAGTGTAATATGCAGTTCTTACTTGGATCATGGCCCAAACAAGCCAAGTGTAAAAAGAATTTGGGGGATGAGAGGACAGTTTTGAATGAAGGCTACGTACTGGCTGATATGACACAATAATCATGTAAGAATATGTCCTTATGTTTTAGAGATACAGAGTGAGTATTAAGAAGTAGAATGGCTTATGTCAGGGATTTACTTTAAAATACTTCATACAAAAATAGATGAATATAGCAAAATATTAACTGCTTAGGTTAATGAATATGTGTGTGTGTGCACCAATTATACTGTCTCTCTAAAGTTCTCCTAATAAAAAGGTTTTTAAAAAGAAAAAAAAAAAAAAAACAAGTAAAACTAGGTCACTTCAGGTCAAAAGCAGCCTGTTCTTGCCTACCACTCCCTCCCCTGCGGGCACACACCCCTCCCTTAAGCACAGAAATGCCTGAGCCTGTCTTGGACAAAGACCATGAATCCTACTCTGAAGAATGCTTCCTAAATAACTCGGAAAAAAAAAAATGTGTGAAAATATCCATTCTAGCAGGAATAGTAAGAAAAAATGGACATAATCTAAATATCTTTCAAGAGGCAGATAGTTGAGGAGAAAATGGTATTCCAAATCAATGTATTAAAGTTATGTTTACTCTTAAAGAAAGAGTAAATAAAATTATGTTTACTCTAAACGCTAAGTGAAAAGAAGCAGAGTACAGAATTATATTTAAGTTATGACCACTATAAAACTGTGAGAGTCACATTTGCATGTGGACAAACAGGAAGGAAACAAGGAAATGGTTTGCTGATTTGTTAGGGTGATGGATCTGATGGCTATGTTTACTTATTTATACACATATTTATTATAAAAACAAATTATACCAAATTGTAATGCAATTTGTTTTTAAAAAATCTAAGTGGTGTTAAGAAAGAGCAGATCCAAGGAAAAAAAAAAACAAGACTCAATTGCATTTTTTAAAATAAAAACCTTCGGCCTTGGCATGCTCTCCCTAAGAGACCACACGAGACTTGCAGCCAGGGGAGCACTGGGCAGCAGCAGCTTGGCCCAGGCTGGTCCCCTGACCTTGTCTGCAGGGTCCCCTTTTCTCCGACTTTCCAGCGAGTTCAGGCCACCCTGCCTTGGCTCGTTTCTTTCCCATAACATTTCTAGAGAGCCAAAGCCACCCTGCCTAGCCTTTCTCCTGTTGCTTCTTCTACCCTGGGCCCTTCCTGGTTTCACTGTCCCCAACTTTAATAAATGTACTCTTAAAAAAAACAAAAATAAAAACAAGAACAAAAAACCCCAGCTTCAGTCTTTATGAAATCAAAAAGGAAGCTCAGGAATGTGAACCAATCGACTTGGAATTTCTTAATCAACACTAGTGAGGTAATTAGTCAAGTAAGACCCCTGCGGTGCCCACCTCCCACCAAGTGGCCCTTACCTGAAACAATCCTTTCTTTCCTTGTGCTAACAGCTTTCCTGTCCCACCCAGTTTCTACCTAGAAAAACCTTCCATCCTGTACAACTTCTTAAAGCCCCTTTCTATTTACTAGATGAAATGGTGCAGGATCCATGTATGTTTAGTAACCAATTTACTTGGTTGAATTTTTGTCCTTTAATAGTGGATACATAACCTAACCTCCACATGCAGCCTAGCAGGTAACCTATCACAGATTAACCTTTGTTTAGAGTTTATAACTTTGCCTCCATTAACCTGTGACTCCACCTAAAACATTAAAAAATGTATAAGATTTGCCTGATGCTATCTTGTGATCTGCTGTAAGTTTCTCTGCTAGAACTGGTTTGCAGGAACAAGCAGGGCCTGTTTTGCAGGATCAGGAGGTCAACCAGCTGAAATCACCTGGGAAGGCTGGAGCAGGCTGAAGGACCTCCAGTGACCTCCTGTAAACTTTCCTCATCATATCCTCCTTAGAATTCTAAAATCTTCCCGTGGGTGGACATTTTCTGCCATGTAGGAATCTGTGATGCATGGATAAACATGTTTCCTGACTGCGCGTGCCCTGGAAAGTCCCCTCTGATATACATGCGACGCTGAAGTCTACCTCGATGTTTATGCATAATTTCCCCTAATAAAGGCGGATTAGATGCTTTGCTCTTAGATACGTGTGTCCTCGCTTGCAGCCTTGTAATCAAGTTCCTTCTCATCAAATCACCAAGGAGTTGTCTTCTGGCTGACAACTATTAAGCATTCGGACCGCTTCTGTCCAGTGACAGACACACCCTCTATCTGCCCAAGACACTTTTCCTCGGGAACACGTTCCTTTCTCAGGTTCTGAGTTCCCCAAGCCCCCTGGGACCACAGGTGACTCCACACACGTCCAGTGTTTCTGTGCCTGACCCCGAGGGAGAGCTTGACCTCGCCCCCTCCTTCCGCTCCGCCTCCTCTGCAAGGGAAGACCAGGCCTGCGGAGCCCAAGGCTCACCCTGATAGGCAGCGGGCTCCCCACCCTTCCGCCTCCACCCTCCACCCCGCCCCCGGAGCAGCGCCCAAAAGGCCAGGACAAGGGGACTCCCACCCACCTCGGCCACCTCCGGGGCGGCGTGGATCAGGTGCCGGATGTAGCAGTTCAACTCCTCCCGGCGCCGCTCGGCCCCCGCCTCTCCCCGCGGGCGGCCAATCGTGAAGCGACTGGGGAAGCTGGCGAGGCCGGCGGACAAGGAAGCGCAGGAGAGGGGGACGAAAAAGAAAAGTAAGAGGCAACAGGACTTGTCACATTTCATTTGCTGTTTCAGCCACCTGACCCACATCTCTCACCACTCTCCCTTCCCAGGGACCCCACCCATTCCGTTCCTCTCGCAGCTCCCCAGGTCTGTGCCCAGGGCGCCCCCGGCAGTTCCGAGGACACCAGATGAGAAAGCCAAACTGCTGGGCAGAGTCCTATGGGTCCCCAGAAGTGCCGCGTGGGCTATGGAGTCCCCAGTTTTCCCCATCAGGGTAAAAATCATTTGAAAAATAATTTTTAAAAAATCCGTGGTGAAATACACTTAACAAAATTCACCATCGTAACTACCCATCGTTAAGTGTAAAGTTCAGTGACACGAAGCTACTGTCTCCAGAACTCTTTTCATTTGGCAAAACTGAAATTCCACCCATTAAACAACTCTTCATGTTCCCCTCCCCCCCCCCGACCTGGGCCAGCACCATTTTACTTTTTGTGTTTAAGAGTTTTACTATTATAGTGCTTAATATAAATGGAATATCACACGGCATTTGTCTCTCCGTGATTGGCTTATTTCACTTAGCATAATGTCCTCAAGGTTCATCCATGTTGTAGCATATGCCAGAATTTCTTTGTTTTTAAGTCTGCATATTGTGTAGCATTTGAAAAATGCTTTTACTCTTTAAAAGATTAGAAACCTTCAAACATCTTCACATTTAGTAAATCCCTCACATTTAGATCCAATTTGCTCTCCTTCTAAGCTTATTTTCAACTCTGGAGAGCTTGACCAGCAGGGGGAGCAC
Source organism: Anoura caudifer (assembly GCA_004027475.1). NCBI lineage: Eukaryota > Metazoa > Chordata > Mammalia > Chiroptera > Phyllostomidae > Anoura > Anoura caudifer. The sequence goes on along the minus strand of PVKU01000653.1, from coordinate 132,523 downwards.
TTGTTATCAAACTCATTACCAGGCCAAGAAAATCAAGTACCTTCGGTTGATCTATAGCTCCCCCAGCCCTGCACACCACCCATCCATTCTCCCTCTCCAGTGTCCCTCTAGCAGACAGTAAAGGGGGCAGCTACCTGGGCAACAGAGAAGAAGGGAAGAGCAGCCGCAGCTTATTGTGTAACTCCTGGAACTCCTCAAACGTCCGCTGGATATAAGTGGCCTCGTGAGCATTCTCTCGCATCACCTTTACCACATAAATCTGCAAAGGTTCCAGTCTTAGAAAACACCTGCCACAGCCTCCATACCCAACGAGGAGGGTAGGTAAGGGAACTGAAGTGTGTGCTTGTGTGTGTGTGTTGGGGGGTATACACTTTCCAGAAGGAAGAAGGCAAAAGTATCTCCAATGGAGGCAAAGGTGATGTATATGTGCGAGGATTTGAAAGCAAATATTTCCTGCACATGTTTCCCAAGACCCTTGACTCAGAGGGAGTAACCATCCAATTCAGCTCCTTGATTCCAGGCAGGCCACTCAGGCAAGGGAGAGGGACATGGTCCATGACTGCACCCAGCACAAAGTGCTAGGTGACTCCAGTGCCCACAGTGTGGATGTGAAGAAATAGAACCCAGTAATCTGGGGACATTGGGGAGCAAGAGAGGTTCAGACTAAAGAAGACGCTTACATAGGTCTTGTTGGGGTGGAAGACCTTCTCCTGGCGGCAGAGGAAGACATCACTGAGGCGGCCAGAGCGTTGAAGAGTGTATGTGCGGGGGGCAAAGGAAAGGGTCAGCCGGTCGTCTGAGCCCGTGAACTTCATCTGAGCCAGGTTATGGATGAAAAAATTGAGCTTTGTGGCTACACTGCCCAGGCTGGACTCAATCAACCTGTTGGTGTGAGAGGATGGAAAGGGGATGTCACCACAGACCCATGTCCCCACTGCCTGGACAGAGCTCTCTCAAGGAATATGCCCTGACACCTGAGACAACACTTCACTCACATCAAATCATTTTCCCTACGTCATATCCTCACAGAGCACACGACTGGCATACAATGATCTACATGCGATTTATTCATGTGCATCCAGGGGTCTTATCTCCCCTCGCTGCCCTCCTAAGCTGAAGAGTGTTGAACCAAGGTGGAAAGGAATTAAGGATTCTACCTAGACTCAACCAGGTGAGTATCTAAATATTGCATCAAACTGAATTTCAAGGTTCAGTACCATGTAACCTCACCAAGCACTATTCAATCTAGAGATTTTAGTCCAAAAGGAAAGGTTCTGTGTTAGACCACCAGAAAAAAAAAATTAGTTGGCAAAGTGCCAAAAGAGTGCACACTAAAATGGGAGACATCACCCATACAACACTGTAGGCATTCATACGCAGACAATCCCATGCCACACACAGTGCACCTAGAAACATTGTGAAACATGGGAAAATGAAACCATGAAATTCATGTTTTTAATAAGGGAGAGGGAAGGGTTTGATCCAGAGCGCTAAAAAGTTCTAAAAATTCATACTTGCTCCATAAACAAATTCTTTGACCAAGACCTGGTGAGGATGTAAGTAAGAGCAAACTGCAGTACCTCTATAAACAAAGATTAGCACCAGAGTGCAGATGGGTCTGAGAGATGCGAAGTAATTTGCCTAAGCGAGAGGCAAAATTGGGACAGCATACCCATTTGTCAACTCTTGGCTCTGCCACCTGTGCTAATAAGCCTTTTCCATTTCCCTAGCCCTGCTTCTCCCAAGCAGGCAGCCTGGAAATCAGTGACTTAGGGTGGGCAGCATGCTTTGTATGCAGAGTGTTACCTAGTAAAGTAGGTAGTAGCATTGGCCTCTGTGTCCTGAGGCCTCAGGGCATCATACACATACTTGAGGTCCTCCAAGTCTGAGAGCTCAGGGATCCCACAGGACAACATCTACAAGGAGAGTAAAGGAGAAGAGACAGTGCCTAAAACAACCAGGAATCTCGCTTCTTCCCCACTATAAGGCAAGATTTTATACAGCTATGCTCCCTAGCCCTCCTAAGGGGTGGCGGACAGATGCTGTGGACAGTGGCTGGAGGGCCACGAGAATGGAGGGGCTGGAGCAGGAAGCCAGACACCCACATAGACACCACTGTCCTGGGGCATCTGGGCCCTGCCTTTATCTAGAGCTCAAAAAAGTAGATCTCCAGGGATCCCTTGAATCAAGACAGGGAAATCTTAAAGAAGTGCCAAGGGCTAAAAAGGAGGGGTTCAGAAGGGATGGAGCTCCTCACCAGGCCCAGCAGGTTGAGGAAGAGGTGGGTGTGCTTGCGAATGAGGTTGTAGGCTTGGCAGCAAAGGTCAACAAAATCATGGAAGCGGCTGGAAGGCTTGTCACCCCCATTGATGACATACGCCATGTCCGAGGTGAAGACAAAGGGGGCACGGTCCCTGGGCCAAGGGGAACATACAGGTAGAAGGTCAACATGGAGGAGGAAGCCCACCCTGGGAGCTTATTGGGGATGGTTCCCCTCACCCCTCATCACCTATGTAAACCTGGATAGATGGGGCTCTCTGGTTTTTTTTTTTTTTTCCTACATTAATCCTAAAATGTCCCCAGAAACATCCTTCATTGGTTTCTTGTCCATGAACTAGCAGGATTTTTTCCCTGGGTATCTCATTGTATTCCCTTTGCTGTGGTTTGGGCTCTTTTCCTTTTGCTTAGTCCTCAGCAGAGAGAGCAGCTGGTCCCTGCCTTCTGCAAGACCCTGCAAGGACCTGACCCCTTTCTCAGTCTTCTCTTCTCCAAAGCTGCTCAGCCTGAACCATACTCTGAAGTGCAGCCCCTTCCATCATGGGCTTGTGTCCCAGCTCTGGTCCCAGCAGTGGAACCATTTCCACTGACCAACCCCCCCCACCCCCGCCCCGCAAACCCTACATACACATCCCTGCTTCAGAAGACCACCAAGGACCACTTACCGCTTAATGTTGCCGAACATCTGGGCATGTCCCAGGAAGCGGCCAAAATCAATGTGAAACATGTGGCCAGTTGTCTTCAGCATGATGTTGTCATTGTGTCGGTCACAGATGCCCAGGACATACGTGGCCACACAGCAGCCAGCACAGGAATAGATGAAGTTCTCCACAGCCTGGAAGGAGGAAAGGGAGACGGGAGAAGACATAAAGCTGGCCTGGAAGGACTCCATGGGCACAGCCAGAGTGAATTCCACCAGGTCTGGCCTCTCGTGAGTCCCAACAGTATCTCACATCTGCCTGTTCAGCCTTCATCATGTACACACTGATATACACAGACTCAGCGCTTGTATCTTATGGAGTATGACAAGATGGAAGGCTTCTATGTGTATCTCCACCACTTTATCTGAAATTCACCTTCCTCTGCACCTTTCTTTCTCCCAGGGAGCGTGGTTGGAAAGACAATGAACTCATCCAGAGCCCAAATTAGACCAGCCCAGGTGGAAGAAGCCTTAAAAGAGAGGAAGACTGACATATGCAACTTTCCCAATCAGTTGTGACCATCTTAACTCAAGCACACACTGAGGCAGCCAACTTAAGAGTCCCTTCTTGACCCTGCTCTGAACTCTTCCATCCTCCTCCCTGCCCCCCAAACAACAATTATCCCCAGTGTTCTTAGTAACAACTAAATGTTAATTCCACTAAAGTCACTTCACTCTGAAGAAGAGCTGAGGCAGCTTAACAGTTCTGGGTGTGTTTTACACTTGAAAATCAGAGATCTCTAGTTTGCAAAGTGTGTTATGTATATTTTTGAGTTTAAAGCAGGAGGGGAAAGGGAAGGGGTCGGATCTACCTTATTTTATCTGGTCAATACCTGTCCCTTATCTCTTTCCAAAAAGCAAAAATAGCTGGAATTATTAAATGGACACTTTCACCCTCTAAATCCTCTTTGTGACAATTATAGAATTCCCAAGAACTCCAGAAGGGTGCATCAGCAGAGGACGACAACCATCACAGCCAACCAGGAACGTACAGAGTTGGGAATGGAAGAAAGCTTCCCAGACAGAGAATGTGCACCCTCCCTACATCCCTCTACAAGTTTCCGCCATCCTGCACAGACCCTCCTTGAGTCCCACACCTCCCCAGACCTTCCCAGCTCACGCTGACTCCTTCCTCCACATTGATCTCCTGCAGCCACTCTGCGACCGCTGCTCGCTAAGGGTTTAGTCTTTTACTCCCCCCAGGGCTTAGGGATCTCCAGCGGCTTCTTGACTGTTCCACAAGGCCTGTTTCAAAACTAGCTGTACAGAGAAACCTCCCAGATACTTATTGAATTAAACCAGATGACTAACCCACAGGAAACTCAGAATAGAAAGTCTGTAAAGAAATCACAGAATGTGCCTTCTGGAAGCAAGACTATTTCTGTGGAAGGGAAGCATAGGAATAAAAGGAAACCAATCAATAAGGGATGTAACACATCAACTCCCAGCCTTGACTTTCACTTCCATCAGCTTGCCTTCTTGACACAGATGTTCTTTCTACCTGAAATGCATCCTCTTTTGACTTGCACGATAGCTGTGTGCCCATGGGCACATGAGTAGGTCCCATCACCTACGTTTGTAGGGTGTTAGCTCATGACCGGCAGGAAGTCTCACTGAACAAGGGGAGCTCTCCTGATTTAAGGGCTTTCACTTGCAGGGGGTAGGGAACTCTCTTTGCTGAGTAAGTGGCCAAGAACCAGGCATCTCTAGTTCTTTCCTACCGGAAGCCATCATAAGAAACTACCAGCATTATTCTAGCAGAAAGGCAAGAAGAGCTGACAAGCTAGCCATGAAAGACTTATTAAATACTAAAAGAGCTACTTTTCTGTGTGTGTATTCTTGTTGTATATACATCTCTCATATTTACTATGATTCTTTATTACCTTGGTAGGGAGGAATCATAATTCCAGCACCAATCATAGTGCCCCTATATGGGGGCTGTTTAATACCTGAAAAACACATGTGAGTAGAAACAGTATAGGTGGGGGGTGGGGGAGGGGTGGAGAATCCATTACTGCTCTCCAAGGGCAGGGGACCTGGAAGTCTGTAACATAGAGGGAGGGAATTTTGAGGGGTGTGGAAGGGATTACTAGCATCTAAAGGTATCATGGACATACACGTAGCTCCCTAAGCTGCAGCATAAGTTATCATGCGATGGGGATGGAGGGGTGAGACTCCAGAGGCAGGCAGAGCTGGGTTACATGTGCATGCGGCGCTGTGGATGTTGGACTTTTCTTTTAGGACACAGGGAACCTTTGGAGAACTTAGAGCAAGGGGGTGACATAAGCAGGTTTGCATTTTGTAAACCACGTCTGAAGTCAAGCAGAGAATGGTGATGGAAGGAGGAGGCAGGCTAGTGGTTCAGGGAACTGAGAGTAAAGTGCTGAAAGAAATGGAAAGAAAAGGACAGATGTGAGAACTGTTCGGGAGGAAGTGTCAGTAGGGCTTGGTACAGCAGAGGTGGAACAGTGGGAGCCACGAAAAGACCCACGGCTCTGGCTCGGGTGGCTGCACAGAGAGTCACACCGTTTCCTGAGAGCAAACACACAAAAAGCCGGTTTCGGTACAGGGCAGACAAGAAGCTGAGTTTTGCCTACACTGAGATGTCCAGCAAGCAGGTGGCTACAGAGTGTACAGCTCGAGAGAGGGAAGAGAGAAGACTTCGGAAGGCATTAGCACATGGGCGGTAAAGTAAGATGAGATGATGGGCTGGCACAAGAAGAATGCAGAGGGTACCGCAGGTCAGGAATTAAACCCTGAGGAACGTCAATGTTTAAGGCCATTTAAGATTATCTGAATAGATGTTCATGAAACAACATTCTGATTATGATTTGTCCACTATGTTTTCCCTCAGGGATAAAATGCATTGATCAATATAAATTAGTAATTGGATCCCCTTGGAAGTTCAACTGAATCAATTAGCATCTCTGGCTTACAGTCAGTCTCTTATGAGTGTGGTTATTGTGATTTGTTACCTCCCCTAAACTCAGTTAACCCAGAGACCAGAGCCATGAAACGGTGGCCCAGCCATGGACCACACACAGCAGGCCACCAAGGCCCTCCCCCCGGTAAAGCTCCACCTGAGGGACAGGTCAGCCCCTTTTCTATCACCCCCATCTCCTACCTAACCTTAATTCTGGCTTCCCGCTGCAGCCTTGCCACAAACCAGCTCCCAGACTAGGAACTAGCCAATCTTAATTCACATCTACATAAAGAGGAGTTGGGTTAAAATGATCTTTAAAGTCTCTTCCAACTAACATCTGTTCTATAAAGTACTGAACCCCTCAGAGGACGCAGAACTGAATAGGACCCATGATTAGGAGAGATACAGGCAGGTTCTCAAAGGCTGGCCCCCCTCCTCCAAAATTCAGTCTGACAGGGAACGCAGTGATGGTTTCTAGTTGGCTACCAGGAGATTTTCTGTCCACTTATGAGTCACTTGACCCACCCCCAGACATCTGGATATGCCAGCCAGCCAAGAAAGGGTGTGTCTTTCCTCCCAGCAGAGCCGAGCTGTCTCCTCTGAGCATAAGCAGGCCTCGAGGTAGCACCGCGATGTGCCAGACTCAGGGACACCCTGCCCCAGCCCTGCCTGCCACTCCCAGCCTTACCTTCTCGTATTCGTCCTCTCCAGGGTTGTGCTTCTGCAGCCAGTCGGCCAGGGGCCGGTCCTTGAAGGAGCCAGTCACCCCGTGCTCCACCTGGATCTTGCGGAGGGTCTCAGCATTGGGAATCATCTCCACCATTCCTGTGAGGGGGACACTGGGTCACTCTCCAGAACAGAGGGAGGGGACCGTCGGGAGAGCGCTACATGTGCTTGCCAGATGCTTCTCCGTAAATAAACTCTAGGGCACTTGGACCAAGTCTCATAACAAGGGGAGCAGATCATGATAGGAAGGGTGTCATTTCCCAGGTCTCACATGCAGCATTGTGACTCTGGTCTCTCCTATTCATAGCTGCTGCTCCTTTTTGTTTTTAATTTTTACTCTGGGAATTTTCAAATGCATATAAGAATAAAGAAATGGGTCATGTACTCACACATATCCACTGCCCAGTTTCAAAAATCATCAACACTTTGCTAATCTTGTCTCATCTATTTCACTCACCCAACGGTGCTGCCTCCCCCCGGCCTGGCTGGAGTATTTTAAAGCAAATACCAGACATTTCATTTCACTTGTAAATATTTCAAGTACAAATAATAAGGACAAAACCATGATGCCATTATCACATCCAAAAATTAACAATCATTCTTTAGTCTCATTTAAACTAATCTCACCCAACCCAGTCCCTATTCATATTTTCTTTTCACAGTTGGTTCAGGTGAATCAGGATCCAAAGTCTACAGAGTACGTTCGGCTGTTCTGTTTTATGTCTCTCTTCCCTGCCTTCTTTCTTTATGCCATTCCACAGCTTCTGATGAAATCATCTTGCCCTTTCGATGTTTCCGGAGAAGCACAAAGGTGGTGTTGGGAATAGGCAAAAGGGCAGAAAGCAAAGGGCATCCCCCCATCCTACCCTCTGCCCCATTCACAGCTCTGTCCACTGCCAACTGACCTCTGCCCCTGCCGGTGGAGAAGCAGCGGAAAATCACCATGCGCATGTCCAGCCCCTCCTGGACCCAGATCTTGCTCATGATGCGAATCATCTGCAGGGTGAGCATGTCTTGACGAAGGTCATCCCCACACTGGAGGGAGGAAGAGAATGATGACCAGAACCATCTCTACTGCCTTCCTTGGCTCCCAGATCTCCCAGAAGGATCCAAACTATAGTGACAGGGACTACCCAGTTGTCCACCTCTGACCTGCCTACTCAGCTCACACCAGGTCAAACCACCAGAGACGGGCTATGCAGTGTTCTGGCTCTTCCCAAACCCCACGTCCCCATCAAAACTGAAGCCAGGTTCCCCTTCTTCACACATCCCTCCTGACCATCAAGCCCTTTTAAATCTTGAATGTTTATACCTTGGATTCAGAACTTACACACCGCAAATACATACATACATACATACATACATACATATAAAATCAAATCACATGTGCATTTCATGTCCACCCACTAGATTACATGCCTTGAAACTATCATTCGCTTATCCAAAACATGGATGTATCAGTTAGAGGGCCTTATGGTTCAACCAGTCCAATCTGCATCTGATATATTAATTTCCTCTTTGACATCACTGCCACATAGTCATTCAGCCTCTGCTTGAATACCCCCAGGGACAAGCAGATCACCACCTTACCTATTCCATTGTGGGGGTAGCTCTGCCTCCTAGAAAGTGCTTCTGTATATCCAGCTGTCAGTTGCCTCCCTGAATGTCCCAACCCCTGGGGCCATGCGGAATCAGCTTATTTCCTTTTTCATCTGATGGTCTTTCATATATTAAGATGACAACGTGGAATAGCAGAAACAGAACCAGCCCAGGGCTGCTTCTGCCACCTTGGGCTCCCCCCCTTCCCTCTACCACCTTCGTCCCACCAGGCTTGAGGGCAATGTCCTCACCTTGAAGATGACTCTGATGTTCTCACCCATTGGATCCACATTCTGGAAGGAGAGCTTGAGGGGGACTGCATTGGAATTGAAGTAGGAACAGTCCTGCCACAGCAGAGAAGGTAGTGAGGAGGAGCGGGTTGGTCGGTGCCCAGGAAGGAGAATGGCCTGTCTACTTGGGTCAAGCTGCTTCCCACCACCTGCTGGTTTCTTCCAGATTTTCTCAGGGGCCCTATTCCTTCCCGAGCACCATCGTTGTGCAGCTTGTTGAGAGCTCAGCTCGAGCACCCGCTCTCTCATCCCTTCAGTTCATTCTGCACACAACTTATGGGTTGTGTGGCTTCTGGTAAGTCATGTGTCCCATCCAGTAAGTCATGTGTCCCATCTACACCTCAGTTTACTCCGCCGTGAAACGGGGTTCCCAACAGTTGCGACTTTCTAAGTCATGAGGATGAAATGTAATAACCAGCTTGAAGCACTCAGCAGTGCCAGGAGCCAAGAGTGCTCTTAAATAACACACGACAGCTTCTCCAGCCCGGCTTCAACCCAACACGGTCACGAGACACTTCCCTAGCACTCCACCCTATCACCCCACAGCTACTGGAGAAAAGCCCCTGTATGCCAGGGTTGGGGGAAGACCCCAAACATGCCTTTCTTCCTCATCTTTTTCAACATGGGTGTGCAAGGACTTCGCCTCCACTGAACCCTCCCCACTCCAGGAACCTGAAACCCACCAGTCACTTACCCTGGGCACGATGCCCTTAACCAGAAGACTGGGGCTGAGCGGCAGGCGACAGGAGCCGTTGAGGGCAAAGAACTGTTTCACCTCCTCCAGGCCATTGCGGAGGATCCCCTGAGAGAACGGGAGGAGGCAAAGGAAAAGGGGTGAGGTGAGGGGCCCATAGCTGCACTCAGCACCAGGCCTCTCCCCAGGGCAGGCATCCAACAGTGACTGGTCTGAAAACAGCCCCCTGGGAATATGGACAGCCTCCAGGAGACTGTGGGGAAGAAAGACCAGCCCTCCCATACCGCAGCCTGGGACAGTGTGCCGGCAGTGAGCCCAGCACCTCAAGAGGCTAGATGATGACAGAGCAGCGTAAGGCAGGCCGCGTGAACCAAGGGAGCAAGCTGAGAGTCAAAGGGAAGAGGCTGCTCAGACTGCTGCCAAGAAAACCTGACAACTTGGACTTTACAATCTCGATTTTCAAATGTTAGCCACAGGCACACTGCTGGCCTAACTCAGCCTGTCTGTGCAAACTGGGAAAGGTGCCCTCTGTGGGTTGGCCACGGCACTCAGCATGGCGAACAGAGTCTCACCGCATTTCAGCCCTCACTGGCCCCCTCTGCCCGGGGGCTCTTGTGTAGGGAACAACTTACTACATAAGAGCAGTGAACAACTGTGCTCAGCCTTTAAGGCAAAGAGTTAAATAAAAATTTTAATACTTTGCTGGCCAAACAAAACATATCCATGGGCTTTGTCCAGCTTGCAGACTGTCAGTTTGTAACCTAGGGGTTAGAGAGTCACATTTGTCCAGCCCCTAAATCAGAGATGGCCGAGGGCCATCCTGCTGGTTAGGATGCCTAGGAAGTTCATGACTGGCTGCAGAAGCCCAGGACCAGAAGCCCAGGTGAGTGCAGCCTCGGTGCACTCACCTGCCGTGCAGATGGGGTGGCCTCCCGGACCTGCTGGGCCAGCTTGGCCAGGGTGTTGACAAGCCAGCACTGGCGGTTAAACTCCTCCCTGAGCCCCTTGCCACAGCAGCACAGCAAGGCCGCCAGCAGGTACTGGTAGCGGATGCTGAACTGGGAGTCCTTGAGGCCATCCTTCAGCAACCTGCAAGGCAAACAAAGTGGGGAGTCAGGCCACTCAAAGGATCACAGGCAAGGGAGTGTAGGGGGAGAGGGATCAGACCCAGCTCCAACCCCAGACTTGGGAGAGAAAATAGCTCTGCACGCACGGCTCATACAGAGGTGTTCCTCCGTATCCCAGTCTGCGCCCACTCTGCCCTTAAGTAGAGCTCAAAGCCCCTTGGCATCCATTTCTCCTCTCTTTCCACCACGTGTGGGTGGGTAGGAGGGCCAGGGAAGATCCTCGCTGTGCTACCCAGGAGTGGACTGAGACCCCTGAGTATAAGGGGCTGGCCCAAAGCCACATGGTAAGTGAGCAGCATACTAAACCCCACCCTGCATGCCTAGGACTCAAACACTCTCAAGTAAAGGACCCACATCTCCCCCACCATTTTTGCACACAGTTTTACCAGAAGAAGTAGTGAGTCACTCTCAAGTCAGAGATTGCCCGTTTCAGGAGGAAGCGCACCAAGGGGCTATCCAGGTAGCACTCATACTTTAGGGCCTGTTTAGGAGAGAGGGAAGATGAGGCTATATTGACTGCCTGTAATCTATACTGACCACTACCTCCACCCTCGGTTCTAAGGGGGAGAATGCAGACCAAGCTGGGGAGTGGGGGCAGGACTGTCAGAACTGGAGGGCAGGCCATTCCACCCACCTGCACGAGCTGGGGCAGGTAGTCAAGGAGCTCAGCATCCGACAAGGAGCCGATCCACTGGACAGCCATACGCCGCACCTCCTGGTCCGGGAAGCTGTGAAACAGAGCCCAGCACTCTGACCACCCAGCCACAAGCCCCGGAGTGAGCCAGCACCTCACACCTGAGCTTTGGAGGCATGGGTGGAGAAAAGACAATCTCTCAGACTCTGCCAAAGCTAGTAGAAGAATCCTTAGCACCTTCTCTGGAGAGTAACCTTGAGAATGGCCCTGCCCTCTGGTCAAAGCTGGACTCAGGCCACAGATAAACAGGAGGGTGGTCATGTTCCTTCCTTGTATGACTTAAAGAGAACAGGACAGAGCCCTCAATCCCACTCCTAAAGACCTCTTCCTTAGCTCCCACTGTGCCAGAAACTCCTGTCACCAAAGAGCCCTCAGGAGGGTCAAAGCATTGTGTCTTGGTACTGCCCTTTAATGCCAAGTGAATAAGAAAGAGTTGTGGAATTTTATATAAGCCTGTACACCTTGGCAGAATTAGTTTAGTAGAGCCCAACCATTGCCACAAAAAGTCCCGAAGGCAAGACAGGATAGAGTACATTTGAATTTCTGAAAAGGTGAGAAAGAAGCCAAGAATGCCGGGTACTGTCTGGGAAAGGGAGCCCCATGGTCTGAGACTGGGAGCCTTGTGTCCCCCGAGAAATCTTCAGAGGAGAGAGAGAAGAGAGGACTGTTAGAGTAGAACTAAACGAGAAGGTCTGGGTCACACGGGTGTGTGCACTTGCCAAAACTCGGCAACTGTGTGGGTAAGGCTGGGGCATTTCCTTACAAGTAAGTTTCGCCTCAAAAGAAAAAAAAAACAAACATTGAGCTCTAGCCAATGATATTCATGCTAAAGTATTTAGGGGTGGAGTTATGATGCCTGCAATTTACATCAAAATGCATTAAAAATAAGATGGATTGAAGGAAGGATGGATGGATGGATACACATATAATAAAGGAAACAGAGCAAATGCTAATGATTAGAGTCCAGGTGGTAGGTAGACAGATGTTCACTGTAAAATGTTCAATTTTGTTATTACATGTTTGAGAAATGTCCATAATGTAACACTGGGGAAGGGAATGAGACAAAAACAGAAAAGGAGAAGTGGAAAAGCCCTGAATTTCCAGCCCCACTTTATCACTTTGCCCAGGGCTGGCTCAGGTCAGCTGGCTTAGGCCACTGGCTTTTCCCAGTGGACAGTGTGAAGCACTGGCTTCCGGAAGGACACCTGGTCAGTAAAGGTGAGTGTTACAACTCACGTGGCATGTAGGAGCCCCAGGGCATCCTGGTGGTTCATGTGGGTCCACTGCTTCAGGAGAACATAGATGTCGGGCAGGCAAGCCCACTCCCAGCTGGGGGCGCTGGCGAGTACCAGTGGAAGTGAGCTCACCTCCGAGTGGCAATAATATCGCTTCTCCCACAGGCGCTTCTTGTCAGCATCAGTGAGCCTGGGGTGCGGGTAGTAGGGGAGGTGAGAGAGCAAAGTCAGCCAGAGGGTAGGGTATTTATTCTCCAACAGAATGCTACACTCTCCAACTCTGGTTCCTCAACTACGCAGCATTACGGTCACTTGAGGAGCTTTGTACATTTCTCATGCCCAGGCCACAGCCCATACTAATTAACTCATAATGTCTGGGGAAGTGACATTGGTATTTTCAAAAGATAATAGGTGACTGCAGTATGGAAAGGAAAGCGGGGCCCAAATCTCATCTTCGATGTTGACTCTGGGATGTCTCAGACCTGAGACAGAATGCAGGGCCAAAGGCACAGAATTTACTCCTCCTAAGGATGCCCGTTTGGGGCACCACTCCCAAGTACAGCCACCAGAGGGCAGTGGTCCCCACAGGGCAGGGTTTGGGCAGCTCAGAGACGTCCTGGGGCTTCCTGGGCCAGCTGGAGGATTTGTAGGACCTACAGCTAATTAGGCCTTGCCTGAGATCAGGGGTCTAATGGGAGAAGGGAGCTGAGGGACCGATGAAGCCAGAGGTCCAGCAGAGGAGTTGGGGCAGACTCAGCTACTCTGGCTGCACTGGGTGGGACAGGAAGGAGAGAGATGAGCCCTGTCTCCGTCTGTTTCCCCCACCCACAACAGGCACAGGGCTGTGCAGGAGCCAGAGAGGTGTACGGAGACAGCAGGCATCCCTCCAGCTCCTCCAGGTCCTGATTGCTCCGCCCCCTTCTCTAATCCTGGTGAGAGAAGCAGCCCCAGGGATGACATCAGCTTGGACTCCCTTACCCCTAAGAGCTGCCAGCTTGCTTTGACACCTGATCCTTTTTGAAAAGTGATAAGGCCAGAGAAACACAAAGGCTGTGGGTATGGAAGGAACAGGAGATGGGGGCAGGTGGTGCAGTCAGCAGCCCGCTGCCCCGGTGGACAGCAAGTAGTAGACAGCGTATCTGCAGTGTAGGGCAAAGCTCTGGTCCTCCTGGCAAGCTGAGTCTGTGCCAAGTTTCCAGCATGGGGGTGGGCATTCCCAGATCTAATTTCCTAACCCATAGGGCTCCACCTGCCTAGCATCAGCTCATGAGAAAAGGCCTAGGGCCTGCCCTCAGCAGAACCCTCTCTCTACCACTTCCTGCCCAGGTGGCAATGCCCACCCCATCCCACCTCTACTCCCAAAGGAAGAAGATAAGGTCATGAAGCTGGGAGGTGAGAGAGGTCAGTCAGAATGTGATAGACTTAGTGGGGGCTGAGCCACACGTGGGGGATGTCGTGGGCCTCACCAGTACAGAGATTCCTTCTGCATGATGTTCTTAAGCACACGTTGGTCTTCCTCCCGGAGGCTGCCAAACTCATAGCAGGGGCTGAACTTGTCTCCAGAGGGGCTGGTGAACTTGATGTCGAAGGCGGAGGCAGGGAAGTCAATCTGAGGGGTGGCATCAGTGAAGCAAGAAGAGAGAACAGGAAGTGAGAGGGGGCTGCCACCTACTCGGGTCTCCAGCTTCTCCCTCACATGCCAGTGTTCCCACCTCCCTTGCCTACCCTCAGGTCCTTTGTCGACAACATAACCCTGTTAAACTTGGAGCTCTCTAAAGTCCCTTTCAGCTGTAACTTTGAACAAAATAAGAGAAGTAATGGAAAGAAATAAAAATGGGCAAGTGAGGGAGAGGTTGGCCTGAAGTGCATCTGGGTGAGGGAGGGAGAGGCCTCAGCCAGAGCTCTGAAGTAAAGTGTCGCCAGGCTGAGCCTCTGGACCCTCTGAGCCGAGGTGGGGGAGCCTTCAGCGCCGCGCTGGAGGGCACTGCTGCCTGGTGGGAGTCAGGCCACGCACCAGGTGAGGGCCCTTCCAATCTAAAGCCTGAGACCCTGGGTTCCCTGCTCTATGCTGCCAAGTGTCTGTCCTCCTAAAAGGGATATCGAAACTGTTAAGTCAGTTCCCAGAAGGAGTTCTATGTTCCCTCATTCAGCAAATGTTTACTGAACCCTAGTATGTGCCAAGCACTGTTCTATGCCCTCCACGTAGAGTGGAAAATACGACAGACAAGAATGCTTTTTGAAGCTTTCATTCTGTATCGCTCTATCTCATTTCATGTCCACTTTGACGTTGCATGTTCCATACCAAATGCATCTGATGACCATAGAATGTGGAGCCGCAAACCGGTAGCCAGACCTGGGTGCTGACTGGCTCCTCCTCCCCTCCCCAGGAGTCTGTGCACCCACTAGAGCTCTGAGTGACTGCTTCGGGGAGTGCTTCCCCTCAGGCCCCAAGACAGGACAGCTACGATTTTATCACACTCGTAGTATGAGGGTTCAACACGAGGGACTCCAAGGAGTTGAATCATGGATGCAGAGGATCTCAGACCCTGTCTTAAGACCCTTAATATCTACGTTAACCTCCAGGACATGGGCATGGATTCCACAGAACTCGCCCTCCCACCCCAAGTCTAACTACACTCACCTAGTTGCTCAGTCACATCATCATCCCATGCCCAAAGTTCCAGCATTTTCTCCTCCGTCCCAGCCCAACCTCAAGGCAAGGCCTGGCACTGACTCTGCTGTGGTCCTGATGAGTGGGTGGGAGGCGGGCTGGGGCTGGGCTCTCACCTGCAGGATTACGCTGTCCGGCTGGTGGAAATTAGGGGTGCTCCAACGGGCACTGGAGTTTTCCTGTGTTGCTGGCCATAAGCCCAGAAGCTTCCGACCACAGGTTAGGATGCTGAGGAGGATAGGGAGGAGGGCACAGATAAGCCAACAAAGCCAGTGGCTAAGGACATGGTTTTCCTTCTGCTCCCCAATCCAAAAATCTGCGTTTTCTGCTTGAAGCCACCACTCAAATACTCTCTCTCATTCTCCCCAGGGACCACAGCCTTTTTCTTCTTCCGAATCCTAGAAAAGCACCCCCTTCCGGAAGCTTCCTGAGTTAACCACACTCTGGTCTGGATGACCTGGTATCAGGGATGCCTTCCTGATGGAGAGAGCCAAACAAGATGACCTTTAAGGTCCTTCTAATGACAAGACCAGATGACATGTTACCCAAGCACTGCATTTCCATGCCTCTCCCAGACAGTCCTGTGCCACCAGTCCTTCCTGGTAGCTCTTGCTTATATCCATCATCCTGGTCACTAGTCCTGTACCTTGGTCCCTTCCACCAGGTCGGGGACCCTCTGGACTCTGCCAAGTGAGCCCCTCATGGCCGACCCTCCCAACAAGCAGTGGCCAGTGCAACAGCCAGGCTCCTCTCTCTCTAACCCCCTCCTTCCCTTCCAAGGCCAAGAAGCTACTGCCCTGGGGTTCACATACTGCCTGAAGTTGAAGAGCGGGGTAGTGACCCAGCCCAGGGCTTCAGGGGCCCGCCGCTGCTTAATGGCCTCCGAGGAGCTCCCAGGCGGGGGGATGGGCAGCGCATAGAGAGTGGCACACAGCAGTGTCTCCCGAGGCAGCAGGTTCACCTGCACCGGGAAGCAGATCCTAGGGAGAACAGGAAACGACATCAGGAGGTGCTGACCCTGGGATTTCAAGGGACAGGTGGCCCAGGAAGTGAAGCTGAGGCTGAGAACTTGGCCCTCCTCCCGGGATATCAACATGCTCCGTGGGGAGGCCTTCCTGTTGAACCGGGACAGTCACACACTGTAGGTGAGACCTCACTGGACTCGCCCACAGGCACAGTAAGGTGCCTTTGCAGCCTCTCAGTAAGGTGAGGCAGGCACCCCCCTTATCTGGGGACTATCCGTGGTGACCAGACAAAACTGGCTGGCCCAGAGCCATCTCACAGTTCAGGTGGCTGCGTGTCCCATACTGTGAGCCTCATGCCTTCCCCTGTTTTAGGGTTTCTACAGAGGACCACCGAGATGCTGCTCCTTGGACAATCCTTATCCACTGAACAATCCCATCCCTCCCCACATCCTGCTGCTGAGAACCGGGAAGCAGCAACATGCTCTCTGCCCTCAGTTCACCCTCCCCCACAGCCCTCCACCTGTCTGTCTTCTCCCTGTCCCCTTCTCCTAACTCCACAGGGGCACAACACGGTTTGTTCTCATCCTAAACCTTTTCAAGGCCAAAAGGATAAAGAGAAGGGACTTCTCAAAAGTGAGGGGGGAGGGCAACAGAACTGAGACGCCCAGCCCTCGCCATGACCCAGGCCCAGCTGTCCTCTCCCAGGCTCCTCTGCCAGAACCACCAAGCTACTGACTCAGAGCTCAAGATAAGGAGCTAGGGTGGGGTGGGGTAGAGCTATGGAAAGAGAGGGAAGGCCCACATTACCTTTCAGGGAAGCTGTCCCCGGGCCAAAGTCCACACTGTCACACCCTTCTGGCAGTCCAGGACCTCAGCTTCTATGCCAGAGGGCACGAGGCAGAGCTGCCACCCCCAAGGCCAGCAGTTTCATAAAGCAGCCTCCCTTCGGGCTGCCCCTCACTCTCCAGGGGACTCTCCTCTCCACCCAAGTGAGGCCCTCCTTCCCTCCCTCCCACCGGAGACTGGCCGAGCCCTGTTCTGTCCCAGCTGCCTGGGGGTTGGGGGGCAGCTATAATTAGGGCCCCTCCAGCAGCCATCGGACATGCCAGGGGCCTGGCTGGGGTGGCAGAGCGAGGCTGCTGGGCCTATTTTGAGAGACAATCAGCTGACCCCACAGCAAAGAGCAGGAGGAGCTGGGCCTGGTCCCTTTCTTTTCACCCAGGAAGAGGCTTCCAGCCTCCTGTCAAAGGAAGAGGGGAGTGAAGAAACTTTCTCACTGAAATTATAACCCCTGGAACCAGCCAAGGCCCCCTCTCTTCAGTCCTTGAGTGTGCTTGGGATTCCACAATCACTCCATGGACCTTCCCCAAGGGGCACTCAGAATAATCAGCAGGTTAGCTGCAGCCCTGAACCTCCTCCCTGCCCAAGAAACCCCTCCTTCCTTCTGCAACCCATTCTTCAACATCGTATCACTTATAAAAGGGCTGCCTCCTCCAGGAAGGGTTCCTGGGATGTGCTGGTTCCAGTTCTGGGTCAGCCACTTACACCCTTGGGCAACTACTCCCACCTCTGCACCTCAGTTTTCTCACCACTGCAAAGGGTCACCCAGCTTCGCTTGAGTGGTGTGTATACATAGTCTGTGTGCTTTTTGCTGTGTGATACTGTGGCTACTGCACTAGAAATGGGCTATACAGATAACATTTTCATGTGCAAAAATCCCCTTGTATCACAAGTCAGGGTCAGTCACTTGGAACAGGACCTGAGAGCTCTCCCTCAGCATTTATCACGTGCTAGGTATTGCTATGTCCCAATGCTCTCAAACTATCCTACAGGTAGGTCCTATTACCATGCCCACTGGGGTTGGTTGGATAAGCCGCCCAAGGTTGCACCTGCAGGAAGGATGGGAGGATAACCGCACTCAGAGCCTGTGCTCTGACCCTTCACTGTAGCGTCTTTTCCCCAGTGCCTCTGTCTTCACCAGGAAGGTGCCAAACGGTCTCCAGATGCCCCCGGGGCATCTGGATGGGCGGTGCTGAGATGACACCTTCTTTAAGGCTCCAGGCAGGGCACCAGCCCTTTGGGATTCCAGGCAGAAATCTCGGGCAGGGAGTGGAATAAGACCCAGAGAGTAGGCAGGCAGGCTGAGGGAGGACAGGCCTGGCTACTTCTATACCGTTGACCCTCTATGGGGAAAGGGTGTAAGGCCAATTTTGTGGGGTCTTCCCGGCCTGGAGCACTGTATAGCATCCTCCACTTGCCAGCAGAAGTAACTAAGGCCAGAGAATGCCAAGGGAGCGGGGAACTCACCAGAAGCCTCCAGGGAGGCTCTCCTGCCCTGGGGTTGTTTCATGAAATGACTTTATTCACACCTTTGTTGCACTGAGAATCACACAAGTGTGAAGACAGGAGAAAGGGCCTGCCTCCTCAGTTGTCCAGCTATAAAGTGACACCCGCCCCCATCAACCTATTTTGGCATCCTTGGCCTCCCCAAGGACCCTCTCAGTCTCTCTAATATGTATTCCAAATACTGAAGCAGTAATTCTGCTCTGCAGATGAAGACTCAGAATTCGCCAGTATGGGGAAGTGAACCTGGGGTGGCAAACAAGGACTTTCTGACTCTCTGGAGTGAGCACTCAAGAGCCCAGAGCAGGCAAACACCTGCAGCTGCTTGAGGCGTCCTCGCCTCCATTTCCTTCCTGCTTTGCGTGGCTCACGTCTACCTTCCTGGCAGCAGATCATTGTTGATAAATGCTAACTAATACTATCTTGGGCTTATGGTTTTCACATTCATAACTGATGTACTTCATGTCAATGCCACAACTGTCTCAAAGTGAAGCAAATGTCCCCACTTTACAGTTTGAGACACTGAGGCATAGAGAGACCAGAACAAGATTAAAATACATCCTGGTTTCTGTGGCTCCAAGCCCATTACTCTTTCCTCCAGACAACTTTCTCTTCTCCATTTATAAGTCCCCTCTCTATTCTGTGGAAACTTGGGGAAGAAAAGTCAGGGAAATCTTTTAAGGGAGACAAGATCAAAACAATGAGTTATCAGTGAAACTAACAACAAACATTGTATGTGACCCTTCGTGGTTCACCAAACCAAGAGCTTTCACGGAGGCTTCTCTTTGGAGTCTCATAACAGCTTGAGGGGTAGAGTTCTACTTGTCCTCATTTACAAGTTAGGGCAGTAGAGACTCAAGATGCTGAATGACTTGTTTGGTTAGGGTTAGTGAGCATGCCTGGTTCCTGCCAGAGCCTGGAGGGAGGGCTTACCGCTGGTCCCAGATGATGAGGTGAAAGAGGTACTTGGAGAAGTGAGCCCTTCGGGTCTGCAGGGGGCTGCACAGCTCCTTACCGCCATGGCTGAGGGAGCAGGAGAGGTAGAAGTCTTCATAGCTACAAGGGGAGGGGAGAAGGTCAGGCCACTCAGCTCCCAAAGCCCCTCTCAGTCACCTCAACTATGCCAACACTATTTCCCTTGGAAAAACTCCTCTGGCTCTCTGGGGACTGTAACAGGGGTCACAGACAGGATGGCCACATTGGAGCTGCAGAAGTGTGCTCCGGGAGAAGCAACTCAATTTGGATCCCTCTGCCCAGTCTCAGGCTCCACGCTGGGTCATGTTTTTTCTTCCTTCTTCACAGGGAACCAGCCTTGCAGCCTCCTCCTTCCAGTCAGCTCCAGCCCACCGGGGTTGGTTGGGGTGTGTGTGTGTGTGTGTGTGTGGGTGGGTGGGTGGGTGGGTGGGTGCGCGCGCGCGCGCGCGCACATGCGCAGGTGAGAAGGGTGGGGGATGAAAACGACATCTGCCTACTTGAATGCCAGCACATAGGGGTCCCTGTGGCCTGTGACAGGTGCCTGACAGAAGAGGTCAGAGAAGGCCCTGGTTTCCCAGGCTGCCTCCTTTGTTCTCTGTCAATTGCCTAGAGGAATACATTAAGTGAGGAACAAAGAGAGAAGGGGAGGGAGGGGCAGGAGGGGTCCGGAAGGGGAAGGTGGAGCCCATGCCTATTCCCCCAGGCCTTGGATGCTGGGGAGCTGAGGATTACCCAATGAAGGAGCCTCTCTACACCCACCACTTCAGTCCAGAAGAAGGGTCATCTTCCACCTTCCCGCCCCTCCCCTTGTGCATCTGCAGGGGTGTGCAGTCATTGGCTGTGGGTCGGGCACTGGATCTGGGAAGCAGCCATCTGTCACCAAGTCTCCATCAGCTGGCCTTGGAAGGGAGGGGGGCAGGGATGCCTGTGCAGCCAGCTCTGAGCCAGCACTAAGAGGGAATGGCAGGATCTGCCCCAGGCAGCCTCTTCACCATCTCCTAGGAGACCTTTCCTCTCCTCTGGGACATTCCAGCCCATGTGCCCCTCAGGCACTTGGCTCTCCCCCTCAGCCACCGTGCACCACCATGCCAGAGATCTAAATGTAGGGCAGTAGGAGAAGCCATCTGGAAATCAAACTCTGCTCTCTCCTGCAAGCCATCATCCCTGGGCTCACCTGGCAGCCCAGGTGATAGGGATGCGGTGAGTGGCATAGACAGTGAAGGCCAGGGGCCTGGGGAAATGGCAGGCCTCCTGGACCAGGTCATGCTTGTGGCTCCCGTGAACTGCTGTCTGGAAGTCTGCATTGAACGTGCTGCAGTACAGCTCTACCAGGTCCAAGATGGCAGCTGTCAGGGCTTCCATGACCTTCTCTGTGAAAGGAAGGGGTCAGAAGGAAAAGTCATGAGGCCTCAACAAGCCCCACCTTGTTGCCATGGTGCTGACTAGGATGGAATACCCTAGGAAATAGACCCCAAATGCCAGTCAGATTTCTAAGTAGCCATGACAAAGTGCACCCATCTGTGGTGAAATGAGAAAAAGGCAGGAGCATGTCATAAGCTTCTCATCAAATGACAGATATTAAATTTTAAACGCTGTCCTTTTATACATTGTAACTTATTTAATGTGAAATGTCCTTTCTTCTAGGAAATAGTGGGAATTGCAACTGTCGATTACTTTAAAAAAGTCATTGCTTAGCAAAATAAAAGGTGACAATTTCCATGTTGATCCCCAAAATAATACTTTCAGAACATTTTATTGGTCCATGGAACTCAAAATACTGGGAATCACTGACCAAAAATCCCAGAACATGGGCTTTGTAGGGCAAAGTTCTGCTTGAAAGACTCAAGGAATCCTAGTGAAAAATTCCTTATCATTTGCTCCCCAGGCCCATCCTAACTTGGAAACACAGGGCTGATGAGATGCTTGGAGAATAATCACAACCTCCCTAAGGGAGAGTTTTCGCATCTAGAACCCAGGGCTAACTTTGCATCACCACCCACCCCACCCTCACCCTCACACCCACTCATCACTATCTTGCAAGGACAGCACAGGAATAACCAGTAAAAATAATGAGAAAACACTGTGTGGAAAGAAATGTGATCTCCAGATGTGCCCAAACCTCCGATAAGGAAACACAGACAACGCCCCACAACGCCCCGGCAGGCAGTTGGGAGGGCCGGGAGGAAAGGAATCCGGGCAGAGGCGGCAGTGTCTGCCTGCCCTGACTGGACAAAGACAGAGCGGTTCTCTTACCTCGGTTCTCCCTCACAGCCAAGACACTGGGGTCCTGTTGGGGAAAAAGGGGAAGGAGGGAAACTTCAGGGCCACAGCCTTTTCTGTCCCAGCTGGACGAAGGGCTTTTCAGAGCTGCGCTCCTCTGGACCAAACTGGACCGAAGCGTGAGGAGCACAGATTCCCCAGGGAGGACAAAGTAATGGTTTGTACCAGACCCGTGTGACGGACAAAGTGAGCCAGACCAAGGGTAAAATCATCGTGTCCACCCAGATGAGACACGCTAACCCTCAGGCCACTCTACTACAGACCAAATGCCTGTCATGCTGGCCCTATCTGCCCAGCACACAGTCCCCAGTGGGGAGTCAGGAAGCCCCTGGCTCAGGGTGGTTTTGGTTTTGCACCCTGATCCTGATGTGAACTGCCAAGCAATGCCTTGGTGATAGTGAGTAAAGCGTTTGCTGGTTCGAGCTCCTAGAAATCAGTCCCAGGCGGCGGACCCTCGCCCACCCTCATCCTCAGGAAGAAGGGACACACTTAGCATCCCTTTCCCAAGAACTCTTGTGGTTATTCAAACATAGAAGATGGAGGTGCAGAGAAGAGTCTGGACAGCTAATTACCCAATTGCCTGTGAATATTCCTCTCCTCCTTCCCCATGCTAGTGCTCTGGGCCCCATTACCTTCTGAATTTTTGGCTGTATGCGGGAGGGACAGGGGGGCAGCTGGTTGAGAGCATTGGTGATCTCGGGGGTTTCCACGGCAGCCAGGGCATTGCAGATGGCCTTAACGGACTGGACCACCCTATCAGCCTTCAGTGGGAAGTCCCCCTGTGAGAGGAGGCACAGTGAGGCTGGCAGGCTGGCACTCTTAGCTTCCGGCACCCAGTGTGGGAGGAAAGGGCTGGGCGCCGGAAGCTAAGCTCTGACCCTCAGAAGAAACTAGTGGAATCCATGCTTCATTTTCAAACAACCATCATTGGCGAATAATCGCTCCTACTGAATTAAATGAGCCATGCCCATGTTCCCCAGGTCTGTCTCAGCCATCTTCCCCGAGCTTCCTTTTACCCCCAGCTACTGCCTACTCATACCACACAAACACACACGGCGTCTCGCACAGAGACATCCACAGGGTATAGCAAGGAGGCCAAAGAGACCACACGGAGGCACCACTTGTCCATGCAGCCTTATTTCTCCACCTGCTCCTAGAATTTTTAGACAGATCTCATCTCAGTACCACAGGCATGCCACGCCCACTCCTTCCCCTCTGCACTTTGGCTCCTGAAGTCTTCTCATTTAGAATTCCCTCACTTGTCCTGCCCTGATTACTACCATACATTCAAATCATGGACCAGCTAAAATCCAACTTCCTTCCCAAAGCCCTCGCTGGTCAGTCCCCCTCTCTCTGCCTGTCCATGAGCCCTTGATTAACTCATTACCACCCTGTTCTGTCAACTAATAGCTTTATGTAACTATTCCATTTGTACTTGTCTGGAGCAGCCTCTAACACAGGGGCAGACAAGTGCAGAAAAGGGGTTCAGAGGACTAGCCCCTCGTCACAGGAAATGTTCAAGCAGAGACTGCTAGAGCAGGGATTCTGGCATTGGTGAGAGCTTTGGACTAGATATAATGCTAACTTCCCAAAAGGGAAGGGTCTATGACCACTATTGACTGAATCAATGAGACAAAGATTGTTTTGAAGATTCTTATCTGAGTTTCTTTAGTTTCACGACATCTGGGGCAAATGTTTATTATCATGGTTTTGAGGCTTGAAAACCTCTGTGAATCCAAGTGAGGAGAGCCATGGCCCTTCCCTGCCTCTAGGACCCTCCACCTCCTCATGGTATTCCATCTGCGATGCCAGAACCTCAGAACTTCTCAAAGCAGTTTCCTGGGCATTCATGACTCAGGACGCGCTCCAGGGCACATTCAAGTACAGCAGCTGGAGTGACAACTCGATGTCCCTTAGCTTTGGAGATGCCCTGCTGCAGAGACAGGGATCAGGACACAGTTCCTGATCTACTTCTGCAGAGGTGCAGAACCCCTGCCCACACAGGTGCCAGCTACCCAACAACCAGTGGTCTTGGTTTGCCCGTGAGCTAAAGGAATGAAAAGAAGTACTCTCCTGACAAATTTTCAATAGCTACTCTAGATCCCTTCTAGGGCGGGCTGATCCCAGGAGGACAGGGGGAGAGGGGGGGAGGAGCTTTGGGCAGCTGGACCAGCCCAGGCTCTGTACTCACATCAGCCAGTAGGAAGGCATCCACCTCATTGTGGTACGTGTCAAACAGAAGACTCAGAGCCTGCCTAGGAAGTGGGGGACAGGGAAAAGTCAAGTCATAGAAGTCAGGACAGACCCCCACCCCATGTACTGGCCAACCCGTTCTCTCCCTTTCTCCATGTCTCAGGAAACTGACTCTGGTTTAAAGGAGTTGCCACTCCTTCCATATGTCCCATGAAGACTGAAAGACAGCGAGTCCTTTCTACTCCGCCACCTCTCACCTGAAGAATGACGGCAAAGTACTAGAGGGAAGAGATGTAACACACCTGGAGTGGGCACCGTCCCCTTAAGACTCCTGGACTCCGCCCCCAACACCTGCAAGAAGCCCTGGCCAAAAGGTAAACAAGGTGTCTGCTGGGGTCCCCCTAGAGTTCCTGCTTGGCCCAAATCCAAGATGGCACCAACTCTCACCTGCTGATGGTCTGTTTGACTGGCCTTTCCTGCAGATGGACGAGGTAGTTCAAAGTGGACGGGCTCTGGTCATCATTCACCTGTGTAACAAGTGCCCTACTCAGGGAGGGGCAGTGCCTTCGTCTCAGCCCAGCGCTCCTACCCCACTCCCACTAAACGTGTTTGTTCCATATCGCCCTCCGTGACCCCACGAACCGTCCGGGCCAGGTCGCTGCGTACAGATTTCTGCTCCATCAGCTGTAGCCGAATGTCAATGTCAAACTTACGGCAGTATTGAATGTACTCATGGCTTCCCAGGGCATGCTTGCTGGTGGGACAGAGGGACAAGAAGACTGTTAGCATTCTGGGCACTTGGTGGGAAAGGAGGTTTAGACCTGAGCCTTAGGGAGAAACAGGACAACCGGGAGGTGACCCAGGGGGACTATTTGTGTTGTGCCCCCTACCTTGGCTCCTAGAAATGTCATGGTAGAGCCTGTCTAAAGAAAAGCCACCTAATACACTAAGCCCTTAGTCTGTACAAACACTGACTTTCCTGGATATTTATTACCTGTATTGTTATTGGTGGTTCACTCCAGGGTGGGAACTTCTGGTGGGGTGGGGAACAGAGGGACTTCTCAGGGGACAGTGTTTGAACCCCATTCTTGGCTTTGGTATACGAGCTACGTTGGAAGTCAGCCTGTTCTCAGACTTGGGTGTGGAGCTCAGTGAGTGACGCTGTCCCCCTGCTGAGGCCCTAGGTGTCCCACCCTCTACTGTTACCAACTAGGGTGCTGAGGTCAGCCAAGCACACCCAGCAAGACTCCAAGTCTGTTATCCCAACACCCATCAAAGGTCTGCTTCTCCCCTTCCTCCATGGGTCCTGCCTGATTGTGAATAGCTATATAAATCTCTACAGACTTCCTGGCAGACACCTGCCTACTTGCCATTCTCTCTGATCAAGTGACAAGTGAGACCCTACCTCCACCCCAAGCTCAGAGAAGGAGGCCTAGGAAGTCCCTCCATGATTCAGCTTCTTCCTTCCTCCCAAATCACACCTCAGTCGGAAAGGAAACCAGAAGAGAGGCAGAGCGAGTCTCACCTGCAGGCTAGCACTGCAGGCCTGGGCTGGGTTCCAGCAGCTGAGGAACAGAAGCCGGAAAGGGACTTCCTTCCTCAGCACAGCTGGGAGTCTAGGCCAGCAATGCAGGAGAGAGTAGCGGAGCAAAGGGGAGGGGTGCGTGTGGAGCCAACAGAGGTACCCTGGCCCGAAGCCAGCCAGGGTTAAGACTTAAGGGAGTTCTCCACATCCTGAGGGGTCAAGCCTCTGAGCTAGGCCCCAACCTGCTAAGTATGAGCTGCAGCCAAAAAAACTAGGGCTGGAGAGACTGGGCTCTGGGGCAGGACTGGTGGGAGTGCCCTGGAAGGAAGGAAGAGTGTGGTTCGGTGGGGGAGGAGGCAGGAAACCCAACCCTCCCCTGGGACTGTCGGGGCTCTTGTCTGAGAGCAGCCTGCATCCTGGTCCCGCCACTCCCCCTGGCATCAGCCGCCCCTGCTAGGCACAGTGGGAAACCACAGGGCTTCCCTGGGAGCCAGCAGCTTTCTGGAACCCTCAAGAGGGACCTTTCCACGCCATCCAAGGCAGCTGTCTTGTGCTCAGGGCTCTGGACTTTTCTGTTGGTGGGAAGGAAGAGAAGAGACTGGATGGAGGTGGGGAGGGCCCTTGGACACAGGTCCCCTGGGGACTTGCTTGCCCCTCTCTATGGAAGGCCTTCCTATGTGTGCATTTTAGTTGGAGTGAGGGAGGCATGACCCCAGGACCATCATCCTGCCCCACCTCGCCCCGCACACTCCCCCTGGGCCTTGGCAAGAAGGTAGAGCCAGACGGCTCATCTAGCACCTGTGGACCGATGGACTGGGGGGCCCACAAGGGAGACTGGACAGTACCCACCTAATTGGATCCCCACAAGTTTCTCCCTTTGGGATGGTCCTTCCCTGGTAGATTTACTGATTGCTCACTGGGCCATCCTCACATTTAATCCTCACTATATTTATGGAAGAAACTGAGGGTCAGGGTTTTACAACTAGTAAGTGGCAAGCTAGAACCCGAACCAGCCGTGATGAGGTGCCCCACTCTGCCCCTTGTCCCCTTACAACAGTGACAGGCTGCCAAGGGTGCTTTCCGCCAGGAGACACTGATTCTAGGACCCCTCTCAGTTCTCCAGGGGAAACTGCAGACACATGGAAACATCTCGTCACCACTCCCTGGAGTTGTGCCACGTGAGGTTCTACCCCTTTCCTTTTCCAGGTGAGGGCACAGAGGCCACAAGGACCTCATGAAATCCCTCAGGTTAAAGAAACCAGCCGAGAACTGCTCTACCCATAGATCAACCATCCTTCATCTACACCTGGATATAGGAGAAAGAGCAAGCAGTGGTACTTATAGGCTCTCCTGAGAACTGTGACACAGGCCTCTCCTATCCCCACTCCAAGGCCTGCTTTCATGGGCAACAGGCAACTGGAAGCGTGGGGAGGAGAGCAGATCTCTTTATTTCCTGATCTGCTGCCATCTGCCTGATTCCACCTGCCACCTGAAGGGTGCAATCCCCCACTCCAGCCAGAGCTCCAGAGCCGCTGATCCACATCCAACTGTCCGGGGAGGCTACTTGCTGCAGAGGACACTAGCCGGAGAAGGGCTGGCTGAGAGCTTTTGGTGAGGAGGCTAACCAGCAGCACATGCCAGAGAGGACAGGCTCGCTGGCATGGGGAAGGGGGAAGAGAGAGCAACTGTGATTTCTCCCCTAGGTTCCACTGGGCACTTCTGCCCAGTCCTCCTCCTGCACCCCCCACCATATCCTCACATAGTCTATGGTAGGAGGAAAACCCCACACAGTCCCCTGCCACCCCTCTCTCCATCCCTCCACATCTCTCCACATGCAGAAGTCTGCAAGCAAATATGACCTAGTCTTTGCCTAATCCCTGCTCCAAACTCTTTCCACAGATTTGGCTCAGGAAACCAGCCAACACTGCTGGAAGACGGAGCTCCTGGGAAAGTGCAACGTGGCTGAGAGTGTGCCTGGAAAGCAGGAGTCCTGCCTGTGGGTCTGCGGGGCAGCCAGCAGCCCCAGGCCTGGAGCCCAGCACCTCCCCTAGGAAGCCGCTGGCAAAGCTACTACCCAGAAGGCAGGTGCTGCGTCCTATCCCACCCTGCTTGTCTCCCGGTTCACTCACTTCTGCAGGAACTCCTCCAGCCCACAGGGCTTCAGCACAAAGTCACCCACATCCACATCCCTCAGTTCATCATGGGTGTAGCACAAGGTCTGGTAGATGAGCAAGTCCACAGTGGAGGAACCTGTAAGGGGTGGGGCAGGGGAGCAATGAAGGGAGTGTTGGGCAGGAGGGGCTCAGCCTCTACCCTGACCCCCAATTCCCGGCTAAGCGTGCTCCAGCACTATCACCAACCAGATAAAGCAGTTTGGGGTTAAAGGAAGTAGACCATGGACCTAAAAAGCTCACCCCAGAGCCAGTCTCCCAAAGGAGCTTCCTGATGTCCATCATGCAGGCCACCCAGTGGGGTGGGAACTGAGGCCAAAGGATCCCACCCCACCTCCAGGGAAACTCACCCTCCTCCCCCCAACTTACAGTTGCAGGTAAAAGTGAGTGGCTCCCGCAGGCTGTCACACAACACTGTCACCTTCAGGTTGACCTCATCCCCAAGGCGCTCTGGGCTTGGGGTGACAGCACTCCAGACATATCCAGTAAGGAAGTAGTCTTGGATATTGGAGCCAGACCGAAGGCTGTGCAGGAAGAGAGGCAGAAGGACCCTCGCTCTGCCTTCAGAAGAGAGCAGCCGAGAAGAAGCCTGCTGGGACCCACCCACCCTGAGGCCCAGGGCCCCTCTGTATCCACTCAGCCTGGCCCTCTAGGTCTGCAGTCCAGGGTGAAGGTGGTGGGGAAGCAGCTCTGGGAAACCGTGTACTTGACACATTTGCTATAGTTGCAAAATGTTTCCCAGGCAGAGCTGAGCAGTAGGGATAGTTCTAAGATGACAAAGCACCCCAGGCTAAGTACAACAGAAAGGTTTTCTGAATCCATTTCCTTTCTGTTTTAGCTCCAGATAACACTCTCATCTCCGTCTGGGGGGTACTTGCTCCTAAAGGCCACTGAGCCTGAAGGGGTTGGGGTAATTTGACTATTAAATCGAGGCTTTATAACTTTTGTCAAATCTGTGAAACATCTAAGGTGCCTCTCAGCGCAGTAAGTAGCACATCAGTCTCACAATCTGAAACTTCTAAGATTTCAAAAAGCCTACAAACACCTTTTATAGGAAGCATCCCATAGCTCTGAATTGAGGTTTATTACATGTGCTGCTCCTTCCTTTCTAGAAAGAGGGGACCTCCTCCCCAGCCCCCACAACCCCGCTCTTTAACTCTTACATATCCAGCATGTGGCAAAATGCAGCGACTTCCTCATCTCTCTCCTCTGAGACCTCAAACAGCTCGTGGCCATTGGTGACGGCGTGGGGCCGAGAGACCGCCTTTAAAAGGGGAACAGCTGGCTCAGTGCCTTTGCCCTCAGGACGCCCCTTCCCTCAGCCCTCGGAACTGCACTATTCAACTCTAGGTGTGAAGACTTTCAAGGCAATTGGACATTCAGTGAAAAGAGCACAAAAAATATGGAAAAATCCTGGAATGTATTTATCTGCCATCCTAGGAGACCAAAAGCCAAGTTGAAAAAGAGAACTTGAAGCTTTGGCTGAGTCCAGAAGCCTGGGTAGGATGAACAAGAATGGGGCCAAACCTCCTTCCCAAGGGGGCAGTTTCTAATAAGCTCAGTGCAGCAGGTTGGGCAGTTAGGTGGAGATTTTAGGTGGAGTTAGGTTAGGTGGATACTTGCTCAGACAAGACCTCAGACTGTCTCCTGTAGTCACAGCGTTGTTTTCGCTCACCCACAGGGAGTGCTAAAAAAGCCCTCTGGCTAGGCCTGCCACCCAGCCCCCAGAGCAGGAAGTAGGGGAGCTGGTGCATGATGTGAGGCAGGAGGTGTGGGCCTGATGGGCCTGCCCACAGCCACCAGGCAAGGCCACCCCAAGGCAATGAAGCTGCAGCTAGAACAGAGTGCCCGCAGCTGGTGCCCGAAGCTGGGGTCTGCACACACAGCAATGCCTCACCTCTCACCCCCCCACCCCCGCTTCTGGCTATTCTCATGTCCTCCCCACCCCTTGGGCAGATGGCAGCACCGAGCTCCTGATTTGAATATCCAGAGTTTCCACTGAGTGACCCTCTCCTGTGAGCCTTGCTCCCATGGGTGAGCAGGGAGGGGGTGCGGCAAGGGGAGGGTAGCAGTGGGGGCAGCTGGCATGTGAGGCCCTGCCTCTGCCAAGTTCATGCCTGTGCCCCAGTCAAAACAATAGTACCACTGTCAGCAATTAACCCACAAAAGGGAGAGCGAAGAGTGACAGAGCAACAGAACAAGACAAAGAAACAGAAACAGAGACACAGAGAAACAGAGAGACAGAGAGAGGAGGGGAAGGCAACGGGTAGAGAAGAGAATAGCTTCTGAAGGCCATTTTCATGCCCTTCCAGTGTCACTCCCTGGCTCCATAAGAAAACAAAGCCACTTACGTTCACCCTGCTGGCAGGCCCTGGTGGCATCACCCGGTGCTGGCTGGGAGAGTCTGCCAGGCAGAGGCTGGCAGCGGGAGTACCAAGCTGGCACTTGGAGCCAACCATTTCCAGAGCTGGCTCCAAAGGCCTGGGGTAAGGAGGGTCCCTCTGGCTGGAAGCCCGGCGAAGGCGGGGTGGCGGTACAGGCCGAGGGCCTGAGGGTTCCCTCTGCCCAGTAGGATGGGTCCCTGCATGGAGTTGAGGCGGGGAAGACCAAGGCCGCATATCCCCACTAAGAATGGGCAAGAGCTATGTGCTTTGCCCTTACTTCTTCAAGGAGACTCTGGAGCAAGCTCCCTCTTGGAGCTCTGATGACACACAGGGGAAGGGGGAAGGGTGGGGGAGTGGAGGGAGCAGGAGAGGGAGTGACAGAGGTGCCCACCTACCAGGGTGGCTGGACCCGGTGAGCAGGCCCAACTCAGCAGGAGGAACTCGGAACTGGGAACAGGACTCTCCCTGCCCTATAAATAGCAGAAGCAGCCCCACCTCTCAGAGCAGGGCCTTTCAAAAGCCCTGAGCTCCATCCAGAGCTATGACTTATCTGAGGAGCTGATGCTACTTCGGGGTCTCTCTTAGCAGCAGCACGGGAAGGAAGGACCACATGGCTTTTTCAGAGTTGTGAAGGATCCCAATTGCTAGGACATGAGGTGGGAAAACCCTGGTGTCCCTTAGACAATTATAAGGAGGAAACAGGGAAGGAATGAGGTGGAACACTGTCCCTACAGAAGTCATCAGCCACGAGGGTGCCTCTTGACCCTTCTAGGGCCAGGGCTTCGTGTCCAAGGGGGAAACACAAAGCGGTCTTCAGGTCCTGCCTGAGCGCATGCTGCTGGCACTTTTCTAAACCAGAAAAAAAAGATCAAACCCACCCTGGAACCCACTCTGCGCTTTTTTATATAAATACTTTTATATAAATACTTTTCTATTTTATATTATGTACTGATAAAAGGGAAATTACTCTTGTCATACTAGAAGTTCTCCCCAAACATTTCAATGGGAAGCGCGGTGAGTGGTGGTGATGGTTGCAGAGCACCAGGCACGTACTCCACGCCCCTGTGCTGTATGCTCTCAGTTGGGTAAGGTAGTACGTTTAATGCAATTTTACCGTGATCAAAGAGAGACAGAGAGAGAGAAGGGTGGGGAGAAAGAGAACACAGAAGAAGACACAGGAAAACAGAGAACGATAGAGAGGGAAAAAGAGAGACAGAGGGAGAAAGACAGAAGGAAAGAGAGACAGGGAGAGACAGACACAGAGATGGAGACAGACACACACATGGAGAAAGAAACACCGAGAGAGACGGAGAGAAAAAGGACAAGCTGGCTGTGAAATGAAAGAGCCCAGGCTTTGCGCCTTGGACCACCAGGCAGGACTGCTGAGGGGCCTGGACCCGGGTCTGATATTCAGGGAGCACCAAACAATGGTTACTATGAGGACTGAGCCTCATCACCATGCAGCATTTCCGGCAGAGCTAAAAGCAAAAGCAACTCACTCCTGTCCGCAAGGCCATTGGGCCACAGAGCCAACAGTGAGTCCCAGAACCCTAGTTCCGTCTCACGTCGTAAAGCAGGACCACACTAGGGACTGGGATTCTGAAATACCTGCACCCAAGAGATGCATAAAACTCAGCCCTGGAAAGGACCCATGTCTCTAGGTGTCGCTTCTCCTCTCTCTCACCAGGACCAAGGGGCCTGATGGCAGAAGCAGAGGGCAGGAGAGGACTAGAGGGATGAGTATGTAGCAGATTTGGAACAGCAAAGAAGAACTATTCTGCTTCTGAATCACATGAAGGAAGGAAGGCAGAAGAAACACAGGTTCTCACCGAAGCAGCAGAAATCCGGTGGTTCTTGCCAGATGTTGAATTTTTTCGGTTGGCATAGCGAGAGACATAGGTGCGGGGGGGCACCTGAGGGGGCATGGTCTTGCTCCGGGCCACGGGTTTTCCAGGAGTGTCCTTGCCAAAGTCCAGAGGCCCCTGGCCCTCCTTCCAACCCCTGGTGGCATCCCGCAACATCTCTGCATCATAGGTTGACTTCAAGTTGAGCCGTGTGATTGCATCATTGATGCCGTCGTAGTCCACAGGCCCCCAGAGGGGCCCCATGCTCCCATCTCTTGGCTCCTCTTCTTCCAGGATCTGATGCCCTAGTGATTTGCCCGGAGGCTGCTCAGCCAAAGAAAAAGTGTTGATGTCACTGGGCTGCGAGATCTTGGAAGGAGATGGGGATCCCTTTCTGGGAGGCAGAGGAGGGGTGTCCCAGATAGAGACTCGAGGAGGCAGAGGAGGTGGGGACAGTTTCTTAGAAGAGCCAACTATGTCTCCCGGTCTTGGGGTCAAAGAGAGCCCCTCATCTGAACCATCAAAAATGTAGAGATAGTCTCTAGCCAGGGAGCCTGTGGGCCAGGGAACTGGGCCAGGCGGGGAGCCCTGGGAGGTAGAGTGGTTGGGCAGCCCTTCCTGTGGGGAGAGTGAGTTGTAATTGAGGGTAGGATCGGAGCCCGAGAGACCACGTAAGAGCTTGAGGTCCTTCTGCCTTCCTGCCGGCTTGCTGTAGAAGTCCAGGACGGGCTCATCCCAGTTGATGAGACAGGGGTCTGGGTTCTGCTTGGTTCTGTTTTCCTCCTTGTCATGCCGGAGCCGGGACAGAGCGTCGTATTCCATCTGCAGGGCTTCAGCCATGGCCAGCTCTTTGCGGCTGATGCCCACCGACTCCAGGGACTTCCAGTGTTCCCCACTGCCCTGAGCTGACGACATGGTGAGGGTGGGGAAGGAGGAGACAAGGAAGTCTACTTCCTGCCAACGTCAGGTCTGCAGGGTTGTAGCATGGTGTCTGACAGGCACCTGCAGGTGAAGGGTAAAAATATCAATGATTCAGTCACAAAAAGAGGTGCATTAATAATCCGACTTAAGTGGCATCACCTGGGCCAGTGCCTGTTCTTTGATTGCCTACAATAAATGGAAACAAACAGCACCCTGACCGGTGTGGCTCAGTGGGTTGGGCATCATTTCACAAAGTGAAGGGCTGAGGGTTTGATTCCCAGTCAGGGCACACGCCTGGGGCGCAGGTTCAGTCCCCAGCTGGGGCACATACAAGAGGCAACCAATCGATGTTTCTCTCCCTTTCTCCCTCCCTTCCCCTCTCCCTAATAAATAAATATAATCTTAAAGAAACAGAAAGATGAGGGGAAAAAAGAGATACCAAGACAACCTTATCTATCTATTACAGCCATCCGACCTCCCGTTCATCCACACGTTTCCACCTCTGGTCTCTAATGCCCATTCTCATCTCTCTCGCATGTAGCCAGAGGAAAAAAGAATGTATCAGCCAAGAGGAGAAGACAGAAACAAGGGCTCATCAGTCAGTTTGGAGAGGCAGCTCTCAGACGCTGCTGGTGGAGAATGTGAAATGGTACAACCTCTTTAAAGCAGAGGCAGCTTCTTGAAAAGATTAACAGTCACCTACTACATGACTCAGCTATCTCGCCCAAGAAAATGAAAGCACGTATCCACACAAAGATTT
The DNA here is from genome assembly GCA_004027475.1 of Anoura caudifer. Lineage (NCBI taxonomy): Eukaryota > Metazoa > Chordata > Mammalia > Chiroptera > Phyllostomidae > Anoura > Anoura caudifer. Next base: position 99,226 of record PVKU01000653.1, on the reverse strand, counting down.
ATACATGAATACTCATAGCAGACTTACATGTAATATCTTAGAACCGGAAATAACCCAAATGCCCATGAACAGGTATACGGATTAAAAAAATGTGATATGTCCACACAATTGACTACTAATCAGCAACAAAAAGGAATGAATTATTGACACATACAGCATCATAGATAAAGATCAAAATACGCTAAGAAAAACAAGCCAGATAAAGGAGCACGAGTATGTAGGACTCCATTTATACGAAATTCTGGAAAATGAAAACTGATCTATAGTAACAGAGAGAAGATCAGAGGTTATCCGGGGAGGGGTGGGAAAAGAGATGAACCTTGGGGCATGAAAAGACGTTCACTGTCTGGACTGTGGTAAAGGTTTCACGTACATCAAGGCTTCTCACACTGTACACCTTAAGTATGCACAGTTCACTGCATGTCAGTCACACCTCAGCGAAGCTGTAAATGGAAAGCACAGCGCCGCATGACATGGCACAGGCCGCACTAGGATCCTCCCTACATACACCGACATGAGCAAAGAAACAAGCTCTCCAAAGGGTGAGACCAGGTGCCTGACAGATTACAGTTCTGCCAAAATATTGCCTTCCACTAGGCCCTCAGGAAGCCGGGCAGAAAGGCAGGGCCCCCGGCCAGCTGCCTCTAGCTGCAGGCAGCCCCCTTCCTTCACTCCTGTTGGCACCCTTTCTTTCTGAAGCCGTGACACAAAAAAAGACACGGGGCAAATGGTTGTAATAACAACGGTAGCCTGGCCCATTGGTTCTCAACCCCGTTAGAAACTGGGGGAACGTTTTAAAAGTATAGTCCTGATGCCCACGCTCTCCAGAGAGTCTGTGATTTCATTGGTCTGCGGTAGGGCAGTGGTGTTTCAAAGCCGCCCCCACCCCCGCACTGCCCGCACCGCCAGCACCGCCCGCACCGGAGATTCTAGTCTGTAGCCGAAGCTGAGAACCAACAGGCCTATGTGTGCACAGTAACTCCTCAATGTTACTGACAGTTTCTTGAAACTGCGACTGTAAACGAAACATAGAATAGAACCAATAACACCACAGGCCAATAATATAAACAAGAGTTAAATTCCTAGGGCATATTTCTGGTCACAGAAACATCACCGAACTTCAAAATAAAGACCCAAATCATTTCTAATATTAAACATTGAAAGAAATGTGTGCTATCCATACATCTAAGAAAGATGAATAAAAACAAGTGAGATAATTATTTTCCAACTCATGTATTCCAGTTCAGTGTCATGGGTGACAGGAGCCTCTCCCTGAAGCTCAGGGAGCTAGGCGGGACCCCACCCTGGACAGGATGCCCTTCCACTGCAGGGCCACTCACACCCACACTCAGAGTGGGACAATTCAGACACACCAGTGCATCTAAGGGTCACATCTCTGGGATGTGGAAGGAAACCAGAGCACCGAGAAAACCCACGGAGACATGGGAGAACATGCAAACTCCACACCAACAGTGGCTCTAGCAGGGATCAATTTTATTTTTTCATCAATGTTATAACAAAACGATGTTATTCAAGAACCTGCTGTACATGTGTTTCAGATGAACTTGGGGAGGCTAAGTGTGAAGTAGTCACATCTGACCCTTAGCACCAGCAGCAAAGAAGCTCATGATTTCATAAAATTATCAAAAATTGTACATTCTACTGTACTGCTTATCTGGCAGATAATAAATATATGAAGCATGTTCTTCCTCCAGATTAGAACGCTGAAAACATCAACAGGAAAAAGGTTCAGAGAGATTCTTAGGTGGCAAGTTCCATCATATCCAAAAAGAGTTAGCAAACAAACAAAAGAAGATAGAGAGAGAAATCAAAATGAGTTAGGACAAGGGTATCCCTTAACTGAGGTCCCTTACTCCACCCCAGGACCCCATGTATCTGTCAGGCACAGGCACAGGACCTCGAAGGGCCTGGGCTGGCTCAGCGAATTTTAAGAAGTAGTTTCCCAAAGACAAATTAGCCCAAGCCCAGCCTCAGGCACACAGAGCACTCTGCCAGTTTCTCTGCCCATTTGAGTCTCTCCACCCTTCAAAAGCTTCTTATAAATTATTTTTTTATCTACAGAGGGAAAGAGGCAGTCTTTCTATTTGAAATTCAAAGGAATCAGCTGGCCAGATGAGGATACCGGGAATTTAGCTACCCAGAGCTGGGAAGCTGGTCCCAGGAAAAGGAAGTCCCATGCTTTAGATGAGAGCCACTAGGTCAATGCTCAGAGTTGGACTGAGTTTAAGCCTTTTGATCCCCACTGTGGATTCTGAGCCCTGAGCTGGGGCAATCGGAATAGCAAGAGGTGCCTTAGCCAGGCACCTCTGTGAAGAGGAAACTTGAAGTCATTGGAAAGAATCTCTGCAAGCATCCTGCCTGTCTCCCCTACTGAATCATCCATGTAAGCATTCAGCCTCCCTTTCTCCCCCTAGGCTCCTGTCACCCCGTCCACAGGGTCTCCGTCAGGATGGTGCTCCACAAATTTCCCCTCCTTCTCCCGTATCTCCGCCTCTTCTTCTCCTTAACTCAGTCTGTCTCTTCAGCACGTAAACATGTTCAAGCTTCTCCTAACTTTAAAAAGAAAGAAGGGGGAACCCCACTACTCCCCAAGCACCTTCCTTGACTTTTTTTTATCCTCACCTGAGAACATGCTTATTGATTTTAGAGCAAGGAGAAGGAAGAGAGAGAGAGAGGGGGAAAGAAACATTGATAAGTTGCCTCTTGCAGTGCCCCCACCCCTCATAGGCTAGCACTGAAAGCTACAACTTAGGTATGTGCCCTAACCCGGAATCAAACCCACAACCTTTCAGTTACAGGATGATGCTCCAACCAACTTAGCCACACTTTCCAGGGCCCCTTGACATGTTGTCCTCCAGCTAATATCCTTTCTGTTCTTCCTTCCCTTCCCAGCCAGTTTCTCAATTCTCCCTTTTCATTTACTCTTCAACTCACCATCATCTGTCTTCTGCCCTTAATACTCCTAAAGCTCGCCCAGCAACTAGACCCAGGCCATGCAATTCCAAAGGCACGTCCATCTGTCTGCATGCGGCTGTTGCATTGGGCTCAAAGACCGTTCCCTTCCTCCTTAAACACTCCACCCCTGGCTCCCATGACACCAGTTTTTTTTGTTCTCCACATCCTTCTTTGTCCTCCTCTTTCTTTGCACCCCCCTGAAACACTGGTGTTGGCCCAGGGTTCCATTCTCAGCCCACTCTTCACTCAACACCCTCTACTTGGGCAGCTTCATCTGTTCTATCTCCTATTCACACCACTTACCTGTTGATGATTCCAAATGTGCAGCTCCCCTCAGGTTTATATGCCCACCCATCCCTTATACCCCAAATGTCCCAAACCGAATGATCACCTTCTTTCCTCCCGACACCTTCTCCTCCCTCTGGTTCCCCACTATGGGATGGCACCACTCATTACCTACACTAGAAACCTGCAGCCTTTCTGGAGTTCTACTTCCTTTCATCCCGAGTCCAATGCCAAGGTCTACCAACCTTTCCTCTTCATTGATAATACTTCCCAAATCTAGTCCTTTTCCTTCTATCCCAACTGCTGCTGTCCTCATTAAACCCCTATCTTCTCTCACCTGGGCTATTACAATAGCCTCTTACAGTACTTCCTTACCAATCTTTTCCTCTATAAGACTTTTTCCACAGAGCAGCCAGAAGGCTCTTTCTAGAGTGTCCGATCCGCTCACTCCCAGGTTAAACCCCTTCTAAGGCTCTCTATTTGGTTCCTTTACAAGGTCTTTATCTCGGCCACCATCTCCCTCCAATCTGCAACCATTCATTACCAAGTATTTGATATCTCCGGGATTTTGCTTCTACTCCTAGGCAAGTCCTTCCTGATACTTGTTCCCTGACTCCAACGTACTCTTCTCAGACTTTATGCTCCCAATAGCAACCTGTACTTATCTCAAACACAGTCTTAAAATATTTTATTCAAAATTAAAGGTGTATGGATCTGTCACCCTCACTAAGCTCCTCAAATTCCAAATTCACTTCATTTCCACTGAGAAAAATATACGTAAACTGGGATATAAGGGCAGAGTATTCTGGTTGTAAGAATTTTTAGACATGGAGATAAGTGGTCAGAATGCAGGTGGCTTCCTTCTTTGGGGTCCTTCAAACACAGGACTGGGTTTCAACTAAGTAGGCCAGGTCTGGCATCCAAAGGCAGGTGAGTGGATGGACAACACCACCACATGAAGTGACTTCTGGTTCTGGGAGTCTTGGTTCTGACCTATTGAATCCCTTCAAGCAAATTGCTCAGAGGACTCCAACCCAGGCTAAGGCTCCTCAACCCTGGGGCAAAGAGAAGAAAGGTCAGAGGAAGACCCAGCAGGCCCAGCTCCTGAGGTTCTTCCCAGACTGGAATGCAGATGAGGGAGGCTGAGCTACCCCTCTCTAACCACCACCCTTCCCCAGCCTCCTGGCCAGGACACCACCAGACTGTCAGCTGTCAGAGAAGGAGGCCCAGCCTGCTAAAAAGGTCACACCTGGGCCACACTGAGAGCCAGTCCTCGCAAAAGGCTCGGGCTTGGCTCACCCTGATGCTGAGGGATCCACGGTGAGGAGGCAGGACAGGCAGCAACCCTCAGCACCAGGAGAGCCACCCCTAAAGTGAAGAGCAGGTTCAGAGCAGGGTGGCAGCCAGGCGCAGGGGAAACGCAGAGAGGGAAAGAGGGACGGCAGGAGCAACCAGTGCCAACAACCTGGAGCCGTGGTGAGACTCACGCTCTGAACTGCATTTTCCAGGAGGCGGGGCAATGCACAAAGTATTTTAGGAATCAGTCCCATCACATTTCCTGCTTCCCTCTTCCCTAATTCACTTCATTCTCTGCCAGCCTCTGCTGTGCTGATAACTTAGAAACTGCTCTATTTCATTAGTCTTCAAGGGCTACTGGGAATTCTGTAAAAGAGCAAACATCCATGCAGGTCCCAGGAGAGAGGTGGGGCGGATCCATCCGCAGAGAGAAGGCTGGGGCCAGTACTGCTATGCCATGCAAACCCAGGGGGCACCCACACACTGTGTTCTAAATGAATGATACCCTTGACCACAACAAAGAAAACCATGTGAATGGTGCTCCCTGAAATTGTGCACCTTGGTGGCCCTGACCGTGTTCTTGTCTAGTAAACATCTCTCAGAGAGCAGATGAAAATCGTCTAAAAGGTCATTTTAGCCAGTTTCCTTTCACCACCTGCATGCACTGCTTGTTAACATTCATTACCCCACATGTGCGTTCTCTCTGTCTCTGCTCACCCATCTGAAAGAAAGACGCAAGCATTTCACCCCTAAATACTTCAGCCTGAACCACTTAAGAACTAGGATGGTCTCTATATAAACACAATGCCACCCACAAAACTGAACATTGACACAATAACATTATTGAATATAGAGAGACTACATTTGTCACTTGGGAAGTTTTTCCAAACATACAAATTCCTAGTCCCTGTCCCAGAGGGTCTGATTCAGTAGAGTGAGTCCCTGGACTCTGAATGTTTCTAAGCCCCTCAAGAGATTCAAATGAGCAGCCAGGTATGACCCACAAACTAGGGTTTCAGAACTCCCAGCAAGACAAGTGGGAACTGTGAAAGGGACCCCAAAAAGCTCTGGTCAGCTGATGAAGTGGACATGCATTGGGCCAAGCAGGTCAACGCGAGGTTCTATGCAGCACCAGGCACCAAACTCAGTTCCACACAAGCTGCCAACAGGTGGCTGAAGGCTGGCAAGGGGGGCAGGAAATGGGGTCAGAGCCCAGACACACAACAGTTCAGAGTGAGAGGGTGGGGAATAAAGAGAAGGCACTTCCTCCAGTGAGCTGCCAGAGGGCGAGGGCCCAGCGGCCAGCACTGATAGCAGCTATGGTGGGCATGGCTCAGGACACCATATCAGAGCTGCTCTGCTTGGGATGGCCTAATGGGTCTAGGTCATCTTCTCCTCACTTCCTGAGCCACAGAATTGGATCCCAATGGGCTCCAAGTATTGGTTACATGTCCAGAGCCATGCTAGACCTATAAGTATTCAGGTGACCGTGTCACAGGTCCAGAGAGCTCACAACATAGCAAAGATGATAGACGTATCCATAAATACATCAATGCCCCTCCCAGGGCACAAAGCAGGGAAGATGTCTTGGCCCATCTTCACTAGGTGGGGAAAGTGGAAAGCTGTCAACAAGGTAATGAAAGATACAGAGGGTTTCAAGCCCCCAGCCTTGGGCATCTCACTTTTTAGTAGTTTTTACTAAGGAAAGTGGGCTCAGTTGTAGGACTTCCCTAGGGAGCACCTCTTCTCAAGGACAGAATGAGTCAAGGGGTTGGAGGCCTTAAGAACTTGATCCCTTTGGCTTCCAGAGTTTTCTCTTCAGAAAGGATCCCTGACCCTAACCAGCCCCCAAGAGCCGCACTTACCCATACTCAAAATTCCACTGGCTTTGTAGCCGGGGACCCAGCCCCTATACCTCAGTCCACAAACCTGCAGCCCTGCTCCACCTCTCCCTCCCAGAGCCCCAGCTCAAACACAGGAGCTCAAAATGTGCTGTGCTAGGAATCCAATTCCTCCAGCAGGAAGGTATACAAAAAGGTCAAGCAAGCCAATTCCTTGCCTCAAACAGATATGCATCTGATCCCTGCTTGCATACTGAAAACCTACAGGTTTTACACAGCTTCCTTGACATCAGGCCCATCACTGAATCACATGCACTGGCAGAGTCTTCCTCTTAGCTGACCTGTATCACCTTGGTGTGGTTCTCAGTTCCAGATGTGGGGAGACAGAAAACAACTGCTTGTGTTTTCTTCCCACTCATACAGCCCCTTTCTGGAGTCTTCTTGGCCAAATTAAAGCAACCCCACATGATTCAGTCTTTCCTACTGGAACTTACTTTCCATCTCTATCTTCCCTAGGCCTACCCTGGACTTTCCACTAATTTGAAGTCAAAGAGGATAAAAGAGTTAGTAGAGAGTTCTCTAGGTCCTTGGAGAACAGAGGGACAGGTGCTAGGAGGCTGTGTGACATGGTTAGATTGAACTGGGTTTGTATTTAGAGCCCTGGACTCCCTGATCCCAGCTCAGAAACCATTCGCAATTGGTTCTGTTCACACACACACACACACACACACACACACACACACACACACAGAATCCACAGGATCACACCTCTCACCACATACCCTGCAGACTTGGGATCTGAGTATCAAGTCAGGGGTGGAAGAGGTGAGGCAGCTCATGGCTCCTCTCAAAACTTTCCTTCCTAGAGCTGATGATTTAGATGGGAGAACCAGGGATCAGGAGCTGGCCACCAGCTGAAAGGAACCTTTTGCAAAGAGGAAAGAAAGGTCTTGGCAGAGCATGGATCTCCAACCCAGGAATCATCCCATGAGCCACAGCAGCCACATCTCTGTCTGGTCAATGCTTCCTGCTTTCTCCCCACCACCTGGCCTCAGCTACTGCAGCCTTAAGAACCCGCCTTTCTAGTTCAGATCTACTGGGTGGAAATGTAAACTGGTGCAGCCAGTAGGAAAACAGTATAGAAGTTCCTCAAAAAAATTAAGAATAGAGCTACTGTATAATACAGCAATTCCTCTTCTGAGTATTTATCTGAAGAAACCCACAACAGTAATTCACAAAGATATATGCAGCCCCTATACTGACTGCAGTGTTACTTACAATAGTTAAGATACGTAAGCAATGTAAGTGTCGAACCATGGATGAATGAATAAAGAAGACATGCTAGACCCCAGCCCGGTAGACCCAGTTGGTTAGAGCATCATCCCGATGCACCAAGGTTGTGGGTTCGATCCTCAGTCAGGGCATATACAAGAGTCAGCGAATACATGCATAAATAAATGAACAACAAATCTATTTGTCTCTCTCCTTCTCTTTCTCTAAAACAATTTAAAAAAAGATGTGGTACATATATACAATGGAATATTATTTAGCCACAAGAAAAGATGGATGCAGAGGACAGATCATGTGAGGACACAAAGAGAAGGTGGCCATCTACATGCCAGAAAGGCCTCAGGAGAAACCAACCCTACCAACATGCTGATCTTGGATTTCCAGCTCCAAAACTGCACTGGGCTCCGAATGCTGGCTTCTGCTGATGAGCCACTGTCCCTGTCCCATAAGCAGCTCTAATTGTTGGGTTGGTCAAAAAGTTCATCCCCCCCAGTAAGATGGCTCTAGTAGGGCTTAATCCTCCTTAACTTCATTTGAAACAATTTTGTTAGATTGTCTTGTGACAGCTGTCATATCGGCCTGCATCTTTAAAAAACTTATCAAAATTGGTGAATTTTTGTGCAGCTATTTCAATATTGAATATGGAAGAAAATATACATTTTTGGCATAATATGCTTTATTATTTCAAGAAAGGTAAAAATGCAACTGAAATGCAAAAAAAGATTTGTGCAGTGTATGGCGAAGGCGCTGTCACTGATCAAATGTGTCAAAAGTGGTTTGTGAAGTTTCTTGGTACTATTGACATTTTGGCCAAATAATTCTTTGCTGTGGGGCTGTCTTATGCATTGGAAGATGTTTAGCAGCACCCCTGGCCTCTACCCACTAGAGGCAAATAGGGAGAGATAGATGGCATCCAAATATCCAAAATTGAGGGAGGTGGGGAGGGTTGGGGCGGTGGGCTGGGATGGGAGTAAAAACCAGATAACTGCACAAGAACAATAATTAAAATAAAATAAAATAAATTTAATTTAAAAATATCCAAATCAATAAAGTTATTGGTGAAAATGAAAAATCATCTTTCATTTTATGGAAAAACTAAATGGACTTTTTGGCCAACCCAGTAGAATGGCAACAAGTCTGCAAAGAACACAGACCCTCAGCCCACCCAACTGTTTGTATATTTGGAAAATGAAATGCACTCTTTATTCTGCCCTATATCCCAACACAAGCTGGTCACGAGGCAGACCTTGCTAGGATCGATCAACTCCCAACACACAATCATTTTAAAGCTTCCGCTAGGGACTGTATCACCAGAGGAGGTGGCCCTTGCAAAATAACCCCTCGAAGGCACAACCACTGGCACCAGAGACAGACTACACGATTCCTCATTACCTCATTCCTTGCATACCACCTCTGTGTGCTGTAAATGTTAACTACCCTGTGCCCACTAGTGTGTCTCTCCATTTTGTTCTTTATCCCATCTTTGAGATTTCCTTGTTTTGCTTTCTCCTACCTCCTTAATCTATCACCAACAGATTTCACGTAACCCTCCTTATGTCTTCTCTGATTCTAAACGCACAAGAACCCTGACCGGTGGCTCAGTTAGTTGGAGAGACATCCCGGTACAATGAAAGTTACCAGTTTAGTCCCTGGTCAGGGCGAGTGCAAGAATTGAGTGAATACATGAAATCAGTGTTTCTCTCTCTCTCTAAAATAATTTTTTCTTAAAGTTAAAAAAAAAAATGTGGACAAAACCAAGGGGGGGGGTGGAAACAAGGGAGGGAGGTGGGTTTGGCTGGGGTTGGGGGAGTAGCGGGGGGGAAAATGCAGAGAACTGTAATTGAACAACAATAAAATAATTTTAAAAAATAAATGCATAAAAAGAACTGCAAAGCTACCACTCTCCAGAGCATTTTCTTAATGTGTTGAGATCTTGCTTCCGGACATGTCTTGAAAAAATCTGGCTCAAATACACTCTTATAAACTTGTAAGGAAGGAGGGAGGGAGGGAGGAAATATCAAATATTGCCATTTGTGACAACAGTGACAGATCTACAGGGTATTATGCTCACTGAAATAAATCAGAGGGAAAAGGACAAAGCATATGATTTCATTCATATGTGGAATACAAAATAAAAATGTAACAAATGAACTAAAACAAACAAAAAACTAGTAGATACAGACAACACAATGGTGGTTACCAGAGAGAAGGGGAGAGGGGTGGGCGGAGAGAGTAAAGGGGCTTGAATACATGGCAAAGGAAGGAGACTAGACTTTTGATGGTGGGCAGAAAACAGAGCACACAGATATCAGTTATAGTGTTGTGCACTGAAATTTATGCTATCAACCAATGTTACCTCAATAAAAAATTGAAATGAAAAAAAATTTTTTTAAAGAAAAAGAGTTACTCCCAGCTTCCTCAGCCCTCCAGAGAAAGGCAGTAGAACAGAAGTGTGAGGGCTAAGAGGAACTCCCAGGATGAATTTCCCTTACCAACCTTGGCCCCCAGCTGATGCAGGTTGAAGGGGACTCTGTCCCTTCTGTTACCTCCAGCTGAACCTGGAGAGGACTCCTGAGGAAACGTCTTCACAGACAACTTCCCCACCAGCACAACCCTCACCAGGAAAAGAACCCCACCCTGGCTGGGTAGCTCAGATGGTTAGAGCATCGTCTCCATACACCAAGGTTGCAGGTTCAATCCCCTGCAAGACTCAACCAATGGATGCACAAATAAGTGGAACAAGAAATCAATGTTTCTCTCTCTCCCTTCCTCTCTCTCTCTCTCAAATCAGTTTTTTAAAAAATTTTAAAAGAAAAGAAAAAGAACCCCAACATTTCCAAACAGCAATATCTAGGATCCAGGAAACCCTATGTCTCTGAAGGTACTGCAGGTCCCATGAAGCAATGCACAAGCCCCTCCGGGAGGAGGATGTGAGAACATGGGTGTGTGAGGATGGGGCCACAGCAGCCCCCTCCAGTCTTTGCCTGTTCATCTGCTCTCCCTTCCTCAGCACCTCAGCTTTACTTCACAGAGCCATTTGCTTCCTGCAAAACAAGGGCTCCTGGCAAGGCCCAGACTGCCGCCTCCGTCACCTCCAGCTGAACCTGCAGACCAGCTTACCCAGCTCATGCCCTGTGGAATCCAGTTCTCCAGGATTCCTTCCTGGGGTTGGAAAAACTCCCTGGAGGAGAGCAGCCCATTAAGCAGAATCCAGAAAGTAGGTCACAGCTGCTTCTATCCAGCTGAGGCACCAAAGCCAGGACAGAACACGCTCTGCCTGGGGAGAAGAGATGAGAAGCAGTGGGAATCCACCTCACACTCAGGTTCAGCCTCAACACCCCACGTTCAGGGTCGGGCTAACCTATCCAGTGTCTGCATGGAGCAAGGATGCACCTCAAACATGGTCCTATACCCTACAGCAAGGAGACAGGGTATATCTCAGGGTAACTGCAAAGGCACTGGACTAACCAGAGTACACCGAATAATGCCAGTGAGACCATCCTCCAGAGAATGTCGTTGCTGGAGATCAATGCTCTGATTTTTAAGGAGTGGCTCCAGTTCATTTAATTATAATAATTCTCTGGTGGTTTTCTGGTAACACCTTCCTGATACCTCTAAAAGGTTTTCTCCCTTCTCCATGACAGAGTCCTCTCATCTTTCAGAGATGAGGGGAGTGAGGACCACTAAGGGTCACCAACTTCCCCTGGATATCACACTGGAAAAGGGTCCAGACAGCTGACACTCAGAAATAATCTTGGCCCCAGCTCTATGACCCCGCTACAAGGGCTCACTTGGCACCGATGTGCCCAAGCCTTGGGACAAGAAGAACTCATGAAATTAGTCCGCAGAACAATCCTACAGCAGAGTAGAGAAGGTGGGGCCAGCAGCCAGTTGTGAAGTGTGATGTGGCTCTGTCTGTGGGAAGAGAGGGGCGGTGGCCTATCAGCCCAGGTTGGGGGCCAGTGGGCAGGGACACACTGTGTGGGCGGTGGGCTACTGGCAGTTGGCAGCCACCTGCTTGGCTCAGAGGAGCGTGAAAGGAAGTTGAACAAAAAAGGTAAGTCAGCCATCCATGTGAATCTCCAAGGAGCTGAAGGCCTGCTCCCACGCCATGCCCAGGGCAAGCTCCCGCCCTCCCTCTGGGCAAGGAAGTTCTACACCACTGTCCAGAACCCTACCCACTGTCCCTCTGCCACAGTTCCTAAACTAGCCATCTAGACATGTGACCTGAACGGAAAACATCTTCAGTCAGCGCTAGCTCTCCAAATCAAGAAAATCCCTGATAGGAACCCCAAGCCACGGTAACCGCACAAACAGCACACACACCCACACCTCCCCCACACACACCCACACACACCCACATACTCTCCAACTCACTCACTCCCTCATTGGCTCCCTGAGGATGGGAAGCTGGCCTAGACACCTTGAAGTTGAGATCTTAGCATCATTGGCAAACGAGTCTGAGAAAAGTAGATGGAAGGTGGAACCCAGAAGAGAAAGGAAACAGGAACTTTGGCTCCAGGGGACCGCTCTGGGCCCTCCCAAGGAGGTCTTTCCCAAGCAGGTCCTTCCTGGTACACATTTCAACACACTGGGGGCAGGCCAGGGGAGCACCAGAGAGTGAGGACACCAGGGACGAAGACCCCAGACAGGACAGCCCAGGGGGCCCTTGCCCAAGGCCACCCGGCTCTGGCAAGCCTCAAGGGTGATTACTTCCTAGCCAGGGCTGAGTGGAGAAGCCCTGGGGTAACCACAGAGCAGGGTGGGAAAAGAAAGGGGTGCTAGTTCTCAAGCATCCCCCACCTTTCAGCCCAGGAAAACACACACACACACACACACACACACACACACACACACACACACACACAAAGAACACTACCAAACACCTGACACTAATTTACACAGGCTGTTAGAAGCCTAGGCGTTAGTGCCCCCAGGGACACTTGCATTTGTAAAGCGGAGTCTGAGGGGAAGAGCACCCAGCCCAACTACTCTGGAAGCCATGGAAATGTCTGGTGGCGCTGGGAAGAATGACCGATTAACGTAGGCAGGCAGGTCCGGGGTATAGGCTGGACCTCTCCGTGGCCCCCCTGGTCTCAGCCACTGCACCCCAGGAATCTGCTGCCCCTCTCCAGAACACAAGTCCTTCAGTGTCGCCCACCAGGCAGCCTGTCCTTTTCAGTCACTGACCCCCTCCAATCCCTGGCCTTGGTTATTGCAAACCCAGCCTGACCCAGGCAGCCACCAGGCCTTCCACAGTAGCCACGCACTTCCACTCCACTATTCCCGGTAGCCTGCCGGAAGGATATCCTACTCAGGGCAGCCAAGGACACTGAACTGGTGGCAGGCATTCTATTTACGGAGGTCAAAGGAGAAACCCCACTGGGGAAGCAGGGCCCTAACAGGGAACTGAGAAATGAGGTCCCCTCCGAGATGGCCTCTCAGTGTCCAGAGTCCGCAGACTGCAGGCAGTGGTCTTGATGGTGCCAGACCACAGGGGTCTCCAGCCATGACTCCCCACATCAGCCTGGTCTCCCCCGGACCTGTCCCAGTGGTAGGCCCAGTGCCTTCAACCTGGCTTGTCTGCTCGTACAGGCAGGTATATACACCCCATACCCAATTTCCCAGGCCACCTGACTCAGGGCCTTGAGAAAGCCGTGGGTGAGGCTGGAGGGCCCTTCTCTACCTCCTGCTTTCTCTCTCCTCTTTCCGCCCCAACTCGAGATCCTTAGACGCCTTCCTGGCCAACCCTTTCGAACTCTCCTTACTTCTTTTATTCTCAGTGTCTCCTTAACACTGTGATGCTGTGTGCGTGACATGACTGATTAAAATAGCTGGCCTAGTGTCTGGGGCCAAAAACAACTCACCTGCCTTATATGGCATAAAACCCATTTTTGCATCTCTGTGCATGAAGGGGTCAGGGAGATGTATTTTCTAAGTAGGAGGTGACTCGGGGGTGGAGAAGTAGAGCAAGGAACCATGTCGGTTTGTCTTATTGTTGCTCTGCACAAGCCCTGATGCCTTTCTCCCATCTTCTGTGCCCCACTCTGCACAGGAAGGTCCCAAGGGAGACAAAGGTCTCCCTAAGAGAGAGCCTAAGTCCACACCGGGCAAAGTGGACACTCAGCAGAGGGGGGAGCCACCGCCCACCCGGCAGTGTGGAACACTCACAGTCCCCCCACCCCATCGTCACGGGGCCATCACTCATCGTGACCCTCTCTCAGGGCCTACTGGGATGGCAATGGCCAGAAGCCATTCTCAGCAGGCAGTAGCTGACATGCTTGGCAGCTGGACATGTAGCCAGGGTGTGACTGCATATGGAGACCTATGGGAGCTGACAATCCACAGGCACCTTGCTGAAATACGGTTACAAGTAACATAATCACCATTACAAAGTCTGTCAAATTGGTACCTCCAGGGTTTTGTCCATAGTTGAGACTGGAGTGTTTTGATGGGAGGGAGAGGAGCGAGCAGAGAGGAAGGCTAAGTGAATACGAGCATCACACAAATAGAAGGAAGGAAACAGATCTATTGTTTGCCTCTGGTATGTTGTGCCAGATATTGTCTTGTTTAAACCTCCCAACAATCTTAAGTGTGGATATTATTACCCTTACTTTATGAATGAGGCAACTAGAAAACAGGAAAGGGATTGAATGAATTGCTCAAGGTCACACAACTAGTAAATGACAAGATCAAGGTCAAAATTCAGTATTTTTCCCATCCTGCCACAGACCCAGACACATCATATTTTACTAAGTATTCAAGCTGATACCAAAGATTATCCTGATGCATCCATCCCTGCATTCTCCCCCCACACCCCAAAACACTTCTTCACCTTCGCCAGCTACTCAAAAACGAAGCGAATAAACAAGAAAAAAACCCAATCCAGTTTTGCAGAAAAGAGAACCAATGACCAGAGGAGGGAAACGACGGTCTGAGTCACATGGCCAGTCAGTGGCCGCAGTGGGACTAGAAGCAGGTCTTGGACTCTCACTACAGTGCTCTTCCCAGACTGAGCCACCCATTCTCAGAATCTTCCAAGGAAGGGGCTCCCCCGGCCTTCCTGTTTCAATTCTCTCTCAGATTGGTCCATTCCTTTCCAAGCTACTGATTACTTTCATTAAGTGAACTCTTAGGCACCAGAAAGTTGTTATTCCTTTCTGGTACCCGAGTGATTTAAACAGCCTCCTAGTCTGTCTCCCCTGCACTCCACTGCCAGGATAACCCTCCTGCAGCACAGCTCTGGTCATGTCACTCTTCCGATGAAAGGGTTTCTGACTCTCCCTGCCTTGTCAGATACTCACGACTCCCCACAATGCCCTGATCGGGCAACTCAGTTGGTTAGAGGAGCATCATCCACACCTGCCAAGATTGCAGGTTGGCACCTGGTTACAGCACATGTGAGAGTCAACCACTGAGTGCATGAATAAGTGGAACAACAAATGGATGTTTTTCACTCTCCCCACCTCTGTCTGTCTCTAAAATCACTTAAAAGACACCCTACACTGAGCCCCAGCCCAGTCTCCTGCAGACTCCTCAAACGCTGATGGTTCTTAACCATTCTCCAGGGCCCCAAGTTTTCCCGCAGACTTTCACTCCTGTGAGTGCCTTCCGGAGCCCCGCTTGCCCTCTACAGAGCACTTGCTCTTACACTGCAGCCTTGTCTCATGTCCTCTGATTACCACTTTGTTCTCTTCCAAACATCTCTAAGAATCTTAGTGCATTCGACTGCATTTATATTGTTTTGTATTATCTCTACTGGTCACCAGAATAAAAATATCTTTCATCCATGTAGGTACTTTATAGTTCCAAAAGCACTTTCATAGACATTAACTCATTAATCTTATAAATAAAAATAACCTTTTATTTATCTTGTCTTCCTTCCCCACGCTGCTCAGTGCAGTATTTTACACAACCCACAGAGCTGTTACAGACTGCGTTCTGAGGGCGCTCTGACTAGCCCAGAGAACAGTCGCATCCTCATGTTGCAGGAGCAGAGGTTCTGAGGCTGAATGGGGAAGGCCAAGTTGTAACGTACTTTTCCAGGTAAATACCTTTCCAATAGCATTTATTAGATTCTGGGTTTACAGGCCCCGAAAATATTAAGCATTCTGGTAAGCTTCCATACTTCTATGAAATGCTACCCAAGATTACACCAAATTTGGGGCAGCCATGTGGCAAGTGACTCATTCTGAGCTGATAGGGTTATCCCGTGCCACAGAGAAATCCATCCACTCACTTGGATTTTCTGGAGCATGGCGTGGTTACCTCAGGGTCAGGGACCACGTTGAATTCAAGTCTGTATGCCTAGGGTTCAGCTCAAACCTGCTGTGGAAGGGTGACAGAGTAACTGTAACTACCACCATCTACTGAGCCCTTGCCGTTTATGGGGCGCTGTTCTAGGCAGTTCATGAATGACCTCGTTCCATTCACACAACAGCCTTTCTCCCCCTGGTGCTATTATTTCTCCTGTCTTCCGTATGAGGAAACGGAAGCATGGGTACATTAAGTAACTTTCCCAAGGTCAAACCACTAGCCTGTGGGGAAACCAGATTTTGAACCCAAGGAATCTGACCCCAGAGCCATGCTCTTAACCACACGCTGAATTTATCCCATCTCTCCGTGGATGAATTTGAGAATGAAAGAGCAGAGGCACTGCTGCAGATGGTTTTGTTGGAAGGACAATTAACCCACCCTTAACGAATCCACTCTCTATTATCCACAGTTATCACCAGAGTCCTTCTCAAATCAACCTCGAGTTCAGTCAGAGTACATCTACAAGTAATTTCCTGATCTGCAAGGAGAAAATTCTGGTGAGTAAGACACAGAAGATGGGTTTAATTCATTCTTAGTGAACGAAGTGCTCCAAGAACATCAACACTGCGAAGACAGGGATTCTGTCTTCTTCACTGCTGCACGCTTAGGAGAGTGTCAGGTACATCGCATACATTCAATGCACAACCAGTCAGTGAAAAAATTAATGAACGAAAGGTAAAATGAAAACTCCTTCAATGGCTCTGGCCTGATTAAACTTTCAGTTCATCTCTTTCACCTTTCATTTCATGCCCAACCCCAGTTCCCATTCATTGTTCAGATCTCAGCTAACATTTCATTTCTTCCAGGAGTCTGATCACACCAAGTTCCCCGCATAGGAATTGTCAAGGTATCCCACACTCTCCCACCCCTGCCACAGCTATGTACTTGTGTTCATCCCCACTCAACAATAAGTTCTGCCCTGGCTGATGTGGCTCAGTGGACTGAGTGCCAGCCTGCAAACCAAAGGGCAGCCAATTCAATTCCTGGTTGGGGCTCATGCCTGGGTTGCAGGTCCCCAGCGGGGGGTACACGAGAGGCAACCACACATTGATGTTTCTCTCCCTCTCTTTCTTCCTCCCTTCCCCTCTCTCTAAAAATAAATAAATAAAATATTTAAAAAAAACCACCAAAAAACAGTAAGTTCTGGAAGGCTGTATCTATCCTAGGCATTGAAAGTACCCTAAGGCCTTAGTAAGCACTCAACACCCATTTGCAGATTGAATGAATGAGCTCTTTTTCAACATTACCTGACAGATTGATACCCCTTTGTGATCATATCTTCTTCCACAGGTGACTTTCAGAAGAACACCTGCTGTCGTCCTCTGGTTCCTGGGGAAGCCCTGTCTCATTCAGAACTTGTGCCTCACTGACTTTTTTTCTGACAGGTCCCTTCTGTGCAGCACAGGGGAAATCCTGGCCTAGATTCAAACTTCAGCTTTTCTCTATCTAATTCGTTGTACGATCTTAGGCATGTTTTTTACTTTTTAGTTGGAATATAAACCTAATATAAAACTCACCTCTCCCAAATGTAAAGGAGGAAAGAGATAATTTTATCATCACCAATTTCCTCCAAGGACAGGAAGAGAGGAAAATGAAGATAATGTTTTAAAAACTACAGGTGAATGGACGTAATGTCAGTAGCTGTCCTGCCTTTCTCGGCACTGGAATCTTTGCTCAAGCAGCTCCTCTCCCGCTTCCTTGGTGCTATCGTCTGCGACAGCACAGTCAAAATTGCACTTCAGAGAACTTGCCGGCCCCCTGGAACCAATCTGTCTTTTGAAGTCTCTTGTCGGGGAACTGTTTCTATCTTTTCTTGTAATTAAAAAAAAAATCTGCCTTCCTGAGGTCTACATTGGAAATCTGACATCCCTGGTTATAATTTTTTTGGGGGGGAATACAGTTGCCTTCTCTCAGGTTCTCCTAATATCCAATTTGCAAGCAACCTCTCCTTTCTTGGTCCCAATGGTGTACCTAGTCCAGGTCAGAAATGGGACAGATGCTTTGTGTTCAGAAAAGCAGGGCTCTCAACAGAGCCCAGAGTCTTGGTAGTTGAAGGGCTCCATGGTTACTCTTACCTGGGTTCAGGGTTAGTTTGTGACTTGAGATAAGAAGCGTGCACATCTATTTCTTCTAACTGGCAAGGTAAATTACTATTTCCTCAAAATGGAAACTTCTTGATTCTTTCTTTCCCCTTGCCCTTGTGACTTCTGGTTTGCTGCCAAGAAGCACCAACCAGACTTAGAAAGAGAAAAGGACTTGGCTGGAGAGGATGCCTCCACAGAAGCTTATTCCCTGTGGAGAGGATCCCTCCACGGAAGCAGCTAGCCCCGTTGTAGAGCAGCTCACCTCCCTGGCACCCACCTCCACTGTGGGGAGGACGTAGAAAGAGGAGATAAAGTCAAAACCTAACGTCTAGATGTCTAACCTCTACCCCGCAGGGCCAGAAACTTAGAAGAAGGCACAAACCATAGTAGGAACTACTGAGAAGAAACCACTGCTCAGGAGGTTAGTCTTGCAATGACTAGGGTTGGCTAGGGTTGAGAAAGAAAGGTCCAGAAAAGAGCTGAGCAATGTTTTCAAGGAACGGGGGGCAGGCGTAATAGAGTTAAGGTGCAAGGAAAGCAGTTTCTAAAGAGGTAAATGAGCTTTGTCTTCTCTTTGAAATACTATGGGGACTCTGCCAGGTAAGACTTCCTATAGGAAGTTCTCAGGAAGGAGTAGTTGTTAAAGATTCCTTTAGCCATACGTTCTCTATTCTGCCTCAGAACTATTGAAAATCTCTCTCCTCTTCTCCATACCTTGAGGGTCTCTGTCCCAAAGCACAAATGATGCCTTCTCTGTCCTTAATCTCTTTAACCAGGAGATTTGGGGGGAGTGAATTCCACCACCAATGTTCTGAGAGAGAACAGAATTTACCAACACTAAAGCCATTGACAGGGTCGACACACATGCACGATTCTCAAGTGCCAAAGGATAGGTCCTTCCATTGCTCATCTTGTGATCCGCAGGGCAAACATAAAGTTTCAACAGTGCTAGCAACTGTGTGACTTCTTACGGAGATGATTTCCAAGGTCCTTTCCAGTTGTGACACTTTATGTGATCATAGGAAATACAAGAATAGTCTCTTGTTTTACAAAACAGATACAAAATAAAGCAAATACGGAGATACTAAAACAAAAGTTTTGCCTTGATTCTCCCAGGGCCCCCAGGGCCCAAATTTGCCCAGAAGGTGGCAAAATTACTTGTTTGATTATCCCTAGTCTTCTTAAACTGAAGGCAAGGATATGACGGAGAAAACAGAGAAAGGCAAGTAAGGCAGGAGCCCCAGGAATTCACACACAAGTGCCTCAACCCTCAAACACCTGGGAACTAAGGAGATGCTGTGCTGGGCTGGGGCTGGGCCCCTGTCCTTCAGAAGTTTATCATCTAGTATGTCCAGTCTGGTGACATCTCATGGGCATTCAAGCCAAGGAATCCAGAGTGAATGAATTCTGCAACCCCGCTGCTCCCCAAAGTCCCAATGCCCATCTGATAGCACCACCAAGGATATAAGCAGAGGGCGAGACAGCCTGCTTCAAACCACTCCTCTGCCATTTACCAGCTGGCTGACATGGGTGTTGGCTCTTACATTATTTGCCACTTCAGCACCACCCTGTCTTCAGAGAGCAGCCAGCCTTTGAGGAGTGTATGTCTCTCCCCAGTTCCCTACAAATATCATTCAGCAACACTTTCTTCTCTCCCAGTTCCCATCTAGCCAATACTATTCAAAGAGAAATACCCAAGGAACAGTTACCTCAGTATCTCACATCACTCTTCTCTTGGCCAGAAAGGAAAGGTTCTGGAACATTCTCTGTTCCATGTTCTTCTCTTCCAACCCCTCCCCCCAGCTCTACCAGCTCTCCTTCCCTTGTCACCAAGGCAAACTCTGGATGAATAACTGACATTTGTCATTTTTATAGTGCATGCTTTTTCATGCATGCTTTTGCATACGTGATTTTATTCAGTTCATGGTAAGCAGTACATTTCATCCATAAAACAATCTGGGAGCCAAGAGCACTATTTTTTCCTACTTTATAGATATGCAAACTGAGGCGTAGACAGATTCACAAGTTGTCCATGCTCACACAGTTAGCACATAAGTCACACCAGGGCTCAAAGCCAGCCAGGGTTTTTGACACTGAACCTACCCACTGTTTGCTCTGCTACTCCACATTATCATGTCCAAGTTCACATCCTGGGAGCATGAGGAGCCTGAAGTATATGGCCAGTTACAAGCTCCCAAAGGGAACAGAGACCCTTCATTTTTCTCCCTGCTGGCCTGAGTAGAGATGTTCAGCCTGAAGGACCACAGACGTGAGACGCTGGCAAAGCGCCAATCCCAGGTGGGTTGAGGGAACCATAGAGTGGGAACCAAAAGCCCACAGGGTGTGGGAGATCTGCTTCAGCACCACTGGATCACAGCAAACACCACAGGACGTCCAGGCCATGGGGCAACCCCAAAGGAGCACTGCAGGGAAAGGCCAGAGAGGCCTCCCTCACCCATGCTTCCAGGGAGAGGGCATTGGACACACTCCCTTTGGCCAGGGCTGAGAGCTTGATCAGATGCAGGCTCACACACACCCATGCACACTCGGCAGCAAATTCAGAGCCATGGAAACGAAACCTTGGGCTCACCCAAAGACCAGAGGAGTGGCAACCACCATCTTCTCAGACGCTGGCTGCCAGGAGGAGCTATAAAATGTGCCTCGACTTATTTTTTCCATGGACACAACCCCACATGGGACTGCCAGGCTCTGGAGGAGCTGCAATTCTGAAGCCTCAGAACTGTTCTGCTCTGGGATCCACAGCTGGAGTTGGGGAGGGAGTGTTTGGGAATCAGAGTTGCTACCCCTGGGGTGACTTCTCTTCCAATATCTTTCCAAGGTCCAGTATGGCAATAGAGTAAGTTTTCATTCAGCAACTGCTACAGGGTTGGAATTCAGTGCAAATTGCTTACATCTGCTTGGCCATGTCCCAGTAAGGTAGTTTAGAAACAGGAGGGGCAGTGTTGGCCCACTTTTGGGAGCAGGAGTAGCTGTGTGCTAAAGAATTTGGTGCCATGCTGGGACCAGCCAAACTAGGGGACAAAATTCCCCAATGGAATAGAGAAAAAAAACATCAGGGCAGACAGAGACAATAGATCCATTCCAGGCTGGTTAGAGAAGAGACGGGACAGGGAAGCCACAAAGACCCCAAATGGGGTGGAGATGCAGAGAGAGAAGGTTGGCCTGAAGGAGCAGGAACAGTGGCAGATTCACCGCACACGACACAGCCCTCAGCTGTGTGCCCTCACTAATCTCATACATTTATAACCTCTTCCCACCACCCAGGACCCCGCTAAGCCCTTGGACTCCCGACCATACCCCACCCCACCCCACCCCACCCACCCCAGCTGGCCAGCCTCTCTTGCGCTTCCTGCTGCTGCGTGGCTCTCTAGCATCAAAGCCACCGCTGTAGGGGAAGCTGAAAATGAGAGACAAGTACAGGCCAGAAGAGCAGCGCCTCTCTGGAGGGCAGGGACCTCGGGCCTTGAAGGGTCCCTCTCCCAGGCTTTCTCCTTTTGCTGCAATATCCTTATAAGGGAGAAACCAAGTCTACCATCCGTCTGGATTTTTCAAAAACGTATATATTCCCCAGGCTAGATGATGACTTTATACCCACTGCACGAGAAAGCGCCATCCCCACTACCCCCACGCCAGGGCAGGTTTTGCTTTTTATTTCTCCTCTTAAACAAACAAACAAACAAACAAACAAACCATTGGTTGGTTCAGACTGGTTGGTTCTACCAGCTGGGAGCCAGGAAGTGGGTTTAAGAGAGAAAGGGGTGGGGAAGGGCGGCCCCGGGGCTCGAGATGCCCCAAAACTGCTGGAGCAGGTTTGGAGAGGGGGTGGGGGGCGGTGATCCGGCAACCTGCTCCGCGCTGCGAGCTGGAGCTGTCGCCCCCACGGCATCTGCGGCTCAGCACGCGCCGGCACCCTTGGCTCTTGCTATTGTTGTGCCTCGGCTGTTGCCAAGTTAGAGGGATAGCCCTTGACCTTCGCTCCCTCCATGCCGGGCCATCCCCCTGGGCAGTTGCTCTCAAGCGTGTGTGCGTCCTACCTGTTCTCCCAGCCGGCTCTCCTCCGAGAACCAGCCGCGACAGCAGCAGCTCGCCCTGCAGCTCCCGGCGGCCTCGGCTCCCACCCGCGCTGGCGGACCCGCAGCGCTCAGCCCCTCCGCGCTGCCCCCTCTCCGGGCTCAGCGCTCCGGAGCAGCTGGGGAGCAGGAAGGGACGCTGGGACCAGCTCCAGAGAAAGAAAGTCCTCTCGGCCCGGAGCGTGCGCAGCCCGCAGTCAGGCAACCCCGCGGGAGACAATAGCGGGAGCAGCGGACGAGAGCACAGAGGCCATCTCCCGGGGACCCAGGGCACTGCACAGCGACGCGAGGTTCGGCCACACCGCCCGACCCGCGCAGGACAGCATTGGACCCGCAGCCCCCGTGCGCCTGCTCTAGCCCCGGCCCCCGGACAGAACTCACCGAACCCCACCGGCAGGCGGGCGGGCCTGCAGCTCTGACTGCTTTCCACCCCTTCCCCTGCTCTACCCTCCAGTCCCTCGGTCTTTCTCCTCCACCCCTTCTCCTCCCCCACTCTCCTACTGTCTCCTCCCCTTCCCTTCTCTCTTCCCTCCACCTCATCCTCTCATCGACCTCTCCTCCCTTCCCCCTTTACCTCTCCCCTCTCCCCTCCCCGCTCTTCCCTCCCCTCTTTTCCCTCCTCTCTCCTCCCCACTTTTCCTTCCCCTAGTATCCCCTCCCAACTCTCCCCTCCCTTTTTCCTCTACCTCCCCTCCCCTCCCCTCCCCTACTCTCCTTTTTCCCACTCTACCCTCCCTTCCAACTCCCTCCCTACCCGCCAGTGCGCCTGGAGGAGAAACGCGCCAGCGACAAGTTTTGCTTGGAAAACCCAAGAGCCAAGATTTTCACTTCCCACTCGGGTGAGGGTTTTTTGCAGATGGTTGTGACTTTTCCCCTTTGCACGGTGTCAAATGAATGCCAAGTCATTCTGCTGGAAATGACAGGACAGAGTTTTGAGGTTCCGTTATCCTTTTGAGGAATTTCCCCAATCTTTAAGATAGCGATGTCCGAAATAGCTCCTACTCGAGGCCTGTGGTCAGGTTGAGAAGCAGCTGCATCGTCCTTGTCATGCTCAGCCTCCTCGGTGTTTCTGTTTGCCCAAGTGGGTCGTGGGCCCTGAGCCTCAGAAGAGCAATCAACAAACAACCTGAGAGGGAAGGTGTGGTGGCAGACCCTCCACCCCAGCTATGGTAGGAAAAAGACCCTCTTTCGTGCAGTATGTCATATCCTCGTATTTAACATTTTTTGGCTCTAAGTACCTTTCTTTGAGTGGTGGTCTATAGAATTTAACAAGAGGCTCCACCCGAAAGAAACCAATAGATGACCAGCTCCTCATCTGCATTTGGTTTGCATAATAACTATGATCTATGATCTCAAAGTACATTTTCCTCAAAACATGAAACTTGTTTCCCCCCAAGATCCTCCTTCTTTCTTGCCAGGCTGGGAAGATCAACACCGGTTCTCAACCTTTCTCCTCTTCAATCCCCTCAAGGTACCCAGAGTCTCAAGAATCCTAGGCTCCTTCAGATGCCCAGGACTCCCCAGCCACCATCCCTGTGAGAACATCTGCCAACCAATCTTCCTTTTCCCTGGTCTCAAGGAAATATTTGTTAAAGTGCTACCATTACAGTCTATTTTGGGTTCACTAGAGTGTTTAAAAAACAACAACAAAGGTGTTAGAAAGGCCTTTTAAAAATTTCCTCATTATCATGAAACTGCAACTCAGCACAATTCTTAGATTCACAGAGTAGTACAGTTGCAAGAGCCTCCAGAACTCAGCAAGAGGATAACTGTTGGAAAGGGAATTTGAATGCCCAAAGGAAGACCTGCAGAAGGGAGAAAGCATTTAAAAAGTGACTTCAGCATTCAGAAGGATTTCTTGGGAAATGTTTTACTCTCATAAAAGATGAAATCTGGGCAAATGGAAAGGACTGTTAATGGCAGGCAACCCTGAGTGAAGCAATGGGGGAAGTGCATGAGAGGGGACCGAGGCCTGTAGCGCTCTCTGCCCACTGGGATGTGCGCTTGGGTAGTCCACTTGGCCCCCTGAGTGTTGGTAGAATGTCAGCCTCACCCCCCACTCAGGCTGTTGCAAAGATCAAGTGAGAGAATGTAGGCGGACCCTTTTGGTGTGGACGGGCAGCTTGCTCTGCACCTATGTCATAGTGTACACATGATCCTATTCCTGATCCTCAAGAGCCACAGGGGATAAACACACATTTACTCATTCACTCTTTTGCCACTTATTCACAGCACAAACATTCATGCCAGCTTACTCTGTGCCTGTCATCAGGCTAAGCTCAGAAGCCTGAGAGAACGGAGGAGCGTAGGGGCCGTCAGTGATTCAATGTTGCTGGAGTGAAAAGTCTGAGAGGAAATAGGTCCGGGCTGTTGGATCATATCTAAGGGTTTCTAATACGTTTTATCAGGGAGAAAATTTTGTTATAAGGGAAACCAGGGCATGCCAATAAGTTTAGATTTTGTCCGGTAGGTGGCAGAGAACCCAGGGTGTAGACAAGTGGAGCCTGGAGTGATGTGATCAGAAAAAAAATTCCTGGCGTATTACCCAGGAAAATTTGGAAGATGTGCTGTATGTCTTCCCTTTGCCCCTTCAGATCCATCCTGGGCCCTCTGGCTTTCTTGTAGGGGTGGGTCAACGGAAGCCGTGAGAGGAGACTTGTGAGAGGGAGGCTAGGAAGGGATAGACATTTATTCCTCAGCATCTTTCTCTTTGGGGTCACTGCGCTCTGGCTGCCATCCTCAGCTAAAACTCATAGCTCCTTCCACGTGGTTGTGGGTATGACGCCTGGTTGGGGCACATAAAGGAATCAAGAGCACATACAAGAATCTAAGTGGAATAGTAGGCTGATCGATCCCTCTCTCTCTCCGATTAATGCATAATTTTTTTAAAAGCTCTATAAGCAAAAATAAAAAATAAGAAAGGAATCAACCAATGGATGCATAAATAAGTGGCACAAACTGATGCTTCTCTGTCTCTTTCCTTCCTCTCTCTCTCTCTTTCTCAAACCAATAAAAAAATTGAAAACAAAATAAAATTACTCCCCACTTGACGTCTTAGGAGTTGGGGGCTGGTGGTGCCATTCACTAGGTGAGGGGCAGAACCCAGGTTTGGGGGGAGCAAGCATGTATAATTTGGGGCATGTTGGACTCACAGTGTCTATAGATGGTTTAGGTGAAGACACCTCGTAGGTAGTGGATTTCTGAAACTAAACTCAAAGTAAAGGTATGGACAAGGGATATCAATTTTGTGCTCTTCACATTATAGGTGGCCAACAAAGTTATGGGCATGGATGAGGTCACCTAAATGGGTATAGAGAGGAAGGAAGAGACTTGCAAAAGAAATCAAGAAAAAGCAACCAAATCGATAGAAAAGCTGAGACCACAGAGTTTCAGAAAAGAAGTTGGGAGAAAGTATCAGGAAAGAGTGATGGGAACATGAGTGTAGCAGGGACATTCAGGAGGACAAGACTAAAAATTGTCCTTTGGCCCTGATCAGTGTGACTTGGTTGGGGCATTGGCCTGCAAAGTGAAAGATCACCAGTTCAAAGGTCAGGGCACATGCCTGGATTTTGGGGGTTCAGTCCCCGGTCAGGGTGCATATGTGAGGCAACCAATCGCTGTTTCTCTCTCACATCGATGTTTCTCACCCTCTCCCTCCCCCTCTTTCTAAAAATAAATAAATAAAATCTTAAAAATTATGAAGAAAGCCACTGGTACTAGTGGTGTGAGAATAGTCATAGTTTAACCAGGCCCCAGTGGGTGAAGGCATAAAGGAGACACATGAATACAGACCACTCTTTCTAGAAGCTTGGTAGTTAATTGGAAGGGCAGTGAACAGGGGGAATGCAGAATAAAGGGGAAGATTTTTGTTATGTCTTTCTTTTTCCAGATGGGAAAGCCTTAAATGTGCTCATATGTTGAGGGGGAAGGTAAAGGAGATGGGGAGGTGATAATGAAAAGTGTCCCAGACAGGATGGGCCCTGGGTACAGGAGGGCTGCCTGGGTTGTCTTTGGGAGGAACAGTGCACAAGCTGATGTGTTCATGTAAACCCAGCGGTTAGAAGTTGATAGAAGGGTTTGCTACCTGACAGTCTCTAAGTCATCTCCTGAGAGAGAAGGGGTCAGGGTGGGGTTGGGGGTTAAGGAGAATGGTTAGGGTTCAAAAGCCACTGAAAGAAATGAGAGTGGTAGCTTGTTAGAGACAGAATTGTCAGCAGAGTTGAGGATGTGGCTGGGATCAGATATTCCAACATGCATTGCCTTCGATATGAACATTTTTTATCATTTTCTCCTGCAGCTCTGGGAAGCTCAGATGTAGAATGTTAAATCAGGGTTGGGGGCTGCAGAATAGGTACAGCTGAAGGATAAAGGGGAAAGTGGGTCCCTGACAAAAGAGGAAGTGCCCAAGGAGGGACATGAAACTGGGGAAAGGTTGCACATCTTTTTCTTTAATTTTGTTTATTTATTTTTATACAGAGGGGAAGGGAAGGAGAAAGAAGAGGAGAGAAACATTGATGTGACTCACACACACCCAGACCGGTGGACTAAACCACATCCCAGGTGAACCAGCAACCTTTTGCCTTGTGGAACAAGGCCCAACCAGTTGAGCCATACCAGTCAGGGCAAGGCTGTGAATCTTGAAGAAGGGGGAGTTAGAAGACTGGGCTACTTCAAATATTGTTCCCCTCCAGACTTTTCTCCAACACCCCAGGAAGAGTGATCTTTCTAAAGCAAACATCTGCTTTTCTTGCTGAAAATCTACTAACATATAAGCTCCATAAAGGCAGGCAATTTTTACTTTGATTTTTAAACTTCTGTATTCCCAGAGCCTAGTACATTGCCTGGCACATAGCACATGCTCAATAAAATTTATCGAATGGAAGTCTCCATGTAGCTCTCAGCTGAAGTTCAAACTCATTGAGAAAGTTAACAAAGCCTCTCACAACCTGGCCCTTGCTTTTAACTGTAGCCTCGGAGGAGAGGAACTTTGTCTTGTTTGCCTTTGTCTCCTCGAAACAGCATCTGCCATACGGTAGGCACTCAATAAATGTGGGTTGAATAAATAACTCCCTTGTGCACTTAAGTGCAAACTTCAGGCTTTGCTCTTATCAAACTCCTTACAGTTCCAAGAATGTGGACTATTCTCACCAAGGACTTTTCTACAAGCTTTTCCCACTGCCTGGAAAGGGCCTCCTGCCTGCAAGTCCCACTTCTATCACCCCATGTGGCTGCTTTTCTACGTGGTAGGCAGAATGGTAGCTTCCCAAAGGAAGACATGTCTGAAATGTCTGCTTCCGAATCCCTGGAACCTGTGAACAGGTAATCTTACGTGGTGAAAGGATCGTGCAGATGTGATTAGGTTAAGGGCCTTGAGATGAGGAGAGCATCCAGGATTACCCAAGTGAGCCCAATTTAATCACAAGAGTCCTTAAAAATGGAATAGCTTTCTCAGTTAAGTCAGAGGGAGATGTGATGATGGAAGAATGATAAGAGGATACAGCATTGCTCACTTCAATGTTGGAGAATGAAGGTCCTGAGCCAAGGAATGTGAGCTGTTTCTAGAAACTGGAAAAGGTAAGGAAACAAGTTCTTCGGTAGAGCCTTCAGAAAGGAACAAAGTCTGTTGAAATTTCAATTTTAGCCCCGGGGGGCGGGGGGCATGTTGGGCTTCTGATCTAAACTGTGTTAATAGACCCATGTTGTTTTAATCCACTAAATTTGTGGCAATTTGTTACAGCAGCAATAGCAAACTAATATACCCTACAGCCAGTTTTCCAGGAAGCTTCCCCAGAGTGCCTTCTAAGGCTCTCTAGACATACCCAGTAACTGCCTGGATTGCAGCACTAATCACAGTGTTGGAATTGTTTGTTTGCTTTTGTCTGAATTGGAGAGGGAATGGAAGAAGAGGGTAACTAGACTGTAAGCTCCTTAAGGACAAGGAAATCTCTGTTGGGTTTACCTTTCAATTTCTAGGCCTAATTTATTGCCTGATCCAAAGCTGGTGCTCAGTAAAGACTTAGTGAATAAGTGAATGAATGAAGACCTGGATTTAGTTCACAGGAAGAGAGTGACCAAGCTAGACAATGGAGCACTTGAGAATTTAAGACTTCAGTAGTAATAACAAGAAGTGGGTTATCAGTCAGGGAGCAAGTAGCTGAAATGAATGGGAGAAGAAGGTGATTGAATCTATTTACCTGTGTTATGTTCTCTCAGGGTACTGCTGTTGGTTAAGGCTAATCAGTAAAACAAATTTGAGCTAAAATTGAAAAAGGCAATGTTTGGCCCTGGTTGGTGTAGCTCAGTGGATTGAGTGTGGGCCTGTGAATCAAAGGGTCACTGGTTTGATTCCCAGTTGCAATCAAACACACATGCCTGGGTTGCAGGCCAGTAGGGGGTGCATGAGAGGCAACCTCACATTGATGTTTCTCTCCCTCTCTCTTTCCCTTACCCTCCTCCTAAAAATAAATAAAATCTTTATTTTAAAAAAAGGCAATGTTTGTACCATTTTCATTTTAAAACTCTTCAGTATACTTTCTTCAAAAAGATTCACATATCTTTGAAAGATTAATGGATATTGGAGATGGGGTAAGGGTGCTCTGTAAATATTTGGTGGTTAGATTGATTTACTCCTACCGGTGTTGAAATTAGTCCCTCTTCTCCCCTAGGTCTTTTCTGTGACCCAGAACACTTGAGGGCTGATGCCAGTGCCTGAGCTTTTGATTCCGCTAAGATTCTTGGTCTGTACTCTCAGAGGACAGTGGTGGAAGAGAGGTTGGAGGGCCCGTCAGAAACCCAGACTGGTCTCAGCATGGAGTTACTAGGCCAAAACACACACACACACACACACACACACTTCTGTACCACACATTTTCCCAGTGCCTTGTAATGGTCTCAACTCTGAAGACTATACAGTGATAATGGACATCCTGGTCTCTGAGTAGGCAGCTACACTTGATGTTGGTTTGGGGAGCCCTGGAAAAGCCTCTTGAAATTAAACTTTTCCCGCTGGCCTAAAATTCCACCATTGGAGGTGTGTTTTCTGGCTGTTCAATGTCATATTCAACTCACAACTATCCCTGTGCTAGATACACCACTGTGGGACTCTCAGTGTGAGGGAGACAAGACCTCACCATCCAAGTAGGTGCCCCCAAGGCCCTGTGAAAACACAGTTGCATCTCCAAGGTGCAACCACTCGAACCAACGCTTGCTGGCTGGAGGAAGAGTACTGTGTCAGAGTCCAAGTAAGAACAGGGCCACTGAGAGAACAAGGTGGGAAAATTACAAGGATAAGCCTTGTATTTTTTTCTTGCTCCACAAATTTTCCCAGCTCTGATAAAGAATTGATGGTGATTTTTCAAAGACATATGAGTCTGATGAGTAGGAAGATAAAAAGAATCTCTTTAAAAATTAATGAGGGAGCCCTGGCTGGTGTGGCTCAGTGGATTGAGGGCCAGCCTGCGAACCAAAGGGTTGCCTGTTCTATTCTCAGTGTGGGCACATGCCTGGTTTGCAGCCCAGGTCCCCAGTGGGGGCGCATGAGAGGCAACCACACATTGAAGTTTCTTTCTCCCTCCCTTCCCTGAGGAGTGAAGGAAATTAAGCAGGATAAAAAGAAGCTGAGAAAGAGGAGTGGCAGGCCTTAAATCTGTCAGTTTAGACTGCCCTCTACTGGGAGAACTAAGTCCAATAGTCTAAATAAAGTAATGCAACATGGAAAAAGCTGATTTTGGTTCATGCAATCTCAGATGGGACTTTGCAATGTTAACAGATACAAAATTATTCTCCTTAGTCTGAAGTAAACCTGTCAACTGTCTCCAATCAGGACCTCCTCCCTCCAGTCCGGCCAGATTAATTTATTCACCGCCTCCGCACCTCCCCCAAACAGAGCTTGCACTCCTCACTTTCCTTCCAGTCTTACCGTTTTTTTCTGTTGTGCCTAGCTCACTGCTGTGGAACTAGTAGGTACTCAATAAGCAACTTGATAGACTAATCTATTTGATTTTAAACAACTGGCTTACTATCTACAAGGAAAGGGAATACGACGTAACAAAGTCATTGGACAGGAAAAAATACTTGAAGTCCTCATTATTCTTGCTGCTTTAACTATCTTCCTTAAAAAAAAATAAGTTAGGTGTAATTCATCTTATTCAGAAAAAGAGAGCAAAGAGTTTTTCCTTATCTAACACAGTGTGTGTTCAAGAAACGTCTGAATAAATAAATGCATATCTGTCTGGCTCATTACAGTTTCTTTTGTATACAGCTGTGATCATGTTTTTCCCTCTTTCTATGAAATTTATTGGGGTGACACTGGTTAACAAAATTGTAGAGGTTTCAGATGTCTGATCATGTGTTTTTCTTGCTGAAAACTCAAAGGCCACCTCCTTTCATTTTATAACCCCTGCCTTTCTGTCCATTCTTATCTTTTGCCACTCATACTTGAATTTTTATTACTGCACTTATTACTTTGTTAAAATTGTTTGCTCAAATGTCTGCCTTCTTTCCTAGACTGTGAGCAGGATCTATGTCACATACCTTGGACTCTAGAGCTAGCACAGAACTTAAAAAATAATAGATGATTTGATAAGTGTTTGTTCAATTAAATCATTCCTTCCCTTTGCATTTTGAGTCTGTCACTTTTAATTGTATTCACAGTGGGAAAAAGAACAGTGGTGAAATTTTAGATTTAGAAGGCATCTTACAGATCATCTAATCAGTTTCCCACATTTTATAAATGTGGAAACCAGGCCTGTTCAGGACCACACAATTTGTTCGTGTTTGTTCTAAAAGAATTAGACAATCATAGGAAAGAAATACCTCCAACTGAGGCTGAGCTATTTTGTTGTCCATTGTGTTCAGAAGCCTCAATTTCCCAGAAAAAAAAAATGAATTACCTCATCAGTCTTTGAAATTTCATAATCCTGTGTTCCACACCCTATGCATCAGAGTTAATAAAACTGATTGTAGGAAAAACTGGGCTAATTGGAAATTTTTATTCTTAATACTGCATGTTATTCCCTCTGGCACACACTTAGTATAAGTGTTATACTAAGAAGTATTAGAAGCTTTAGGAATATTCATTTTGTAAATCTCAGTCAAAAACTACAACTTGTCTAGAAGAGCAGGAAAGGCAAAAAATTAATACAAATCTGAATTAAAGGTGGAAAACTCCCTTTCTCTCAATGTAAATTCAGACCCACCTTTCCACAGTCACTTCTATTGTCCTATATTCATGAATCAAATGTGTTTTTCCTTCTTTTGTGCTAAGGAATACTTCTCTAACAGCTACATCATTTAGTAAATGGAAATGTATTTTTCATTAAAGGGAAATATACTGTAATTTGGTTCAGTAGAATAACTAAAGTTAAGAGGTCCTATCAGGAAAGTGATAGATGGAAGACAGAAGAATTATAACAAAAAGAGGTTGCAATTCTACATCTCAATGTTCAATGTTCAGCTTGGTTGCCCATTTTTCTGTCCTTTATTTAGTGCCATTGAGTTTTATCGAGTTCAGTTGATATTGACAATTTAGCAAACATGAAATATGAAATAGGAAAGAATTTGAAGGACAGGTGCTTTAAATAAATGGAGAAAAATGAAAAATCGAACTTTGTTTTTATCTCCCTCAAAAAGATACTTTAAATATAATTAAAATCTAAATTTAATTTTGGAGAGAAACAATTTATTAGAATTATACCAAGTAGAGAAAAGGGGAAAGCTTTTACCTAAGTGCCCGGATAGCTCAGTCGGTAGAGCATCAGACTTTTAATCTGAGGGTCCAGGGTTCAAGTCCCTGTTCGGGCGCCCTCTTTTCGCACCTTTCTGTAGTTGCCAAATGTTATACAAAAGTACCAAAGCTGAGCATGTATTTATTTTAAGTTGAATTCATTTCAGATAAATGGTTGGGTGAGAGAGGAGTGATTACGTAAAACTACTTAATTTCTTGGTGAATGTGGAGGTTTTGCACAGTGGTTTCCCAGCGAAAAGTAATCTGTTTTTCTCAGATTACTAATAATTCAGAAGGAAAAAATATATGAAAATGCAACGAACCTGTTCAAAACAAGTAAGAAAACAAGGAGAAAAACTAAAGCGCCCGAACAGGGACTTGAACCCTGGACCCTCAGATTAAAAGTCTGATGCTCTGCCGACTGAGCTATCCGGGCTCTTATGAGCAGCTGACACTCTTGTAAACCCTTACATAAGAATAAGAAATCTTGCCTGCTAGACTCCGCCTACCCCTATTTTTGTGACACTTGTTTTAAACTTCAAAAACTTCGGGATTCACTCGCCAAAGGAAAACACGAGACGACTTACAGTTGTGTTCTCCGAGTTCCTGTGTCCTTGCCTCTGCTGCCCCGATGGCCTCCCGGAACCGCGACCCATCTGCCGCCAGGCTGGCCGCTGCTGGTAATACACTAGCGGAGCCCCGCGGCGGCGCCGCACCCGGACCCGCTGCGCCAGGCCTGGGAAGGGAGCTAACGATACGCACGGTGTCTAGCAACAAAGGAATTTCTTCCTTTCTTCAATCAGACAATCTTTTTAAATGTGTGGGGACTATCCACGGAGCAGCTGGCACAGTATATAAATATCTGAGGTATAAGCTCTCCCTTGAGTTTCCCCCACAGCGTGGCTACCCGTACAACGCTCCCACAGTGAAGCCCCTCACGCCCTGCTACCAACCCCCGTGGACGCCCAGGTTAGCATTTGCCTGGACATCGTCAAGGACAAGTGGCCTGCCCTGCATGACGTCAGAACGATCCTGCTCTCCATCCAGAGCCTGCTACGAGAACCCAACTTCGACAGCCGCGATTGAACACACATGCTGTCCAACTCTGGCAAATCCCCACGCCTTTAAAAAGTACCTACAAGAAACCTATGCAAAGCAGGTCTCCAACCAAGAGCCCTGACCCAGGCTGCCCAGCCTCTCTCCTTGTGCTTTTTATTTTTTCCTTAAATGGTTTATCTTTGTCTTGATTTCTCTATAGGACTCTGTATCTTCAGCTGTGTTGTCGTATTTGTTTTTTAAATTAAGTCCCTCGTCGAGTCCCTGTGATGAATATATTGAATAAATAAATACACTTTGGGTTTAAAACATACACACACACAAGACCTAAATCATGCACCTTTCACCAGCATTACCAGCTAATTCAGAATTGTG
Source organism: Anoura caudifer (assembly GCA_004027475.1). Taxonomy (NCBI): domain Eukaryota; kingdom Metazoa; phylum Chordata; class Mammalia; order Chiroptera; family Phyllostomidae; genus Anoura; species Anoura caudifer. The sequence goes on along the minus strand of PVKU01000653.1, from coordinate 65,892 downwards.
AGATATTTATGCGCCCAGTAACTATTATTAGGTAGGCTTCTTTGATTTGTAATCTCTCTAATAGGTACAGGATTAAGAGAATGACACTGTATACCCCTTTTGAAGTGCTGCAGTGATGTCTGGTCTATTATACTACTGATAATAGGGTGGATATCAGTTCTCTAACCTACCCTACAACAGGTAAAAAAAAAATGAGTCTAAGAGAATACAAATATGCTGTTCTGAAACTATAGTGTTCAACTGTATAGTACAAAGTGGGAGAAAGGACCCTGCAGCCTGATAGTGTGAGATTGTCTTGGAAGTAATTCTAAGTGAAGCAAACCCTAGACTAGAGGAGGTCACCAGCAGTGATCTAGGGGGTAGAAACCCTATTAAGCCAGAGAGAGATTTTTTTTGATCTTGTCATCTCAAAGCTGTTCTCCTGTCCATAACCTTTAGTATCCGAGCACTCCCTCTGCTTTAGGGCTGCAGTTGAGAATTACCCACTGTGGAGGTTAGAGTGAGACAAGAAAGGGTTTTTGTTAGCTGATGTTGCTTTCCTTTGATTCCATCTGCTAATTCCAACTGCTTTTGGAGTGATTGCTCTGGTCCAGCAATTCTGCTTTTGGAAATCTGTCCTAAAGAAATAAATAATCAGGGATGTACAAAAAGACCTAATTATGGGAGATATTGTCATAGAATTTTGATTGGGAAAATTTGGAAAAGACATAAATGGCTATAAAAATTATGGTGCAGTGTGGCAGACCCTTCTGCGTGGCGTGGGCCCAGCTCCCACTTGGAGATGCACAGGACCCACACCCACAGATAGGTTCTCTTGTGGGTAATCAGATTTGCAATATACCTAGGCTGTTCTGAGTCTTGCTTCTGCTGAAAACTCCCTTACCCTGCAAGTGCTAACCTTGCAGGGACCAGTGTAACTGGCTCAACCACTTGCCTTTTCATTTGCTAATATCCTTCTTCTGTGATGTGATTAGGGGCATTGGCTCCTTTTGTTGTAACCAGAGCAGTGAGTGAGGAATGTGAGGAGATATGGAATAAAGGCCTGTCACAGCAGAGGCTTCAGCTTTTGCTCTCCTTAAGACAAAAGCCAGTCTGTCGTCCTTATTCCTCCACCGGACTCAGTAGTCCATGTGTATGTTTTATTTCATCCATAATGACATGGACACTGCTAGCCAGTGTCCGCATCAGTGCAGCCTTAATATAAAATGTTATGCAGCCATTAATAATTGTGTTATAGAAGAATACAATTTGGGGAAGATGCAAAATATTGTTAGGAAATATTTCAAATCATTTTTTAAAGAGGTGCATTGAAAAACTGAAAGGATAAATACTTCTACATAAAGCCTGGGTTCTGAAGGTAGGTGCCCCTGTTTGAATGCTTACTATCACTATGTGATCTTGACCAAGCTACTTCTCTGTTTCAGGACGATAGGATGATTGTGAAAATTATATGAGATAGTTATATAAATTGTTTAGAACAGTGACTGATACATAATAGACATTGATAGTCAAAGATTTACTGGCAAAACATTATTTACAATAGCCAAGATATGGGAGCAACCTAAGTGTCCATCAGTAGATGATTGGGTAAGGAAGATGTGGTACATATACATAATGGAATATTACTCGACCATAAAAAAGAATGAAATCTTAACATTTGTGACAACATGGATGGATCTAGGTGCTATTATGCTAAGTGAAATAAGTCAGGCAGAGGAAGACAAATACCTTATTATTTCACTTACATGTGGAATCTAAAGAACAAAATAAGCAAGCAAATGAAACAGAAACAGACTCATAGATACAGAGAACAAACTGTGGGTTGCCAGATAGTAGGGGGTTGGGAGGCTAGGTGAAAAAGTTGAAGTCGTTAAGAAGTTTCAATCGGTAGTTGCAAAATAACCCCATGAATGTAAAATATAGCACAGGAAATATAGTCAATAATATTGTAATACGTATGTATAGGTACTAAACTTATCGGGGGGAATCACTTGGTAAGTTATATAAATGTCTAACCACTATGCTGTACACCTGAAACTCATATAAAATAATATTGAATGACAACTGTATTTGACAAATAAAAAAATAAAGATGCTAATAAGGGAAAAAAAAGTCTTACTGGCAAAGATGTAACAGTAACAGATTCTATGACTTCTCCTGTCTCTATTATTCTCTGAAACTATCCACCCTTCAACAAATGCTTAAGATATTTAAAAAAAATTGTTTTTATTGAGGTATAATTGACATATAACATTATATTAGTTTCAGGTGTACAACATAGTAATTCAATATTTGTATTTATTGTAAAATGATCACTGCAATAGGTCCAGTTAACATCTGTCACCAGTTATAATTTTTCCCTTTGAAAACATTTAAGATTATCTTTCAGCGATCTTCAAATATGCAATAGTGTTATTACCTATAACCATCATTCTATGTATAAGGCTTGACTTATTTTACTGGAATGGAGGGAGATACAGAGAATTTAGAAAGCTGGCAATATTGGGTTAATTCTGGACAAAAGGAATAACTTTATCCCTTAAATACTGGGTTAACCCTAACCGTATCTGGAAGTGATTCGAGTCTGTATGTCTTATCTCCCCCAATTAGCTACAACACTAGGGGGCCATTTCCTTTCTTCGGCCTCCTCCGGAATTAAGAATGAAGAACGCTGAGGAACACCGAGAGCAGCGTTTTTGTGAGGAGCTGAAGCCCGCTTCTGAGGATGCTCTTAGGTTTCTCCCCTTTCGGTTTTTTGATCTCGTGGGATACAGCTGCAGATATCCAAGACCTCGCGATTCCTGAAATGTCCGCTCTTGGGACCTCACAGCTCTTAGTCACCCGGCTTCGCACTCCGTCCCCCTGACCGGAATCTATCTACTCTATGGTAGGGCGCGGTCATCCTCTCTAGCCCTCGAGTTCACCATCTATGGTTTCCGGAGGCCTCCCCGGAAGCTCCCCTGTGAGACAGATTCTGGCGGCCGGAAATTGCGCTCTTAGTGCTCGCTGTTTCAAATTGCTGCTGATCCCTCCAGACTTTTGACGTCCTCTTCCCCACGGGCTCGACGTGAGAGCGGCTCGTGGAGCGCCAAGGTGTGGTTCTTGGGTCAGGAAGAGGGGTGTGCGGGGGCGGGCGGGGGGCACGGTGTGGCGGTGTGGCCGTGTGGCCGGGTCCGTGGGCCCCAGAGCTGCGGGATCGGGCGGAAGGAGCCTGCGGTGTGGGTGGCGGCCTTGGGACGGTGGCGCATGGCGGAAAAAGGGCTGGTGGGGAAACGGTTGCGAGGTCGGGACCCGCGGAAGATGAAAATGGAGGTGCAGTGACGTGGTGCCTCTCTGCCAAGAGGTTACAAACCTAATGAAATAGCCGGATTGACGATGTTTAACTGGACGCAGAGTTTGAGGAATACTGAGGCACTTTGGAGAAAAGAGGTGCGAGAGAGGAAGGCAGGGAGAATGACAAGGAAGTGTCTCAATTTTAAGGCAGCAATTTTCAGAAGGGCTGCGGGTCAAGTGTCTCAGGCACGTGGTGCTTGTTTGAAGAATGCTCATTTTGGGGCCACATCCAGACCTCCCCAAGCAATATCAGGAGATGGGGCTTGGGAATATGTATTTTAATCAGCACAGCCCACCCTCCCCCGGGTTGATTCTGGTACGGCCTAAAGTTTGAAAGTCACTGTTTTAAAGTGGCGCCCGAAGAGAATACTGCTGTTGTTTCCCCTCATCTGTACTGGGCAGATCACAACTTTTTATAGTCTTAAAACTGCAAATAGTGTGTGCCTGTTAAAAAAAATGCACACAATACAGAAGTGCGTGACATTAATCCCTACCATCCCTAACCGTTTTCCTTCTCAAGCTAGCTGTTAACTGCCTGTTGTTATCCCTCTTGACTTTTCTACACACACATTTTAAACAATAGTGGGATTATTTGGGGCAGTATGTATGATTCTACACCTTAAGTTTTTCAAATAATACCAGGGACAGTTTTACATAAAATATACATGGAATACTGTCTTTTGGGTTGTACAACAGTTTCTTTAAACAGTTCCCCATTGATGGGTTTTTAGATTGTTTCCTGGCGTGTTGTTGGTTTTGCAAACAGCTGGAGTATATACTCTCTCATACACTTCATCTTTGTACTTGTGTAGGCAGACTTAGTAAGAACTACAAAGTTGGAATAGTGTTTTTTTTTTTTAACAAGAAAACGTTGTTTTTATTAATGTTTGTTAAAAAATTCAGCCAAGTAAACTTGAAGATCTAATTGGCTTTAAGTGATTCACGAATTGGGCAGCATCCTATCTAGCTACTAGAAGGGAGCTCATGGGGTTGTGCAAAATGGAAGACCTATAGGAAGAAGGGTGGAGCAAGGGAAAGGAAGGATTAGTTTGTAAATTTATTTTTCTTTTACAGTTGGCATACAGGAAGGATTAGTTTTGAGCCAGGACACCTTTTCTTTTGGGGAAGAAAATGGAAGGGTTTTTATTATGCAGATTGCCTCTTTCCGTGGGGGAATGGAGAGGGTCCATATACTAAATCAGTTGACTATACTGGTACATTGACTAGTGTTTGAGTAGAAAATTTGAGGTTGATTAAGATTGTATTTCTGGGAGAGGCTGAAACTGCAGTTTGATCTGGTATTAAACCTATTGACAGGTTTGGTATCATGGACTTTTAGCATAGGCCCATTTTGGGCCCGTGATTTATTTATTTATTTTAACACTCATGTATTTAAGTGAAAGAATCCAGACAACAGTGTTTAATAGAGATCCTGAAGGTTTTAAAGAATTGGTAAGAATGCTTAGTTCTGCTAAGTTCTGACAAGTTTTTATTTTAATTATTCTTAAAATTACAGTTGTCTTCAGAGGTAGAGATTCAAAGATGAGGTGTAGGAGTTTCTTGAACTAAGTGTAACAAAAAACCACTCTTTCATCATCCTGATGAATAGGACTGTTCTTACTCTCCATGATTTCCATGTAGTAGGAGACGCACATAAAAGTATAAGTGTAATGTGGTCTTGTATTAGATTTGGTCTGGTGTCATCAGCCTCCCTTGGGGAGGCAGAAAAGCCTTCACAAAGGAAGTGACTTCTGACCTGGGTGTGATAATTTTTGAGAACAGAAAATAGGCATAAAAGAGGAGAAAAGACTGGTGCTAAGGCAGTGGCTTTCAAACATTTTCAACCATGACTGCCACTTGAAAATACTTTTTATATTGTGACTCAGTCACAATATAAACACATTTATATTTGAAGGGTGATGGCTTAGAGCTCTGGCTCTGCAGACCATGATTTTGGGCAAGTTATTGTCCTCTTCTGCTTCCGTTCCTTTTCAGAAAATGAAGAAGTAATATATCCACCTCTTAGGATCTCTGTAAGAGTTAAGTTACTGTATATAAAGTGCTTTAAAACTTGCCTGACACAAAGATGCTTAATTGTTAAGTGTCTACTGTTTTCAATAACAGAAACAGGTTCTGTAGAGCAAACTTACCATTGTTACTTGCTTTTCTTTCTTTTAAAGACTTTATTTCTAGAGAGAGGGGAAGGTAGGAAGAGAGGAAGAGAAACATCAATTAGTTGCCTCTCACACACCCCCTACTGGGGACCTGGCCCACAACCCAGGCATGTGCCCTGTCTGGGAATCGAACTGGTGACTCCGGTTTGCAGGCCAACACTCAACCCACTGAGCCACACCAGTTAGGGCTCATTTATGATTTCTTTAATGGGGGGGAGGAGTTAAAGGGGTGTTATCTCTTAATTGGATCAGGATTAAAAAAAAATTACCACAGTACCTTTCTACTACTATTAACAGTTTCTTAACAGTATTTCATACCTAGTAAATAATTAAAAATTTACTGGTTTTTAGGGGAAAAAGACATTTTACAGATGACACATTGTGTAAGGTTCATGTTTTTGTAATGTCCCCACGTCAACCCTACTCTCTACCCCAGGTCCTGTAGAATTTCTTACATTTTTGATTTGGCAAATTGCTTGCTTTTAGTATTTATTTACTCATTCCTCTACCTTCTATTTTTCCTTCAAATAGGTAGTTAGCAGTTAGATCTAGTGTTGGGAACCACCCTGCCTGTTTTCAGAAGCTGTAACCCCCCATGGCTAAGGCTGAGTGAGAGACCTTGGGACCCTAAGCCACTAAGGAGACAAAGGTTATCTCCCTGGCAGGAGCACTGCCTCTGCCCCCTTTACTTCACCCTGCTTGGCCCCTAATGCATGACCAGTTAGCCAGTGACGTGTAAGATTCCTCAAGGGAGGGATGACCTAAAGCAGACATGATCATGGGGACCCCCAGGGAAGGACTTGGGAGGCTATGGAAAAAGGGGTGATGGGCCCTCGCCCCTCAGCTTTGACATAGCCTGAGTCATTCTGTCTGCAAGAAGCCTCCTAATCTCTGGCTCCCTTACTTCCCCTGCTTGACCTAAGCCTGAAACAATGCTGGAGGTGGGTGCGGCCCTGTGCTGAAAACGGCGGTACCCCGGGGCAATCAGGCCTAAGAAAGAATGCATACAATTCTGTGAAACCTGCTTTGCTAATACCCTCAATTTAAATGATAAGTGTCCAAGCAAGAAATGAGTTTGTTTCCCGGAAGTTTTATGGCCTTTTGGCTATTTGACCCTGACTCAAAGTAGGCCGAGTTCTTTGAATGTTATTTATTTGATCATTACTGCCTGACAGTGATTGAATTTTCCATATATGCCCTGTATTCCTAGGCAAATTAAAGCCAAAGAAGCCTGTCAAGGCAGGGGTTGGGGTGTTCTCTTGAGAGAATGGCCGAGGCACTCTTTCCTTGAGAGAGTGGCCATGCCGTCCCTTTTCCTCCACAGGACTGGGTAGTCGTGTGAATTTGTCTCGTCTTAGCTGTAACACAGGACACTGGGCTGGAGTCCGAGTCAATCTAGAAGCTTGATTAAATTTGGATTAGGGGGCAAGAATACTTCATAGGAGGTAGGGGGTGCTTCCTGTTGCTTCATATCAGGGAATATATAATGTGTGAATGGCATTTTATTTTTATGTGTATGGTTTCTTAAAAAGTCTTTACCTGAGGACACGCTCATTGATTTTAGAAAAAGAGGAAGGAGGGAGAGAGAGAGATGGAGAAAAACACTGATGTGATGGAACTTCAACTTAGTCATGTGCCCTGAGCAGGAAGCGAACCTGTGACCTTTTCGTTAGGGGACTCTGCTCCATCCAGGTCACAGTGGCCCAGAGCTAAATGAGATAAATTTGACCAGTGGGTTAAGTGCTAAATGCTAAGCTTGCTCCACGTGTTTTAAAGTTCCTCTTCTCCTAGTGTTTCACATCAGTGGTTTCAGTATCTATTAATGATTGTCGAGGTGGTGCCATTTGACCTGAGATTTGAAGAGTTTAGGATGAGTCAGTCTTACACAGAACTCACAGTGCTCAAATGAAGGAACTGGGTTGCAAAGGGCTTCATTAAAGCAGGAAGCAAAGTTCTGTTTGAGAAGCGGAAAGGTCAGTGTGGCTGGGACACAGGGAACATGGGAAAGAACAGTGCAAGTGGAAAGACCAGCAAGGTACTGAGGGGCTAGACTCCACTGTTTATTTTTAGAGCAGTAGCAAGTTATGGAGCTTGCACTGTAGGATTGGTTCCACCCCCCACCACTTGTTTTATTTTGTTTTTAATTTTGGCTGTAATGTGGAGTTTGGATTGAAGTGGGGTTAGAGAGACCATTTACGAGTCTGTTGCAGTGATGCAGGCAAAAAATAACACTTTTTGCTTTGGGGATATTGTCATGAAGTTGAAGAGAAGATGGTGGTTTTGACAGATTTAGGAGTTGACATCTGAAAGGTTTGATAATGTGATAATGGTGGGGGAGGGAGAGATCAAGATGACTCATAACTTTCTAATTTGAGCAACTGAATGTAACTGCAGTTGACCCTTGAATAAGTAACAAATCTAACCATGCTGTACTCAGAAGAGATTCCAGGCCCTGTGAGTAGCTCAGTTTGCTAGAGTGTGGTCCTGATGCACCAGGCTTGCTCGTTAGATCCCCAGTCAGGACACATGAGAACCAACCAGTGAATGCATGAATAAGTGGAACAACAGCTTGATGTTTCTCTCCCTCTCTCAAATCAAGATAAATTTAAAAAATAAATAAATGGAAAGCGATTCCAAGTGGAAAAGGAACAAGATCTTTCTTGGGATTCAGAGTCCATCAACTTGACTTTGTTTTCTCACATGTGTCTTCCAACAATGTCTTTGCTCTTGATGTTTTCCTTACCATTTTTTCCAGTATTCTCCCATTTGAAAATCCACTCCTGTCTCCATTCCTCTCATTTGTCCTCTGCCTTGTAGTCAAAAGTAATTTGTTCTGCTCTGAACTTCATGGCTCTTAAGTCAGTATTTTTTTAATGGCACAACACTTTCTGCTGGTGTTAAAGCAAATAAGCATAAGGAGAGTAGGGCAAACTGGAATGTTAAATAGATCCATATATTTCAATTACAATAAATGGGCTAAATTAACCAGTTAAAGATATGATTTGACAACTTGGATTTAAAAATCCAAAGTCCAGATATATGCTTCTTATAAGGGGTTCACCAGAAGATTAAAGGCACGCAAAAATTGAAAGTAAAGAATTGGGAAAATACAAACCTGGAAATACTAACTAGAAGAAAGCTGTTGTGACTATACTAATGAAAGTTAAAATATACTTTAAGATAGAATATCTTAATTGGGATGAAAAATATCACTACATAATAATAATCACTATATAATGACAGTTTACCCCCCAAAATCAAGCAATTTAAAGCACATATGTGTCTGATGAAAAAATTTTTAAATAAAGGAAGCACAATTGGTTAGAACTACACTGGGATAAATGGACAAATCTCCAACATAGTGGGAGATTTCATTATATCTCTCTTAATTATTATTTGTAGGTCAAACTGACAAATTCGGAGATATATAAGATCGTAAAAAACCAATAAGCTTAATCTAGTGAACATAGAGTTCTTTGCAAGCATACATTACAGAATTGATCAACTAGATCAGTGATTTTCAACTGGTATGCTACAAGAAGTTTTAAAACATTCAGTGTATAACTATTCAGTTGGGGCACTGACCTCTTTTACTTTATATTGTCAAATTAAAAAATTATACCTTTTTTGTTAAATTGGCAAAAAGTATGTTTTTTGGTGTGCTACTTGCTGCAGAATTTTAGAAATTATATGTACCATGAGATGATAAGGGTTGAAAATCGCTGAACTGGACCATGGTAAAAGCCATGGGTGATGTATTGTGCTACAACTTTACAAAGGCCATGGCGTTGCTAGGTGATAGATGTTTTTCAGCTTCACTATAATCTTTTTTTTTTTTTTAAGATTTACTTATTTTTTTTAAATTAAATTTTTTTTAAAGATTTTATTTACTTATTTTTTTAGAGAGTGGGGAAGGGAGAGAGAAAGAGATGGAGAGAAACATCATGGTGTGGTTACCCCTCATGTACCCTCCACCAGGGACCTGGCCCACAACCCAGGCATGTGCCATGACTGGGAATCGAACCAGCAACCCTTTGGTTTACAGGCTGGCACTCAATCCACTGAGCCACACCAGCCAGGCAGGGCTCAGCTTCATTATAATCTTATGGAACCATCATTGTACATTTGATCCATTATTTACCAAAACATCCTTATGTGGCACATGAAAAAACTCAAGTCTTCACACACTGGAGTATTATACAAGTCAAAATAAATGAAAAGTAAAGTATGCTCCAACATGGACGAGCTTTGAAAACATTATGCTAAGGGAAATAAGTCGGACACAAAAAGAAAAATACTGCATGATTTTACTTATATGAGCTACCTAGAATAGGCATGTTCATAGAGACAAAATAGGATAGTGTTTACTAGGGTCAAGGGAGAGGGATATTGGGGAGGTAATTGTTTCATGAATAGAGTTGCAGTTTGGGGTGATGAGAAAGTTCTGGAGATGGATGGATAGTAGTATTGGAATACAACATTGTTAATGTCCTTAATGTCAATTGTACACCAAAAAATGGTAAATTTTTATGTTTCGTGTGTGTGTGTGTATACATAGTTTAGCACAATAAATATTTTTAAAGAACTGAAGTGAGAGTACGGTAAAAATTATTTTAGTGAAACAATTGCTAAAGTTACATATAACATACCTGCTTTAAAAAAATTAAAAACAGCCAAACCACTCACACACAGACACTTTTTTAGGATTCCATTTTGATGCATTAAAATGCAGAAAAAGAAAAGGAAGTAAAGCAAAACTTAGGGTTCAGGATGATTGTTGAGGGGAGTCTGGGGAAATGGGGTGAGTAGTATTGTGGTTGTAGCCCTAGTTTGTGGGTGCTTATTGCACTATTTAAAAAAGAATCAAAAGTAGGTCAGGTGTGGATAAACAATGAGAGTATGTCTTGAAGGAAAGGATTGTGGTTAATTCTATGCATGTGAGGTGTAAAGGGAAACACTAAGTGGGGACTTAAGAGCTCTTCTGAGTTTGAAATGTTGACTCCAGCAATTTGTGAATTGTTTGTTCTTTGGCACATAACAGCCTTATGCTTCTCTTGCCTTATCTGTAGAATAAAATATTACCTACATCATAGGGTTATTTGAATATTAAATGGGTTAATATATGTGCCTGGTGCAGAGTAATCTCTAAATTTTTGCCATTTGTTTTGATTATCTAATGCTATGTAATAAACCATCCAACAATTTAGTGAGTTAAAGCAGTAACTGTTCTATTTATTTCTTACAATTCTGGGGGCTGTCTGGTTTTTCTGCTGGTTTCATTTGTGGTCTGTCATTGAGTCGTAGGTAAGTGTCCAGCTGGAGCTGATGTGTCCTAAGATGTGTGTTGCTTTTTGAGGGTAGGTATGCCTGGAAGGCTGGGGCTCTCAGGTGGACAAATGACCTCTCCACATACCCTTTCTTTCTTTAAACTAAATTTATTGGGGTGATATCCACATGTCCTTTTTGTGGGTTCTCCAGTAGAGTAGCCAGATTTTAGGGGCTTCCATAAGCATGGAAATGAAGCTGCCAGGCCTGGAATGGGACATTATCGTTCTGCTGTGACTAGAAAAAAAAATTCTGAGATGTTCTAAATCAGAGCTGCCTTGCCTTTTGGTGTCTCTGGGCCATGCTGGAAGAAGACTTGTCTTAGGCCACACATTAAATACACAAACACTAAAGAAAACTGATGAGCAAAAAAAAAAATATATATATATATTTTATGTAAATTTACAAATTTGCGTTGGGCCACATTCATAGCCATCCTGGGCTGCATGTGGCCCACAGGTTGGACACATTAAATTACAGCTGCAGGAGAATGAGATAGAACAGTTAGCCTGTTAATAGCTGTGGACCAGCTCTGAGAAAATACTGCTCACATTCCTGTGTATTTGTTGGAATTTAGGATTGCTTTCTAGGTGTCTATTTCTGTGATTATCCAAAAGGGAATAGCCAGGCACCATGGAACCCCTCATCATTTTATTTACACGTGAATTTTCCAATCTGTTGCCCATAGCTATTCCATAGGAGCTGACACTTCTTGCTGACTCTGAGCCTATCCCAGAACTGGTTCTGCTTCATCTTCTCCCACCTCCTTTGTCTGTAGCTAATGTAAATTTTTTTTAGAATGGCTTACATCTCTTTCCCCACCACTTGGTCCAGTTGATATATAAAAACACTCAACAACACCAGGACAGCAGAAATGCTGTCTTTTCACCTAGCCATACTGCTGATGGTTCAGGCTTTGTGCCTCAGGACCTGGTCTTTCTTGCTGTACATGGCCTAATTCTTTCTTTTACAAAGTACTTTCTCCCTTGAAAGTTAAAAAAAATTTTTTTTTTAACATTTGCATTCTATTAACTTATGTCACAGCCAGTTGGGGACCATTTTTGGAAATCATCTACAGTATTACTAATATTTGTATCCACCATATTGCTGTACCATGTATATTGTTATTTTAGACACTGGGGGTATATTAATGAATAAATAAATACAAATCTCTCCCCATTTGTAGCTTGCATCTTAAGTGATTAAATAATTAAAATGTGTAGTGTGTTGGTTGGTAATAAGGACAGTGAAAAAAAATAACGCAGGAAGAGAGAGAACACTGGGTGCTGGGAGTTGCAGTTTGAAAACTGGGTGGTCATGGAATCCTTCATTGATAAATTGACAGTTGAGCAAAAACAGGAGGAGGAGGAGGTTAGGTGGTAGAGGAACAAGGGGAGAAGTAACATAGGAGAGAGGCATGGGAACTACATAAATTAAAGTCAGGAGCCTGCCACATGCTACCTGACGCAGGCCGGCAAGAAGACCACAGGGAGCCCCCAGAACAAAGAAAATTCCTACAAAGATTGATTAATACCTTATTGGTTACCCATACCATAAAAGGAAAACAGACTGCAAAGTATACCTTGTAAAGGTTAACATTAATCCTGCTGTTTTTTTCCCACCCTCTATTTCTGTCTACCAGTTGGTAATTTTCCATAGAATCTACAAACAGCTCAACTTCTAGAGATGGCTGTGGGTCTTTTTTCCTTCTCTTTTTTTGGAGAATCCACTCTGTGCAGTGGCTTTTCTTGCTTATCCTCTCTGCTCAGTAAACTTGCTTCTGCTTTAACCTCTTGTCTGGCTCAAGTCTTGAATTCTTTCCAGCTCCTTTGTAAAGCTGAGAACCTTCTTGGCTCCCTAGAGTTTTCCCTAGGGACTTACCATGCGGACTCTGGCCAGTGGGGTCTGTGTGTTGTGGCTGCGACGAAACAATTCACACGGACTGCAGAAGTCCTGTGGAGAAAAAGGGACAGCATGGTGGCTCCTGAGTGAGAGAGGGCCCTGAGCCCTGCCTGGACAAGCTTTAATTTGCTCTTCTGGGTACATTACATTTGCTATGCACAGGTTTGCTTTAGGTGGTTACCTTTTACAGATAACAAAGGAAAGAATGTTGCTAATGACTTCAAAGAAAAGGATGTTTCAGATGCAAGGGGGAAGGTGGTTGAACGGGTTACACTCCATACTTGGGAGGTTTAGCACAAAGACTTTAGGAAGTTACTTTAAAGATATGCAGTAAACATTTGCTGCCTCAATTCAGGGTGAGGGAGTTTTAGCAAAAAGCAAGCTTCAAAGCAGCCTAGGTACAATGCAGGCCTGATTCCCCACAGGAAAACAGATGGATTAGTGTAGTGATAATACAAGCAGGGAGAAGTGCTTAGATTTGAATACATTGTGCAGGCACAGCTTCAGAATTTATTTATGGACTGGGTGTGGAGTGTGAGAGAAAAAGGAAATTGAGGGATGATTTAAGCCATTGACCTGAGCTACTGGAGGATGGGGTTGCCTTTTACTGGAATGGGAAAGACTACAGGACTAGCAGGTTTGGGGGAGGATTGGTTTTGAAGGGGACCAGAGTGCTGCTTTTGGGGATATTGATTTTAAATTGGTTATTAAGGAACAAGACTCAGAAAGAAACTCTGACCCTCCCTCCGTTACTGCCTGAGAATTCCAGATGGAAAAAAACTTGTTCCAGGAAGGAAATCTTAACATATGTACCTTAGCCTAATTTCAGTTGAATGCAGTAGATTGGAGGGTGTCAAACCCGGCCCTGTTAACTAGGCACCCCTTGCAGCATCTCATTGTTTCCTGGCTGCTTAGCAAAAACTTATGTGCCTTTTATGTTCCACTCTTCCACAGTTATCTGTAAATGGCCAGCTCTCACTTTTGAAATCTAAGATCCCATTCCCCACCGTTTCTCCTTGTCTAAAATGTCATATACCCAGTTTTGCCTCTCTGTCTTTGGAATTTTCATCCTTGTGAAAATGTATTAAAAATTTGATTTTCTTCTGTTAACTATCTGTTGATCATTAGCCCAGCTAGAAGAACCTAGAAGGTAGGAGGAAAGGTAGGGGTTTTTTAGCCCCCAGTTTTTTATAAGGTTTGAAATGTCAATTAAAAGCTAGCCATTTTAAAATGTGAGTTATGCTTGTATCCTATTAGACTTCCCTTTTTTGTAGCAAGGGAAGCTGATAGGAAGGAGGAATTGATACTTTGTAAGATGAGTGAGGGATCTTGTTAGCTTTAGCCAGACTATTGGTTTTTCTATGCTCTTTTCACCCTTTCCCTGATGCAGCTTGTTCATAAATTTCACTGATTGTTACCTTTCTACTAGAAAAAGGCCTGAAGTAAAGTCAAGCAAGTTTGTTTAAACATTTTATTTTTCTTTTCTACAATTTTTCTTTAAGGAGAAAAGGTAGAAGTTGAGAATTTTTAATTAAACCTTATTCTGTATTTCAGTTCATGCTAGATCTTTATTTGATCATATATGATCACCTTGGTTTAACCCAGTTTATAGATATTTAGTTGCTTTTGACAAGAGAAAAATTCTGGTCTAAATTACAGCCGCTGGAGAGTGAGAAACACAGGAATAATTAATCATTTAGTAACCATGGGCCAATTAAAAGAAGATTGCTTACATCCCCTCAGTGTGTGCTGGATCTTTGAACCAACCTTTGGACCTTGGAATCCTGCATATGCACGAATTTTATGGGGACTGTTGCTGTAACCAGGCAAAAGCAGTAAACATTTCTTTCTTACAAACTGTGCCTCTGAAAGAACTGCCTGTACTTCACCATTTTCCCCCCGCTTTTCATGTGTAGAGAAAGAGCAGCAAGTGATAAACAAGTTTTTACTGGGCTACCCACAAACAATGGGACTGAGGAAAACAGGCTTTGCTAGATTTCTCCCTGATACATTTAGTTTATATTATGATACTAATGTTCCCTTCCTTTGAGCAGATTTTTCTATCTGAATTCTTTTAGGCAGGAGCGGTGGATGTCAAAGGTTCCTTCTGGGTCTTAATAACCAGCTTAAACCCAATATACCAAAAGGCTTATTTTGGAGTGGCAAAACTTTGGTCCCTTCAGTCCCATCTTTGAAACTTTAAAAAGTTTCATATTCCAGAAGCTAAGTTGGTACATTGCATAAATGGTTCTTACTCTTGATTACACTCCAGTTTTTTGGCAGGATCTGGACTAGAAAGTGATGGGGTATCAAGAATCTCAGCACAGGTATATTGCATTTGTGTAGGGTGTTCGGACATACGTGTCTGTTTTACTTCTGCTGGCTGCTTTTTTGTAAATTCTAAAGAGAGAATTTTCTACTTTAGAAGAGATTTTGTAATTTTTTGTCCTTTTAGATTTATCAACAGACTAATTTCTTCACTGCCAGAATGTCATCGCTCACTACCTCCGCCCAGTGTTCGGCATCTGACAGTGCTTGCAGGAGCCCTCCAAGGCAGGTCAAGCAGGTAAATCACTTCTAGGCATTCCTGTTTCTTTTTAGGTTTTTAAAACATTGAGTCCGGTGATGTAGCTGACTTCACTGATGGTAGGATTTTATACAGAGCAGAAGTATTGTTTTTAAATTAAAATGTCATCAGGGAAACTAGTAAACAGCATTAACACTCGTAAATTTGAACTGATCATTGATTAAATAAATGTATGGAAGTCATTGATTGCTCAGTGGTACATTTTGACAACTAGCATGTTTTAGGGTATAGGTGGCTAGAGGGATATTTGGGATGAAGTTACATAAGTTTGTGATTTATCTCTCACTTCATTCTAATTAATTTTTAAATTGTAGATAAAGTAAATGTATTCTTATAAAAGATTAAAACTTTATAATATATTTATCTTTAAAGTATTTATAGAGATTTTTGACTCATCTTGTCCCCCAAAGTCCCTTTCCCCTAAGATACTACTGCTAATCAATTTGTTGTGTCTTGTTCCAGATCTTTTCCCTAACATATCAAAGTACATCATTTTTGTTTTGTGTTTTCACAAAAAGTGCACACTATTATGTAGTATGTAGTGCGATTTGTTAAAAAAGTGGATGTGGACTTAATGGGAAAGTGTGGCTTATATAATAAATGGTTCCAACATAGGTGGCCCTCTCTGGAAGGAAACAAAAATTAAGACTTTAAACCTTGTATAAAAACAAATTGCAGATAGATAAAGACTTAAATATAAAAAAATGAAATGATTAAAAACATTAAAGAAAATGTAAGAAATATTTGTGAAACTCTAGAATGAGGGAAGCCTTAGGATAAAACTGTGTAGGGTTAAGAGGAAGAGAGAAACAAATTTGACTATATAAAATTTAGAAAACAAAATTGTGTGGCTAAAGACAGACTTCACAATTGAGAGTCAAGAGATAACTGAACAAAGTCATTATCCCTTATATGGATATACTACATCTTGTTTATCTGCCAGTGGTATTTGGGTTGTCTCTATCTTTTGGCTATTGTAGATAATGCTGCTCTGAACACTGATGTACAAATATACTTGCTTGAAATCCCCTGCTTTTAGTTCTTTTGGGTGTACACCTACGAGTGGAACTGCTGGATAATATACAAATTCTGTGTTGAACTTTTTGAGGAACTGCCAAACTGTTTTCCACTGCAGCTGCACCATTTCACATTCCCACCAGCAAGTACACAAGGGTTCTGGTCGCTCCGCATTCTCACCAACACTGTTTTCTTTTTCCCTCTTATTGTAGCCATCTTAGTGGTGTGAATGTGCTATCTTTTGAAAGTGTGATTTTTTTTTTTTTTAGGGAAAAAATCATCTGTAGTTAGCGTAGGCATTGAAAGATAGATTGTACAGTATTAGATAAGTGACTACCAGTGTTAAAAAGTTGAAGGTTTTCTTGTTTCCTGGGATATCAGAAACCAATCTAATTGAAATGTAAATACCAGGTTTATTTTATGTTTATCCCAGGTACGACCCAAACTGCCACTTTTGAAGATTTTGCAGACAGCAGGTGCACAAGGTGAAATCTTCACTGTTACCCAGGTAAACTACCAAAATTCTGTTTAAGAATAGCTGAGAAGTAGAAGCCGATGAATATGTAGTTCTGAACTCGGGCCTAAGACAGGAAATTCTCCTGAGGTACCAGGGAGGCAACTTTCACTCTGTTTCAGTGACCATCGAATTAAGTTGAATTTCGTATTTCCTTTAAATTTCCTTTTGAAGTATGTTATCAGCTAAACATAATCATGAGTCTGTTGATCTCAGAATTAACGTGCAAAACATGTATAAGATTTTAAATAATGACTCTTGTTTATGATTTACAGGATATGCTGCCAGGCAGGAATTAAATGCTGTAGTTTTGCATTATAAATGTGTTAGATACTCTTTGGAGCACTGTGAGTTATTTTAAACACTTATGCATTTAAATAACCTATTTAGCTTCTAAAGTTTTTTTAAAAAACAAAAACTAACTGAATTCTTGAAGTGGAAAAGACACAGTATTAAAATGTTAACTCTTCCAACTGTGCTTGCTTTTTAGTAAGGTAAACTCTTCCTAAACAGAAGAAAACAAAATTACTAAGCTTTTTCTGAGTTTTGTTCAAAAGTCTAACACCTATCTGCAGTGCTGTACCCCTGAGCCATGAAAACTCGTGAGAAAACACATCTGAGGGCATTTCAAATTCTCTAGAATACTCAGTATTTTCTTTATTATTTTAAATTAAGTGCATCATTTTGGACTATATCTCTAAAATTCTGATAAGCGACTTTTTTCAAACTTACTAAAAGTGTGGATTTTTATATCAAAATTACGAGTTATGCTGTCTCTAATAATATAGCGGGATTTACCTAGATTAAGAAATGAAGTACGAAATGTTCAGGGAAAATGTTTTACTGGGGAAGAAGTTGGACAGAGGCAGTTTACGCGTTAAGCCCTATGTTATGAATCTTGACCCTACCTGGTGCATAAAGAGGAACTCCCTAAATAATTTTAAATATTGGTTCTCACTGAGTGCATTGAGGCAGTATAGTATAATGAGAATATACTGATGTAGAGTGGTGCATATTTTTCTGAAAGTTGGGTAGACATAAATATAACGCTTGTTCTCCCCTTTTTTGCCCCCTCTTTTTTTCTAGTAGATGCTCTCCCCATCTTATTTTTCCCTGGATGTTTGATTAGCTATGAGAACTTTATTAATACTGGGATGTCCGTCCTGGGGGGGCAGGTGGCCTAGGAGCATCATTGCTTCTAATATAATGGGGACAGTGTTGGGTAGATCAGCAAATACCCAATAATTTCTGAAAAGTTGGGGTCTATAGATAACGATAGCTGCTTTGGTCTCTTGTATCTGAGATAACAGAATTCTTACTGTCCGTAAGTGAGCTTGATTGTTAAGCAATTTTTAAAAAATCTGTTATCTAGAGAAAACATTAGGACAAAATTTGATCATTTTTAAGTTTTGAATTATGAACTTGTCTGTGTTCCTTTCCATTTTGTAAACCTGTGAAAAAAGACTAAATTTTTGATAAACATTTAAATTCTGTTTTATGCACTTACAGAGTTGATGGTTTATTAACCATTAAATAATTAAGTGAACACATATCAAAAGACTATCAGTTGTGTACCCCTGGACTTGTAAAATATTTTTATGATTCAGGCAAATTTAAAATTTTATCCCCTCTTGTAATATGAGACCCCTTTATTTGGATTGGTGAGAAAAACTTAAAGGGGTACTAGGTAAATTCACCACTTTTTCTCATTCCCAGTCATTTCTATTACAAAACGTAAGGGTCTTTTAACATCCAGAATGATAATAAGTGGAGGACCCTAGTAGTTGGGGTCAGCTATACTGTTGTATGATCCTGGACCCTATATTTTACCTCTTTCTCTAGCAAACCTAACTTACCTTACCTCCTTATAATTAATTTGTATGTTTTTGACAGCAGCTGGATAGAACTCTTAATGGCATTTTGGTTCCATGCAGGTAATGCACTATCTAGGCCAGTATATAACAATGAAGCAGCTGTATGATCCACGGGAACAGCATATGGTATATTGTGGTGGAGACCTTTTGGGAGAACTCCTAGGATGTCAGAGCTTCTCTGTGAAAGATCCAAGGTAAAAAGAGTGAGGGCTTATTTTTTGGGGTGCTTATACCTAACTACTTAATCTCCATAAGTTATTAATGGTTATATGTTCCTTTATTCCACAAATATTTAAGAGCCTACATCAGTCAGGTAGCCTATGAGGCTCTGAGAACGTAGTAGTGACCAACAGTCTCTGATTTTATGGACCTTAAAGTGTAGTGAGACAGATGCTCTTCCCCATCTTAATCAGATCATCACAGTAATATATGGTGAAATTTTCCTATGATAAACATTACAGAAAAGAGGTACATGAAGTTGTGATGTATGGGGTTTAGGATCTTTTTAAAAAAAAATTTATTATTTTATTGATTATGCTATTACAGTTGTCCTGATTTTACCCCTTTGTCCCCCTCTACCTAGCACCCCTCACTCCCTCAGGCAGTCCTCCCACCATTGTTCACATCCATGGGTCACATGTATAAGTTCTTTGGCTACTTCATTTCCTATACTGTACTTTACATCCCCATGGCTGTTCTGTCACAACCTATTTGTACCTCTTAATCCCCTCACCTCTTCACCCATTCCTCCACACCTCCCCTCCCATCTGGCAACCATCAAAACGCTCTCCTTATCCAGTGATTCTGTCTCTTTTCTTCTTGTTTGCTTAGTTTGATTTTTCAGATTCAATTATTGATAGATAATGTATTTTTTGCCATTTTATTGTTCATAGCTTTGATCTTTTTCTTGAATAAGTCGCTTTGGTGACGATGAACTCCTTTAGCTTTTTCTTGTCTGGGAAGCACTTTATCTGCCCTTTGATTCTAAATGACAGCTTTGCTGGGTAGAGAGCAGTGTTGGCTGTAAGTTCCTGCTTTTCATGACTGAATATTTCTTGCCCGTCCGTCCTAGCCTGCAAAGTTTGTTTACAGAAATCAGCTGACAGTGTTATGGGAACTCCCCTGTTTGTAACTAATTCTTGTCTCTTGCTGCTTTTAAGATTCTCTCTTTCTCTTTAACCTTTGGCATTTTAATTCTGATGTGTCTTGGAGTGTGCCTCTTTGCATCCATCTTGTTTGGGACTCTCTGTGCTTCCTGGGTTTGCATGTCTATTTCCTTCACCAATGTAGGGAGCTTTTCTTTTATTATTTTTCAAACAGATTTCCAGTTTCTTGCCCTTTCTCTTCTCCTTCTGGCACCCCTGTGATGCAAATGTGGGACCCTTGAAGTTGTCCCAGAGGCTGCTTATACTATCCTCGTTTTTTTTTGTTTTTGTTTTTGGATTCTTTTTTCTTCTCTTTGTTCTGATTGGTTGTGTTTTTATTCCTTATATTCTAAATCATTGATTCGAATTCTTGGCTTCATTCACTCTACTGTTGTTTCCCTGTAAATTGTTCTTTATTTTAATTAGTGTATCCTTCATTTCTGACTGGATCTGTTTTATGCTGTTGAGGTCCTCACTAAGTTCCTTGAGCATCCTTATAACCAGGTTTTGGAACTCTCATCTGATAGGTTGCTTATCTCCATTTTGTTTAGCTCTTTTTCTGGAGTTTTGATCTGTTCTTTCTTTTGGGCCATGTTTGTTTCCTTGTTTTGGCAGCCTCCCTGTGTTTGTTTCTAAGTTATTAGCTAGAGCTGCTTTGACTACATGTCTTGGTAGTGTGGCCTAATGTAGTAGGTGTCCTGTAGGGTGCAGTGGCACAGCCTCCCCTATCACCCAGCTGGGTATTCGAGGTGTGCCCTTCATGTGCTGAGTACACCCTCCCCTTGTAGTTGAGCCTTGGTTGCTGTTGTCAGATCAATGGGAGGGATTTACCCAGGTAGTCACGGGCAAGGACTAGCGGTGACCACTGACCACTAACCTTCACCTAACCTCCATGGAGGATCAGCTGTGCAGGAGCAGGGTGATGGTGCTCCAACGTGGTCTGTAAGTGTCAACTGGGAGCGCTGGCTCTGGGGTTTCTCGGGTGGTATAACCCAAGGTCAGCCCCACCTGTGTTTTGCCTCTGGCCACCTTGCCTGAGCTATAAGGCAATCTGAGATGGTTTCTATTTGTGCTTGGCTTGGAGATTCCCAGGTGAAACCAAGCTCTGAATGTAGGCTGGTGTTGCTAGTGCCCCGCCTGGGCCTACTGAAGCCAGCTGTTGCTTGTTTGAGAGGAGTTAGGAAGTTGTGCAGCTTGAGCCAAGACCAGCCATTCATATGGAAAAGCAGCTTTGGTGGGCCAGTACATTGGGTGGGGATCTCTAAGGCAGGTCAAACAGTGTTAGCCATGTTTATGGAGTCTCAGATATGGCACCAGCCCTCTGGCTTTGTGGTGGGAGCATGTAGAAAAGGGACAATGGCCTCTGCTTGCTTTGATGCCAGACACTTTAGTTTCTCCCTGTATGTCACTGGTGCCTTTCAAGCTGCTACCCTGCTGCTGGAGCTCAGAGGGCGGGAGTCTGAGTAGGTGAGTCTGTGTGTGTGTTCTTTAAGAGAAACTGCTTGGTGCTCCAGCAGTTTCTTCCCTTGACTCAATCTCCACTGTTTTTTGCGGCCAGAATTTGTGGGGACTTACCTTCCTGGCACTGGAACCCTAGGCTAGGGGGCCTGACGTAGGGCTGGTACTCCTTGCTCCCTAGATACTCCTCCCAAATGTTTATCCACCACATGTGGAGTGAGGGACCAGCCTGTTCTGCATCTGCACCCCTCTTACCAGTCTGGTTGAATGTGGTTTCTTTAATTCCATAGTTTTCAGATTTCTACTCAACTCAATTTCTGACGGTTCCAAGTGATGGTTGTTCTTTATTTTAGTTGTAATTTTGATGTGGTTATGCAGAGAGGCAAGCCATGCAAGCCTATGCTGCCATCTTGCAGTGTGGGGCTTAGGATCTTAAGTGTCAAGGAAATGTTCCTTGAGAAACTGATATCTGAGCAGAGAGCCGAAGGATAATTAGAGTCAATTAGAGAAGGAGCTGGATGAAGTAACGTTTACGGCAGATTGAACACTATGTGTAAAGGCCTGGATATTAGGGAGCTTGATGTGACTAGGTTAGAATTTTGTGAAACAGTTGTAGAAAAAGGAAAAGTGAGATGATGAGAGAAAAGTAGAATTGCTGGGTAGTCTGAGGTTGATAATGGGCTTCAGAAAAGTCACAGTAGCAGTTCTCTGACCTGTTGTGTGACTTTCTTCATATGCACTGGGTATTTGGTTATTTGTACAATCAAAAGCTAATTAGTAATTGAGAAGCCAGTGTTCTCTTTCTCTCTGTAGAGCTTTGTGATGACTTTCTTCTGAGTCATTTTGTCTTCTGATCAAAGACTCCCTTCCACCACCACTTCCTGATTAAAATGTAAAACTTAACTCATAAGGAAGGAGTGGTCTGCAAAGGAAATCTCCCCACTTTGGTTACTCAGCTAATAAAGTAAAATGTAAATTAATCAGTTTTTAATGGGGACAAGTAATACAAGTAGTAGGATTTGGGCATTAACATCTTGATACTGTATTTTATTTAAGATTTTTATTTTAAATTTTAAGTTTTTAAAAATATTTTATTTATTTTTAGAGAGAGGGGAAGGGAGGGAGAAAGAGGGGAAATGAAACATCAGTGTGCGATTGCCTCTCGTGCACCCCCTACTGGGGACCTGGCCTGCAACCCAGGCGTGTGCCCTGACTGGGAATCGAACCAAAGTTACAAAGTTGGGAGATGGGGCATATCAGAAATACACTTAACATTTTAATGGAAAACCATGGGGTTATTAATTTTTTTTATCTCCCTTACAGCCCTCTCTATGCTATGCTAAGAAGGAATCTTGTTGCTTTAACCACTGCTACTGCAGGTATGATCTCATTTTATTTTTTCAGTCTGTATCATAGCTTTGCATTCAAGGGGGGCAAATGATGGGAAGGGAAAACAAGAAGGATCAAGGTGGAGATGGAATGTGTCTTGGCATGACTTGGAGGGACACCATTACACAGAATGTGATTACTATGCTATTTAACATTGCATTGTGAAAATTTTTCAATATATTAAAGATAGATTGTTATAAATGTGTGTGCCTCTTAGGCTTAGTAATTGTTAACATTTGACTACGTTTGCTTCATGTAGATATACTTTTAAAAGCTCTAACAGATTAGGACTTTTTTCTTTGAACATAACTATGTCATTATTATACCCAACGGTATAATAATAAACTAAGTAACTCCAGAATACCACCCAGTAGCCAGTTTATGTATAGCTACCTCCATTATATCAGAAATAACCTTTTACATTGGGCTTGTTCAAAGGTCACATTTGATGCAAAGCCCACACATTGCATTTGTTGCTAACACTCCTTTTGTTATGTCATTTATTTGGTGAAGAAATGATCATTTGTCATGTAACATTTTAGAGTTAGCAGATTGTATCCTTGTGATGTTGTTTAACGTGTTTCTCTGCTCTATTTTTGGTAAACTAGTAGTGCTTGAGTAGATCCAAGTTTAAGTTTTTGACTGATAAGGTTTCATAGGTGGTGCTTTGTACATCTATTGCATTACATCAGAGTCATGTAAGGTCTTGTATCCCTCTTTCAGTGATAAAGTTTTGTGGGCTCACATAGTATCAGCCTGATCCATCTATTATAAAGGTGCCCCAAGAACCTTTGACCTAATGATTTTAGTTTTCTGTTATCTGAACACTAATTTGTCTAACACTTTGCTTGATTCCATACCTTTTAAATACTGCCATTTTAGGTTACTAGGTGTGTACAGGAAATTGCTTGCTTTGGGTCTGAAGTGTGGTGTGTTAGAGATAAACGAGGCAGCTGAAATGTAACCCTGTCTGTCACTTGTTTCCAAGTAATGCACCTTTTTTCCTTCAAGATAGCACTTTAGGTTGGCTATTTTTCAATAGTTTTTTGAAACACATAGCTTGGAAAAGAATCTGTCCCTAATAAAGACTTACACTTTAAAGTGAGAGAAAATTTTGAAGCCTGTTGGTTTCATTGAGCCTTTGCCCACTTCACCCAGCTGTAAATTTCTGTTTAGGGGGAAGGCCTTGCAAATGATAGCTTGATTTGAAATTCAATCACTTGAGAAATAATATGGCTTTTCTGTGATACTTAACTACACGTTTGAAATACAGAGAATTTTATATTTGCTTCTGTACATTGCAGTAAAATTTGTTCTCTGATCTGTTCTCTGAATATCTAGAGTAGGTATAATTCTCACTTTTTGTCTCTTATTTTCTTTCTCACACACTCTTTGCAGAATTTAACATGCTGTTTCAATAACGAACATTTCTATAACAAACATTTCAATAGATCCTCACAACAACCCTGTGAGGAAGGTCTAGAGATGAAGAAACTGAGATTTTTTTAAATAAGAGTAATTTGTCCAGATTAGATGCCACTGATTAAGTGGTACAGGGGACACTTCTGATTGGCGAGCCCTTGATTTTTTTTTTTTTATTATGCCACACATTGCTTAACTCTTGCTTGTAACAGAATTTGCTTCAATTAATTTTTTAAACATTTTTTCTCTGAACGTTAAATCCTTAAAACGTTTTAATCTTTTCTTTGAAAATTTTGAACATTAAATATTTAAAACGTTTTATTTTTCAGCTTGTCACTTTGAAATAATTTCACCTGCAAAAAAAATTACAAAAGTATTATAAAGAATTCCTTATAGTCTTTACCTAGATTGCCCAAATGGTAACATCTTACGTAACCATTGTATAAGTAACTGTCTGCTCTGACTTGCACTTGAATTAGTACTTGTGGTTGATTTTTGTAAAATGGGTTACCTGCTCTGTGTTTTATTTGAAAGGACAAATGAGAAAGTGTTTTCCGTGTCACCTATTTTACACCTTTGCAACTGAGCTAAATCTTTTATTTTGGTAGTTGAAGAAAATATTATTTAAACTGAAGGGTTTTTTTTTTTTTTTTTTTTTTTTTTTTTTTTCAATCTTCATCCAAGGATATGTTTATTGATTTTAGAGAGAGCAGGCGAGAAGCATTGATATGAGAGAGAAATATTGATTGGTTGCCTCCTGTATGTGCCCCAACTGGGGATTGAACCCACCACCCAGGTGTGTGCTCTGACCAGGATTCAAGCCCCCAGCCTTTTTGGTGTATGGGACAATGCTCCAACCAACTGAGCCACCTGGCCAGGGAGACAGTGGTTCTTTTTTCCTCCAAATTTCCACATGCATCCTAATAAAATGAAATACATATGACAAACTTTGAATTTATTTTTAAAATTCTTTAGTGCATTGTAGTTTTCTCAGATAACTTTTTTTTTTTTTTTTTTTTTTTGCTTCTGATTGTTGTAACCTAAGTAAGGTGATAGGTTTTAGAATATAAATGACAATCAAATGATAGTTAAAAAAGTGCTTCATCTACATTATATGTTGACTGAGCTTGAAGACCACTGTGGTCAGAAAATGCAGATAGCTTCTCAGTTATCTCCGTTTATCTATAACAGTGCTTCTAGAAATAATGTCCTTTATAATTACAATTTTGAAAATGTTTGCTTTGTGCAAAACAACTGAATTATGAGGCCAGTTGTAGGATCTGTATTCTCTGCCAGTCTATTTAGATGAGGCTATTTAAAAAAAAATTCATTTATTTTCAGAGTGAAAGAGGGTAAGGTGGGGGGGGTTGATGGCTGAGGGTGGGAAGAGAGAAACATCGATTTGATGTTCCACTTATTTATGCATTCATTGGTAGATTCTTTTTTTTAAAAAAAGATTTTATTTATTTATTTTTAGAGAGCGGGGAAGGGAGGGCAAAAGGGAGAGAAACATCAATCAGTTGCCTCTCAAATACCCCCACCTGGGGACTTGACCTGCCACCCAAGCATGTGCCTTGACCAGGAATCAAACCCGTGACCTTCCAGTTTGCTAGCTGGTGCTCAATCCACTGACCCACACTAGCCAGGGCCTGGGGTTGATTCTTATATGTGCCCTGAGTGGGATTGAACCCACAGTCTTGGCGTATTGGGATGATGCTCTAACTAACTGAGCTGCTTGGTCAGGGCCTAGATGAGGATATTTTCCATAATATCTCTAGACCTGACTGATAGTAGTCAGTGAACCCAATCCATGATAGACTGACTTATAAGCATCTTAGTTATGTATAGACTGATACAATGAGTGGTCCAGATTATTAAACTCTCAGAAGCTAAGTTTTCACTTCCTGTTTGGTTCAAAATTTCCAGGTCCTTGAATACATTTCTTTCAGACTATCTAAGAATTTCTCTCAGGTTATTGTTTCCTGCGCATCTTTTTTACTGGCCTTGAAAAAAACTTTCTCTGCTTCTTCTTCCTTCTTGGGAAATGTTTATAGTACCTGGGGAAAATAAGACTTGTTGATTAAAAAACCTAATCTATATTCAGGTTGATGGGAATTTAAACTGTGAAATCATCATTGACGTTAGAATGTAAGTTTATATGGAGATGCTGTTGTGTTATGAAGCAATTGAGAAATTTCAGATTTTCAGATTTCATAACCTTTTATAATTTCTTAACATTTGAAAGTAAAAAATTAAATTAAAAAGCCAAACCTTTTTTTTGTTGTTGTTATTTACAGTTAGGCAAATTTGGTAATAAAATACCTGTAGGAAGAGATGGTAAAAATATGCCCCATTATTTCCTCTTGCAATCACTTTTCATATTAAAGTTTGAAAGCTTGTGTGGAAGAACATTTTTTTGGTCATTTTTCATCTTCCCCCACATTATATTTTGGTAATATATTTTGATTATAGCCTGTTTTGGTTTTTGCGCTTTTTACCAGTTTTGATTTTTCTGTTCCTTTTGGATGAGAGCCTTGTTCAACCAACATGGAGAAGTTCATCTCTAGGGACCAAACCTGGCTCCAGGGCTGTTTGCTGAGGTCCTTTTTGTGTGGAAAGAATGGTTATTACCAGGGAAGGTTTTCCTTTTGTTTTACTTGCTATCCAGATGCTGCTCAGACTCTCGCTATCGCACAGGATCAAAATCTGGATATTCCAAGTCAAGATCAACTGAAGGTAAAATCACCACATGGTGACTTCTTTTGTTGTACAGAGTGGCCCCTTCTCTGTACCTATGGATCTTGGCCTCCCAAGACCTTTTGCTTAATGTGGTAAGAATTTCATAAGAAAGGTTCTTGGGAGTTCACAGACCAGGGACAGAGTGAAAATTCTCTGTTCTATCCATAACAGAGCTCCAGGCTCTGAAACTTTCTTTGGGATGTAGCACTTCTGATCTTCAGTTTTTCCAGCTGCATTTTCTTTGTGTGCGCACCTGTGTGTGTGTGTGATGGTATATGTTCATAGGTGTGTGAAGAAACTGGTTTGATTTTAACAAACTTGTTGCAAGTAAGTTTAAGTTTATATCAGGCCGTTCCTTTTTCTTTCTTTTTTCTTTTTTACATTTTTGATATTTTATTTCTGCTAAATAACACTTCAGTTAGTCCTAAGACCCATCAAAAGAGAGAAAAAACAATTTTGTGCTTATTCTTATGTTTGTACTTGCACTCAACAGTTCAGTGACAAACTTAGATTTTGTTAATCAATTACAAATATTGATCCCAGTCTGCTGCTGTGCTTCTTTCTGCCACAATAAGTAGCTTATACTGTAAAAGAATCATCATCTTCATAGTTGCAGGCTATTTCTTAAAGCTTCCCCAAACCTGGGAAAACTTTATGATCATCTTGGTATATGGTGAGGATTTCTCATATTTTCTGAATTATACCTAATTTTGTAGATTAAAGGATTTATATTGATAGCCTATTTTTAACAGTAGATTTTGTTCTTTTGTGCAGAGATTCCCCTCCCACCCCCAGGTTTGGGATTCTCCTAGCTGTGTTCACAGTGGGTTGAGATGTTGCCTTTATTTGATGACTCCTGTGAACCTCAAGTTCTCTTTCTTGTGTGTAACCCATTGTGTTGCACACTAGCTATTGAGCCAGAACGGAACTGCTACATCCCCTGGTCTCAGTTGTTTCTGCTGCACTGATACACGCCTTTCCCTTCTTTTCAGCAAAGTGCAGAGGAAAGTTCCAGTTCCAGGAAAGGTACTGAAGAAGGCAGTATTCCCGCACTGCCTACCTTACAGTGCAAACAAGTTTCTAGAGAAAGTAAGTTTGGGATTAAGGCTGTGTAGACTTTTCTTTTTTGTTGATGACTTCTAGAAATAACATCTATCCAAATTAAGCGCTAGCTGTAATTAATGCTGTTATATAGACAACTCAAAAATAATAATGCTATCTCTTTGCATGTAAAGTGGGAGGGGCCTATGTCATACTTGCTTCTCATTCTTCTCTGAAAATCTTGTTTTCTATCCTTGTTACTATTGTTCACTTTGAAGAAGATGGTAGTGCTCTTTTAGCAGCTGACGATTACTGGGATGGTGCAGAGACACCGTCTTTAGCTAGCAAGCCTAATAGAAGATGGCTACACATTGATCAGTTTGCCAAGTGGTAACTTAGCTGCCTTGGCCTTTTAAACCTTGGCAGCCCTGTACGTATTTGGTTTGGTTAAAATTTTTATTTTGATTCATTTCCTTGATGCAAAGTTTCATAGGTTTTTGAAGTTTGAAAAATGATAAAATATACTTAGTATCTCAGAGTCGAGAATGAGACATAGGTGGCCTCATGGTTCTTTTGCCCTTGGGTGGTAGTTATCCGGTCTTTGCCATCCACACTAGATATAGTCTGGCTAGGTTAAATGAGTTCATTGAAGTTTCCCCTGAGCCCTATGTTATGAAATACATCCTAAAAACTTTTCTGCAAAAATGTATACAGTCAAAAATTCCCCAAAGGTATTTTATGGCATGATGGCTTCTAGTCTAGGCTCACATTTTGAGCAGTGGCAGGAAAGTTATACTGTAGAAATTGTTTTAAATGTTTAAATTAAAATTGTATCAGTTTATCAGCTGGGTTGTTTTCCTTAAGCTGCATTTGATTGCAAACTGAATATTGGGCTGTCTAATTGCCTTGGAGCTTATTCTAGTCTTATGGCATTAATTGTATAATTTTGTTTCTTTAAATGCAGTGTTTTGCTTATTTTCTACTTAGAAGGCTGTTTAAAATATAAGAACAGCCAATTCAAGAAACTATATGTATTTTATGATGTAAATTTTGAGAATAAATATCTTAATATTTTCAGGAAGATGTATAGATAAAAAGGACAGAATTTTTATATGTGGAAAGAATGGTCTGTTTCCATTTCCTGCATGAGAACTTACAGAGCTTAGACTAGGTGGAGACACTTTAATACTCATCTTAGGAGTTTGGTTTCTGATAACTTCAGCAGTGAGTGAGTAAAAAGGGAGTTGACGTTTCCCTGAGCACAGATAAACCTTTTAATAGGCAGGATCAACATAATTTGTAAGTAGGTGGGATAAATTTTTGTTCTAGCAGGGACCCATTATTACAAATTTTTTCACATGTATGTACTTCAGCACATTTAAACACCTGTGGTTGCCATTGGTATGTCTAGTGCATTGGGAGAAGAGGTAGAGGAGAGGGAGAAAGGAAAGGAGTAAAACACAACAAAAAAGATTGCACAATAGGAAAGAAAAAATTTTATGTGGTAGCAACAAATATGTTGGTAACTGCCTTGAATGTCATTTAGATGTAGGACAGAGGATCTTTTACGTGGAATATGTGCGGCCTTAATGTGTTTTGGATTTTTAGTACTTTTGGATTTTAGATATCTTAACTCTGAAAGAGCCCACTGATCCAGAAGGGACATACGTATATATTTATTTGGACATCCTAGAATTCGGCATTTTACAGTGGTTATTATTACCTGTCAAACATATGAATTATTGAGAAATGTCCCAAAATGTGTGGTACCAATGAGACTGCCTTGACAACCTTGTATTTGCCTGTGTTTTGTCCTGTATCACCTCCTATCTCAAGGGTCTGGCCACTGTACCATTACCACGTGCAGTCCAGTAGATCAGCTATTAGTAGACACCATGTACTAGAGCAAGACATTCTTTAGTTACTGCAGTGGTAGGAATGTTTAAAATGCCAGTAAGTGACCCCTAGAAACCATTTTAGAACAATGTCATTGTTTGGATGCTTTCAGAGTATACATTTCTTGATAAATGATTACCTATTTCTAGTGTTGTTACTTGCTAATGAAGTCTAAACGGGGAGGAGATTTGGGCTCTGCTACTAAGGTATTTGGTTTCTGAGTCTTTATTACTGGGAGTAGGAATTACTTTTTACTTATAAAGAGATTATAAGAATTATAAAGAGTCTTGATGCTTAAGGGTTGTGTACATAGTTGTTACCATCCTTTTCATTTGACTTCTGTAGATGAAGACTTGATAGAAAATTTAACCCACGATGAGACATCTAGGCTCGACCTCGGGCTTGAGGAGTGGGATGTAGCCGGCCTGCCTTGGTGGTTTTTAGGAAACTTGAGAAACAATTATACACCTAGAAGTAATGCCTCAACTGATTTACAGACAAATCGGGTAAATTTCTGTTTGAAGAGGAACTTTTTTTCCCCTTTTGAAAAGAGTAACATTCTTGGTTACTCTTGTCTGCACATGGCATGTTCTAAGAATTCTCATACAGTGCTGTGACTTGTGCCATCTGTACACAGAACATGCGCAGATCTGTATCTTTAGTCCTGACCTCTCCCCTAAACGCCCAACTTCCGTACCTAGCTGCCTACTTATGCATCACCTCTGCTTAGATGATCTGACATTTAACATGTTGAAACAGAACTTTTTTTTTTTAACTAAACACTCCTATCCAGCCTGTCCTTTGTAAGTCTACCTTCTACCACTTATTCCAGCCAAATATCAAGGAACGTGGTGGATTTCTTTCTCTGTCACATGCCACATTCAGGTTATCCAAAATGTCCGAAATCTAACCAACCACTTTTTATTACTTCTACTGCCATACCCTAATTTAAGCCATTATTATTCTGTTCCTTTATCTTATTTTATATTCTCCATTGTACTTCTCGCTTTGTAAAATGATTATTTTATTGTGTTTATGTATGCTTTGACTGTTTATCCCCACTGAAATGTAAGTCCAGGGCTTTTGTATTATTAACCACTCTATTCTGTTGCCTATTACCTAAAACAGTGTCTGACACATACTAATCATTCACTGAGTATTTGTTCAGTGAATGAGTGGGCATATTATGGCAAAGTAGTAAGTTATCTCTTATGAATATTGTAGAAAAGCATGTCATAAAATATCCATAGTTGAATGCAGAAAGAAAGTAATATTTAAAGGTGTTTAAGATCCGAAAGTGGAGAGGTTTGAGTTACTGTCATTATTTCTATTTCTTTAATAAACATTTGACCATTAAAGGAAGGAATAACTCATAATTAATAGAATGTTTTCTAGGTTCTCAGAGTACCACTTGTGGACATGAATTTAGAGAATGGATTCCATAAGCTCTTTAATACTGCTTCTCAGGTGTTAACACTGATGTACTGTTAAATCAGAAAACTCACTAGGCACCCGTACATCCATTAGCTTTTACATAGCAGGTGCCAGGTAGATATCTGCTGAATGAGTAGATGTCCATTGGAGAAAGACGAGGTGTTTGGAGACATGTGAGGACACTGAGTTTTGGGTTCATTTATGTTGGTTCAACATCTCTATAAGCCTCCAACTACAAAAACTCATGTTTGTTTTTTTCTGTTAGGATTTAGGAACTGCCATTGTTTCAGATACGACAGATGACGTGTGGTTTTTGAATGAGTCAGTATCAGAGCAGTTTGGTGTTGGAGTAAGAGTTGAAGCTGCTGGTACTGAACAAACAAGTGAAGAAGTAGGGAAAGTGAGAGACAAAATGGTATGTTGTGGAAATATTTCACATTGATTGTATTTATGTGTATGTAGAATGTATTCAGATCTGGTGATGTGACCTATACTATACCGCTTTGTACAACAAATAA
Organism: Anoura caudifer; assembly: GCA_004027475.1. Taxonomy (NCBI): domain Eukaryota; kingdom Metazoa; phylum Chordata; class Mammalia; order Chiroptera; family Phyllostomidae; genus Anoura; species Anoura caudifer. Next base: position 34,124 of record PVKU01000653.1, on the reverse strand, counting down.
CTCCCATAAATCCCCCCTTTTTTCTTCTTAATATTTTCTTATATTAATTTTCAGATTCATACCAAGTTAATCAAGGGTGTCTTCAAAATAGTCTAGGATTCCATGGATAAATCTCCTTCTTTGTTAGAAGCAATAATCTACCCTTTTCCTGTTTGTCTGGCTTCTCATGGTAGAGCTTTTTCTCCTGGAGGCCTTGCTTTGCTAATAAGGCCAAGTTCTAAATGGCCACAGTAGCCTGTAGGAAAAAAAAATCCTTATTTCTTGGACATCTCAGTGGCTTTCATAACCATTTTATACCCAATGGAAATAGGCAGATGAGTTTTTCCTAAATATTATAGGTGCTAAATGGGAGGCAGGTAGAATTCTGAGTGCACATGATGTGACTGCACCAAGATGGAGAGTCAGACAAGCATGTGCTCAAGTCTCAAACACAACTGGGCAGCAGACCCCAGTGCCTGACATGGTGAAGAATCTCAGTAAATATCCACTGAATAAATAGCAAAAAACAGACCTAAATTGGATACTTCTTTTAATTTAAGGAATTTTCATAGTAATTTGGGTTCCTGAAGGAGATAATCTCTGTGTTTGTGGTAGGCAGATAGATGCTTGGGTTCTCTTAGATGAGTTAGATGGGTAGCATTAGGAGGGAATGCAGGTGGCTAGAATGAAGACAAAGGTGACATTTGGAAACCTCTATAGAGAGATGGGACTTAAAATACTTGAACTTTTGTGAGAAATTTGCTATACAGAGAGTCATAATTGTATTATAATTGGTTTTATTCCATTTAATATGTCATAAAGGATTTTAACTTTTAGAATTTTATATTCTAAATTTTAAAATTCAGAAAACACTATCCATATTTCTTTTGTTTCCTGGTCTGTGGGCATTTTTTAAAAAAGATTTTATTTATTTACTCCTAGAAAGAAGGGAAGGGAGGGAGAAAGAGAGGGAGAGAAACATCAGTGTGTGGTTGCCTGTCAAGCTCCCTTTACTGGAGGCCTGGCCTGCAACCCAGGCATGTTCTCTGACTGGAAATTGAACCAGCGGTGGGCCCCCATCTCCCTCCCTGTTTTGCAGGCCAACACTCAGTCCACTGAACCACACCAGCCAGGGCTGCAGGTGTGTTTTTTGTGGAATAACCAGAGCATCACATATCTAGTTGTACTTTTGAATATGAAGAATAAAATTTTAAAATACTTTGTTTTCATTCTTTACATTTAAGTTACTTATTTTATATAGTCTTAAAATGCCTACATAGAGTCTTAAGATAAATTTCCACATTTAATTGTGGCTTTTCTGCTCAAATACTGTTTTGTTTTGTTTTTTAAGTCATAAATTTGGGCACCCTCTTCCCTCTGAGTGCAGAAGATATTTGGTAACCCTCTGGGTGCTAGGTGTGTACAGAACCGTGTTTTTGGTCTCATATTTGAGCTATCTCCTTTGAAAGTGGTAATGGTGGAGGCAGCATGTGAGCTTTCAGTGGAAGCTCTTTTGTCTTTTCTGGTCTCTGGTAATAACCTCATGTGAAATAGATAAACCTTACTAATAAGATGTCTTTGTCATCACAGGTGATTGAAGCAGGAAACGGTGATGACCTTGAGGACTCTCAGTCCATATGTGATGATACTGATGTAGAGGTTGCCTCTGAGGTACGAGTCTCTGGGAAAAGAGCCGTTCTGCACCCTTCATGTCTTCAGATGGTCGTACTCCAGCAGTTCGCTGTGAAGAATGCCATTTCCCCATCTTTATCTACCTTTCCTGGGTGATAAGACGTGTTGGTTTCTTTACATTTTGTTAAGAGATTTTTGTTGAAATTTCAGAAGAGATGACTTGATCTATCTTCTTCCTGCTTTGAAGAGGGATGACTTAAATGCTTCTTTGTGTGCCTTTCTCCCTGCCATAGAAACTCTTTGTGCACAATGTAGTGGGTACACAGTTACTCAGAATAGTCCTGCACTACTTTTCCTACCAGCGTCTCTGTAATGCCAAAGCTAGACTTACAAGTTGGCTACAATTCTTTGTCAAGTATAAAAATTACATTTTCAATGCTTTCTTAAAAAGAAATGGAAAGTGGCTTAATTTCCACACAGATTTATATTAATGGAGGGCTAATAAGTGAAGATTTAGTATTAAGGTTTCAGGTAATAGGTGTGGGTTTGTCAGCAATTTATAACTCGGTGTAGACCCATACGTGTTCCTTGTTTTTCTATTTTCATGCTAGCTTCGCATTTTCCTTTAAGTATTCTCCTGAGCTAACTCACTAAAAAAAAATGGGGTGATAAGGGAACGATAAAGAGGGGGTTTTACTTTTTGCTGCTTGGGGATAGAAAAATTTTAGGTTGACTCTGGTGTCGATCCCTCCCCCGACTCCCATCCCACCACTATTGACCATTATGGTAATAATTCATTGCAAATTATCTGTGCATAGCTAAGTAATAAAGTAGAATATATTGGTCCATTAAGTGTTCTTGACCATAATACAAATAGCAGAGTAAAGTGTTTATATCTTCATCAGACTTCTGTGGCTACTTAGACCCAGAGAACCTATTAAGCAAATAGACTGTTTTCATCCAGTCAGATGACATTGAATTAAACAAGCTCTATTACCTTATGTACTACTAGAAAAGTTGATGCCAATTAGACTATGACACACCACTGATTATGAATTCCAGATCTTTATGAAGTTCCTTTGAGTATTTGTGTAGTATTTGTATGGGATCGGAGAATCTTTCAACGGGCACAAGAGTGTTTTGAGGCTCTCTGGAGAACATCCCAGTTTAACAAATGGTGGAGTCCCTGTCTCTTGGTCTGGGCAGTTGAGTTATGACTTCCAAACTTAAAGTGCTTGGTGTTCATTTTGAAAGCAATCAGGTCAGCCTGTGTCAAATACAGTTATCTGCATTAAATACTCTTGACTTGTTCCAGGTAGCAGCCTTTGAATTACGCAAGGCATGTAAAATGTATTGAGCTCTAGGATCTCCTAATTTGAATATGGTGAAGTAGGAAAAATTCACTTGGCATTCAAGGATAAAAACATTCACTTTTCAGAGGGTATAAGTTGGGCATACAATTAGCTACCTGTGATCCTGAGAGCAGTGAGAAAGCATGAATACATATAGTAGTTTTTAAATCTCAGAATTGTAGCTTTTTTTTTTTTTGCCAGATGTTATAACATTTCTTAAATAGCAGGAAAGAATGAGAGTAGTATCCCTTCTTCATTCTGTATCTCTTAACTCAATATAAGAGTTAGTTTTACAAAAAGAAATGACCTAAAAAGAAGTCAGTGGGGGAAAAGTAAACTAAAACACCAAGATAATTAATTTAACTTTTTAAAAGATTACTATATCAAATTTTGGCTTGAATTGGCAATTGTGTAACTATCAAAGTGGCTGTACAATTTATTTTCATTCTAGGCTAGACCTGGGGCTTAGTGAAATGATGAGAATTTGGCCTACCTTCCCGTTCTCTCAGCATCCAGTTCCCTACCAAGTGAGTGTTAATTGGCTGCACTTATCTTTGTAGGATGAATGGCAGTGTACTGAGTGCAAGAAATTTAACTCTCCAAGCAAGAGGTACTGTTTTCGGTGCTGGGCCTTGAGGAAGGACTGGTATTCAGATTGTTCTAAGTTAACCCACTCTCTTTCCACGTCTGACATCACTGCCATGCCTGAAGAGAAGGAAAATGAAGGAATTGATGTCCCTGATTGTCGGAGAACCATATCGGCCCCAGTTGTTATACCTAAAGATGGATATAGAAAAGAAGAAAACCCCAGACTCTTTGATTCCTGCACCTCGGTGGAATTCTTGGATTTGGCTCATAGATCTGAAAGCCAAGAGACCATATCAAGCATGGGAGACCAATCGGCTGATCTTTTTAAACAGAGAACAGCTGTAGGAAACATGGAGGATTGCCGGAATCTTTTGAAGCCATGTAGTCTATGTGAGAAAAGACCACGAGATGGGAACATTATTCATGGGAAGACGAGCCACCTTGTCGCTTGTTTTCACTGTGCCCGAAGATTAAAGAAGGCTGGGGCTTCATGCCCTATTTGCAAGAAAGAGATTCAGTTGGTTATTAGGGTTTTTATAGCATAGCTGGATCAACGAATTACAAAAATATTAACAGGGCCAGAGCATGTAGCAAAACCTCAGTTTTGAGCATTTCCACTCTGCGTGACCTATGATGTCCATTCGTTTATTCATGTTTTTCAGGACATTTTTGCTTCCAAACATGGAAATTGAGAATGAATTCTTTAGAACTAGATCATTAATTTGGGGGCTCAGTTAACAGTGGGATTTTTCTAGATATAGGAAGTAAAACAAGGTTCTTTTATTTAGCATTGTATTTAATTTCTAGAGGATAAGGTTTGTTAAAATCCAAGAACTTTAAAACTAGAATGCACTCATATACTCAGTCCCTTTTATTTTGCACATGAGGCTGAAGGTCAAGTCAAAGTCAGACTGCAGAAAGTCAGAGCTAATACTAGAATCCAGATTCGTATTTTCAATCATATTTTCAGTAAATCTTTAAGCTATACTTGCTTCTCATTAGTTGTTAAATATTTAAATAGAGGTACTTGTTGAATTTGGAACAACCCATAACCCTAAAATACTGGAGAATATGACTTGGAAGCCAAAGTTGGCCTTTAGATAGAACAGTAGTTTTTAACAGTTTTTCCCAAAAGAGAGAAGGTCCTGTAAATGTCAGGCTTTCTTATATAATCAGGTAAGTGATTCCTCTTATTGGGAGGGGAAGTTAAAGGTGGCATTTTCTCTAATGTGGTCTTTTCTTGGGGAGTGCTGCTCACAGATCTGCCTCTAGAGACAGGGACAAGTCCTTCCCCCAGTAAGTGGGACTAGTCCTTTGAGTTTAATATTTTGTTAGGCTATGGAAAATATTTCAAAACTTCAGAAAGTTCAGTTACTTCCTTCCCTGTTACTCCCCCAGTGCTCCTTCCTTCATGTTAGTTTGACTGCCCTCAATTTTATTTTTTCCAGTCAAGTGTTTTTGCAAGTGATACCTTATGAGAGGCACGGAGAATTGGGGATCTGCATTAGGAGCCTATGATTTCCCCTTATATGAAGTTGCAGTTTTTTAGAAAACTTAAAATCTTAAAATTTTAGTCATGTTTGTAGATAGTTGATTTTGGTGCATCCTTGTACGGAATCCTCCTACGGTACTCAGCTTTCCTTCTTTTCTGCTTTGTTCATCTGGGTTTCTCACTCTTCCTGTTAGTACTAAGTACTTTGCTTAGAAGGTCCTTGGTCTGAGTGAGCTGAAAATATAATAAACCTACATGGGTTTGCTGTACCTCCATGGAGCCTTTTGAATGACTGAAACTGCTACAGAGAAATGTATCTGCAGAAAGAGGTAGTCAGTAATCCTTGGTATTTTATATAAATCCAAGATGCTGCTTCTGCAAAATGTTTTCCTTCATCCAGAATCCTTATGTAATGTCTTCTGGGAGTACAGTTCAGGAAGTAGAACTCATGAGTTCTTGGAGGTAGAACAAAATGGGTCAGGGATCCATAAAAGAGCCAAATATTGTTATCAGAGTAGTTTTTTACATGTTGATCTGTTTCAGATTTTGTTCTTTTTTCAATGCCTCTTTGTTATAGATTTTTATACTCACTGCCACTAAAGTAAGACATTTATATGTGAAGTCTTCATAGTTTGCTACTGTAAGGTAAACTTTTGACTTTCAAACACTACCGTTTATGTTCAGTTGTGTTTAGGATAACCATATGCTCTGGTTTGCTGGAAACTGGTGGTTCATCCCTGCTTTTCAGCATCCTATCTGGTTTGTCTTGTTTCTCCCCTTTCACTCTCACACGATTTTACTGAGATGTTAAATTATATTGTCTTCCTAGTCATCCACCCCTGAGTTGAGATCCTGACTGAGAGGAAAGGGTCTGTTACAGTAGGTGTCAGTGGAGTTTATCTTTTGTTCTGTATCGCGCCACAGAATTGTGATTGATCAAGTCATCGCACATTAGCATCAGATTTCTTGTTCTGTTTAAATTAGTGTTTGTGATCATGTTATCCTAGACAGAAAATTCAGAGCATCAGTGGTGAATCCTTACAAAAAACAGATTTATAGATTATAGCTAAAACTGTCTCCTGTCTTTTAATAACTCAGCTGTACTTGCACTGCACTTAGTACTTGGTATGTTTTTGTATTTGATACTTTAATCAGACTTTATACAAATTTAAGACCAAGACTTTAAACTGATGAAATCATTTCTGTAAAGCCAATGTGTGGAATATCATAGGTTCTCAGTTCTAGGCTTGAATAGTGTATGAGCGTCCAGCCAGCCTAGCTTCCAACCTGCCATCAACTTCTGAAACATAAAATTGAATCACTGCCAAGCGTTTAAAATATGCAGTTGTTTTAATAATTTATATATATTTAGATGTATATAATGCTTTGTAGGACATTATTTTTTTGTAAGAATTTATTTTTAAAGGTTAGGATCATTGGTAGCTTTTTAAATGCCAGTTCAATGCAATGTCACCTCCTTTGAAAAGTCATTAATGAGAAATTGGTGATTGTTAGGTTTTGGGTTTTGTCATATAGTGTTACCTCTTGGTTCTCTTTGGAAAGGAGGAAACTTGTTAACTAGCTCTTTGGTTTTATTTCCCACAGAGAGCTATGTAATCTGAAAGTATATGGCTTTAAATACTGTGAATCTTGTTTTCTGTTTAGCCAAGTACTTGCTTAAATTGTGGAGACCCATGTCCTAAAGAAGGACTCGTGCTGCTGGTTCTCCCATTGGGTGTACATGTGTGCACACACAGTATCAAGACCGATAATTCTTTCACTAAACATGGATGTAGATTAGAAACTAGCTGTGTTTAGAATCTATACTTCAAAGATAAAGGAACCTGTACATTCTTTCCTGTGCCAAAACTAAAATGTACGCTGTTTACAAATGCCTGGGATTTGCACTGAACACAGGGTATGCGGAGCTTACTTTGCCGGGATTTCCCAGGGTTGTGATTAGCAGAGCTGCAGCTTGTCATCTGAGGACAAATACTGGGAACCCTCAACTGGAAACGAGTATCTGAGGTGGTGGCTCAAGGGGCTCCCCAGAGCCTAATTTGGGGACAGTTTTTCTAGATTGCTTTTGACCTGTCCTTTCTGTTAACAGTTTTCTTTGTTTGCCATTGCTGTGTTATTCCTTCATAGGGGCCACCGTATCTTTTTTCTGCTGTGGGAGAATGTCCCAGTAGCACTTTAAGATCTTCTGATACAATGAACGAGCAATCCCAACAACAGTGCTGTTTGCGGTGAATGGTGTTGTTAAAGAAAACATTATAAATCTGTCCTTGGGTTTACTGTACCTCTATCAAGAGCTTTTTGAATGACTGAAAATGTTACAGAGAAAGAAGTGTATCTGCAGAAAAGGTGGTCAGTATTTCTTGGTAGCTTATCTGAAATGCAAGATGTTGCTTCTGCAGATGGTGTTCCTTTATCCAGGACCCTTACTGAACGTCTTCTGCGAGTGTAGCACAGGAAGTAGAGCTGAGCATTTCTTGGGGGTAGAATGAATCAGGGATATGAAAAAGGGCAAGTACTGGTATCAGCAATTTCTTTGTCAGAGCAGTTGTGGAATTAGGCAACTGCTTTATTGAAAATTGGCATTATCATTATAACAGCATGAGTTTATCAGTGCACCTACTTTGTTATCCCAGGGTGTTTTTTTAAGCAGTGATGAGTTGATGTCAGACAGTTCCCCCTCCTTTCTTCTTTACTGTGGCTCTTTTTCTTTTTTTCCTTTGGGGTTCAAAGTTATTCTCTGCTCTCAGGTATTGCTTGTATACCAGAGGCCTTCCATATACCATGCCTTTAGGTAAGAGTCCTCTTTCCAGTCGGTCCTGGGGAATGTTTCTGTTGCAGAGTTATTTGGTGGATTGTAGCAATAAGGAAGGGAAACTGTGACATCAGAGTGACTGATGTCACAACAACTTGTAATTGAAGCTCTTTTAGTGTCTGTCATGGGGAATAGGGCAATTAGCTCCCCTATGTCTCAGCATTAAGAAATTGAGGTCAACCTTCCATCTTCCTTATGTCTTTCTCCTTATAGGGTTATGTCTTTCTCCTTATAGTTGGTGATGGTCCTCCCTTTTAAAAGTAGCAGAGAATGTTTTCAAAGGGGAATGAAATGTTTCTGCCCCCTTGGCACTTGACAAGATAGGGGTCTTAAGCAGCCTATGAATGGGAGTCTCCTTAGTTTATAGCTGGATGCTGGTAAGAGCTTCTTATAGATAAGGAGTAAGATGATTCCACTGCCTTGAGTCCCAGTCCTAATCTTCCTACACCTCAGTTTTTCTCATTTGAAGTGATACACATTACTACCCTCTGTACCTCATAGTTTGTTGTGATAATTAAACTTGTAATAGCCTTGAACAAGATAGTACAAGTTGTTCATGCTTCTGGTAGACCAAGCTCTGAGGTTTTCATAAGGTGGGAAGAAAATGGCAATTTAAAATAACTCTGAACAGTTGCCTGTTCACTAAAATGATAAGCACCACTGAATAGCTGTGTGTCTTTTTGGTGTTTGCACTATGTAATGCTTTTAAAATACCTATTGATTCTGTTTTGCTTTTTTGTATAATAAACATTTTTAATTTTTCCATTTTGTGGTATCATTATTGGGGAAATATGTAAGTTTGTTTATATACAGCAAAATCTCATTTTTCTGTGTTGACATTCGAACTTTGGCCTGATTTGGGGATGTAGAGAATAGAATAGCTTTTGCCATAGAAGTTAGTGTACTTAGCTATGGCTGGTGTGGCTTGGTGGATTGGGCCCGTTTCCCAGTCTTCCTGCCTTCCCCGTGCTCTAAAAGTAAATAAATCTTAAAAAAATAGTTAGTGTACTCAAACAGCAACTTTTGGTATTTCCCCTTAGTTAGCGATAGAGTAATTATATTTCAGTTTTAGGCTCCCAATCCTGAAGGAAACCTCAAAATTTGGCAGAGTATTTTTAAACAGTGAACTGTGGAGTTTTTTCCCCACGAGAGATCTTGAGAATTAGAAACTATAGAGTCCCAGGCCTGCATGTCTGCAGTGATTTAGGCAAGCCCTCTCTAGGCACAAGTGTGTACGTAATCTTCTGAACGCATGAGCCCATGCTCTTTGTTACTGAAGAGATTTCAAATGGTGAGATGATGGGTTTGTCTGTTGGGGTTACAAAGAGTGCCTGGTGAATCGTGGCTAGTGTAAAGAGATACTGAGGGCTTCTCACAAAAGTACACATTAATTATAAGCTTAGCATCTGCTATGTTCTCTGCAGTGGTTCTTAAACTTTGGGGATTATAGCCCTTTTTGAAAAGCAAATGAAATTTAAGAAGTTTCATTTAAAAAATGCTGAACATTTTACGTTCACTTTCAGGAGCTATATTGAAGCCCTTGGTCTTCAGGTTTTGTTCCTGGGGATATTAAGGGACAAGGAGACTGCCCACAATAACCTTGTCAGCCCATGTGCTTTTCAAAATGTCATTCCCTTATCACTAAGGCCTTTAAGGTGAGTGGAACATGTGTTCAGTTGTCCTGAGCTTATGACCAACACATAGTTGCAGATTGGTGTGCACTGCACAACTTTGGGAGGAACCCTTCCTAGGTGCCTTAGGAATGATAGGACCTAAGGCTTCCGGTGCTGCTTGTATTGGCATTTAGTGTGGGCCTGGTACCTCTTGTGAAGCTGCAGCTGAGGAGACTCCAGTGCCCACCATGGCAGAAAAGCCCAGGAAAGGAGTCCAGACAGAACAGGGATCATACTGATTTGAAGGTGTTGGGTCAGATGGTTCTATGGTGCAGTGTAAGATTAAGAGACATACACTACATAGTAGTAAACTAATGAAAACCTGTTGTGAATGACAGGGTTTGTCGTTGAGGCAGATCAGATCTCTATTTGAAGGACAGCCAATCAATAAAACACACAACCGCACAGTTGGAAGTGGAGAATGAAGATACAATTGATGTGTTCCAGCCGCCGACAGGAGGTGTCTGCTGAAGAGGGAAGCTGCTCCAGAACGCTTCCTGCTGACCAAGAAGACATTTGCACTTGGAAAACTGCAGCTGGGCTCCTCCACATCCTGACTATGGCTTCTTTCACTCTCCCCTTCCCCATTTCTTTATTGTAGGTAAAGTGACTATGTAGGTGCACAAACATTTGTGTTTTTTGTTTAAATTGTATTTTTATTTTTTTAATATATTTCATTGATTATGCTATTACAGTTGTCCCATTTTCCCCCCTTCACTCCCCTCTGCCCTGCACACCCCCTCCCACCCACATTCCCCCCCTTTAGTTCATGTTCATGGGTCATACATATAAGTTCTTTGGCTTCTACATTTCCTATACTATTCTTAACCTCCCCATCTATTTTCTACCCACCATCTATGCTACTTATTCTCTGTACCTTCCTCCCTCTTCCCTCCCACTCCCCTGTTTCTAACCCTCCATGTGATCTCCATTTCTGCGGTTCTGTTCCTGTTCTACTTGTTTGCTTAGTTTGCTTTTTGTTTTTGTTTTAGGTGTGGTTGTTAATGATTGTGAGTTTGCTGTCATTTTACTGTTCATATTTTTTATCTTCTTTTTTCTTAGAGAAGCCCCTCTAACAGTTCATATAATAAGGGCTTGGTGATGATGAACTCCTTTAACTTGACCTTATCTGAGAAGCACTTTATCTGCCCTTCCATTCTAAACAAAAGCTTTGCTGGATAGAGCAATCTTCGATGTAGGTCCTTGTCTTTCATGACTTCGAATACTTCTTTCTAGCCCCTTCTTGCCTGCAAAGTTTCTTTTGAGAAATCAGCTGACAGTCTTATGGGAACTCCTTTGTAGGTAACTTTCTCCTTTTCTCTTGCTGCTTCTAGAATTCTCTCCTTCATTTTGATCTTGGGTAATGTAATTATGATGTGCCTTGGTGTGTTCCTCCTTGGGTCCACCTTCTTTGGGACTCTGAGCTTCCTGGACTTCCTGGACGTCTATCTCCTTTGCCAGATTGGGGAAGTTCTCCTTTATTACTTGTTCAAATAACTTTTTCACTTGTTGCTCTTCCTCTTCTCCTTCTGGTCCCCTACAGTTTGCATGTTGGGATGTTTAAAGATGTCCTGGAGGTTCCTAAGCCTCTCCTCATTTTTATGAATTCTTGTTTCTTCATTCTTTTCTGATTGGATGTTTCTTTCTTTTGGTTCACACCATTGATTTGAGTCCCAGTTTCCTTCCCATCACTATTGGTTCCTTGTACATTTTCCTTTGTTTCACTTAGTGTAGCCTTCATTTTTTCATCTAATTTGCGACCAAATTCAACCAATTGTGTGAGCATCCTGATTACCAGTGTTTTGAACTGTGCATCTGATAGGTTGCCTATCTCTTTGTCACTTAGTTGTATTTTTTCTGGAGCTTTGATCTGTTCTTTCATTTGGGCCATTTTTTTTTTTTTTTTGTCTTGATGCTCCTGTTACATAGTGATGGGCAGAGCCTTAGGTATTCACCAGGGTGGGGCAACCTGGCTATATGAGGGGGAGGGGTCTGAGAGGGAACAATGGCACTTGTTCCACTCTCTGCTGGTTTTCAGTCACTTGCCCCACTTCCCACAAGCAGAGTGGTCCCTTCTGGTGCTGATTCCTGGGTGGGTGGGTTTGTGTATGTTCTAGGACCCTGTGGGGGTCTGCGGTGAACTCTCCTGTGAAGCTGAGAGTTTCTTCCACTGCCTCAACCCCCACAGGTGTTTTCAGTTAGTGGTTTGAGGCTTTGTTTCCCTGCACTGGGGTCTTGGGTTGTTCTATCTCTCTTGCTCCCCAGTTGTTCATCCCGGTTTATCTGCACGTGCATGTGGGACCACCCAGTCCACAATCCACCACCTTGCCGTGTCCGCCAGCTGCTGCCTTGCTACAAGTCCTCTCTGCCCAGGGGCTGGTCTCCGCCCCTCCTATGGGTGAGGAATGAATTCTGGATGAATGTGTCTTCTTTAACTCCTTGGTTGTCAGACTTCCATACAGTTCAATTTTCTGTCAGTTCTGGTTGGGTTTTTTTTTTGTTTTTAAATTATTGTTGTCCTTCCTTTGGTTGTGTGAGGAGGCACAGTATGTCTACCTATGCCTCCATCTTGGCCAGAAGTCTGCATTTTTTAAACTAATTGGCTGCTCTGGTAGGTATGGCTCAGTGGGCTGGGTGTCATGCCACAAAGCAGAAAGTCGCTGTTCGATTCCTGGTCAGGACATGCCTGGGTTGCTGGTTCGGTCCCCAGTCAGGGCATGTGCAAGAGGCAACCAATCGATGTTTGTCTCGTTGATACTTTTCTTCCTCTCCCCTTCTCTCTCTCTAAAAAGAAATAAAATCTAAAAAATAAAATAAATTGGCCAATGTCATGTTTTGATCTATATTAAATGGAGATGGAATGGGGGAAAATACTGGTTCTGTGAATGTACCCCCTTTCTCCATTAGTGGAATGCTCATTCAGCTCTTAACTTTATATTCCAGTGAGATACTTTGCTCAAAAGAAGAACAACATAAAAGCCTTGCATACCTTGTTCATTTAGAGAATTTTAATTTTTTCCCCTCACTTGAGCCCTTGAGAATTACAGAATATACAATATTTACATGTCTAGAGTGATTTAAGCCAAGCCCTCTCTAGGTGCAGGTGTTTACATAATTTATCACAGTAGCCAAGGACAATTTTGCAACTGTATGAAGCTGCTACATGTAGGGTAACCTGTCTTTAAGTAAAGATAAATTAAAAGAAAGGAATCCTAGATAGTTTTTCCTTCGTCAAGTGTCTTGATGGTTAGATAAATTTCTTGTTTAAAATGAAAAAAAAATCAAAAGAAATGATATGCCCTGGAGATAGGTTGTCTACTCCTGAATGAGGCGGCCCTGGGGGGGTGGTGGTGGACGTGATACTGAAAATGCCAAGGGTAGCATTTCAAAAACAGAAAACAAGGAGCACCAGAGGTGAGAATGAGACCAGCTCTTTGTTACATGACCCTTTCCATGTCTGTGACTTCTTTAAGGTACTTAATGGTTCCAACTGAACAGCCTGTTTCCTGGGGTTTTGCATTCTGTCTATTCTATCTATGGTCTAGCATGGAGTTAGGGACAAAAGACTTTCCACATGGGCCGAGGAAGCAGCAAATGAAAGAACTGCGGGAGAGAGTGGCCTGCTTGGAGGAGAAGTTCCCTGTAACGAGTTAAGGATATGATTAGAGAAGTAATGAGAGATGGGGCTGGGGTGTGGAAGGGGCCGGTGATGAAGGTGTGATATGCCAAGCTAATTAATTTGAACCTTATCTTCAAGGCAGTGGAGAGCCATTAAAGGGTTTTAACCAGGGGTGTGATGTGACCTCATTTGCATTTTTGAAAGATCATTCTGGGTGCGTTGTTAAGGACAGACTGGAGTGCTGGCTAGAACAATTAGGCTGTGGCAGCAATCTGAGCTGTAAATGATAGTACGCCTACCCAATGTCAGTGGGCCTGAAGACAGCAATAGTAGATAGCATTTACTGAACACTTGTAGATGCTGACTTGTCATCTCTTATGCCCTGAGGCATTTAAGGCTTAGAGAAATAACAACCTGTCCAAGGCAACTAAGAACACAGTCAGTCAGTGGTTAAAACCGTTGTGTCTGAGTCAAAAGCCTGGAAGAGGTACATGGATTTGAGACTAATTGAAGTGGAAGTGACAGACTTCATGAATGTGGGAGTGAGGAAAAGGGAGGAGTGACGATGGGCTTGGGCAGGTGGTGGATGGTGGTGCCTTTCACTGCAGTAAAGAATACAGATAAAAGAATAGGTTTTTGGATGGTGGTGGTGGGGTAGAAAAAAACGATGAGTTTAATCATGGATTTGTGGACTTTGGGCATATGGGAAGGTCCAAATGGAAATGGAGCTCAGGAAAGATGTGGGCTGTAAATACTAAGTACCTCGTATGTATGTTGTGCTTTCTAGGTATTAGGGACACCATTGGGAAGGTGGTGAACGTGGCCCCCACACTCAGGGCTTAGGAAACCTAGTTAACACCTACTGTCGGTGTGGTGAGCGTTGTGTTGGGGGAACACTTGCTGCTATGACAACCGGAGGAGGGACCTCATTTAGTCATGGGCCTAGGAGCACACTCTTTGAACAAACGAGAAGCAGAGATCTGAAGGAAGGATAGGAGTTAATGAGGAGGGGAAGAGTGCCACAGAGAAGCAGGGACATACAAAGGCCTCTGGGTGAGGAAACAGTGATGTCTGTGAAGACTGTGAAGTTCAGATGAGGAGTTCCGGCCAAGATGGAGGTGTAGGTAGAAACCCTTCGCTTCCTCGAACAACCAGCAGGAGGATAGCAACCAATCTAAAATCAATAAACGGCCAAAGCGCCAGAAAATCAAACTGCATGGAACTCCAACAACCAAGGAATTAAAGAAAAATTCAACCAGAACAACCAGATCAGTAAGGTGGCGGACCATGGTGGCTGACTCAGAAAAACCATGCTAACTTGGTGGACCTGGCAGGTGGGGCTGGCTGAACGGGGAAACTGAGACTCAGAGCTGACTGTGGGCTGCAGCTGGGGTTGCCACAGCGGGAAAAACTCCCAGTATCAAAGGAGAGTTTGTTGGGAAGTGCGCTAGAACCAAGCAGGCGAGCCGCACTGTTCCCTCTCTGGCCCCTCCCCCACAGGCAGCACTGAAGCAGAGCAAGACCATTGCCCTGCCTGGGTGAATACCTAAGGCCCTGCCCTCTTACAACCTATCAGCTGCTCAGAGACAAAGAAGTATGGCCCAAATGAAAGAAAAGAGCAAAACCTCAGAAAGAGAACTAAGCAATGAGGAGATAGTCAACCTATCTGTTGGAGAATTTAAAGCCCTGGTAATCAAAATGCTCACAGAACTGATGGAGCTTGGTCAAAAAATGAAAAAACAAATGAAGGATACCCAAAATGAAATAAAAGCAAAATATTCAGGGAACCAACAGTGCCAGGAAGGAAACCAGGATGCAAAGCAACAATTTGGACCAAAAGGAAGAAATACCCAACCAGAACAAAATGAAAAAACAAGAATTCAAAAAAGTAAAGAGAATCTTACCAACCTCTGGGACAGCCTGGAATGTTCCAATATCCGAATTATAGGGGTGCCAGAAGGAGAAGAAAAACAGCAAGAAATTGAAAACTTATTTGAACAAATAATGAAGGAAAACTTCCCCAGTCTGGTGAAGGAAATAGACTTCTAGAAAGTCCAGGAAGCCCAGAGAATCCTAAAGAAGTTGGACCCAAAGAGAAACACACCAAGGCACATCATCATTAAGTTACCCAAAATTAAATATAAAGAGAGAATCCTAAAAGAAGCAAGGGGAAAGAAGAGTTACCTGCAAGATAGCTGATTTCTCAAAAGAAACCTTACGGGCAAGAAGGGGCTAGAAAGAAGTATTTGAAGTCATGAAAGGCAAGGACCTACATCCAAGATTACTCTATTCCAGCGAAGCTGTCATTTAGAATGGAAGGGCAGATAAAGTGCTTTCCAGATAAGGCCAAGGTAAAGGAGTACATCACCATCAAGCCTTTATTATATGAAATAAAGGGACTTATTTAAGAAAAGGAAGATCAAACATATGAATGTAAAATGACAATAAACTCAAAACTATCAACAATTGAACCTAAAAGAAAACAATACAATGAAAACAAAAACTAAGCAAACAACCAGAACAGGAACAGAATCAGAGAAATGGACATCACACAGAAGAAGTTCAGTGGGGAGGGGGAAGGGAGGAATAGGGGGAAAAGGTACAGGGAAGAAAAAGTATAATTAGTAGGCATAAAATAGACGGGGAGAGATAAAAAATGGTGTAGGAAACAGAACTCAAAGAACTTATATGTACAACCCATGGCCATGAACTAAGGTGGGGGGATGCTGGAAGGTTGGAGGGGCAGGGGGCAGATAAAGGGAGAAAAATTAGGAAAACTGTAATAGCATAATCAATAAAAAGTACTTTAAAAAAAGACTGAAGCTTATTGTGGCTGAAAACATGGAAAGAGGAGGGAGCTGGGTTAAGAATTTGGAAGGAGTGGAGGTCTGAAAGGTACTCTGGAGAATAGAGGAGAAAACAGACTAGGAAAATTGTGCAAGACGAATGCCTGAGACTATCCTATCTTTAGACCAGGGCTTCACAATTTCAGCACCATTGACATCCCAGGTGGGAAACTTCTTTGTTGTGGGAGGGGTCCTGTGCCTTGTAGGATGAGAAAATCGGCCCTGGTTGTAGGCCCAGCTGCTGAGTGCTTCAGGAGACAAGTCACACAGCTTGCAGATCCACGTGTGTTCTGGTCTCTCAGTTCTCCCTGGTTCTTCTGTTTTCCTCGCCGGCTCTGGAGAGGGTTGTGCTTCCTGCCCTACTGGCAGCAGGTTGTCAATGAGCAGTGAGTGGAAATGAGGTGTGCGACTTCTGAGCAGAAGTGCTGGGACTGTTGCCAGGGTCAGTCAATGCTCTTTTCCCTCAGCATAAGGCTAATGCACCCCAGAACGGGGCTGCTTCTCAGCTTGGTCCCAAGACTGATGAGGTCAGGGAGCAGAGAAGCGACGACCTGGCAGGGGGCAGAGAAACATTTTATTGGAAGTCACTGAAATTTGGGGGTTTGTTACCACACTGTAACTTAGGCTAAGCTGATGGGTACAGTGGGGAGCGACTCCAGGTGAGGGCAAGAACCAGGCATGGCATCAAGTGAGTGGCTGAAGCCTTGGAGGTGAAATTCCTTGTGGAGGCGGTCAACGAAGTTCTGTGAGGCTAGAGTTGGATGAGTCCCTCCCGTGCTGTGACATCACCAGGGTGGCAGGGCTGTAGGGATCCAAAGTCCAGAATGAACGAGGGAAAGTAGCTAGAAGGGATGACACAGTGAAGGAGGAGCAGGGAGAAGCCTCGGTCTCGGTGTCACAAGCGCAGAGATGTACGTGCAGAGGGATGATGTGTGGGCGCATCTCCTATGCTGAAGGTCCAGGAGGTGTGGGAAATGACTGCCAAGATTCTGGGGGGAAAGCCAGGCATCCTTTCAGGTAGAGAGGTGGAGGAAAGACAGGTTTGTGGCTACAGGCAGGGGATGCTTACCCTGAAGCAGACTGAAAGAGTAGTTCATAACTTGCGTGGGTCAAGAGGTGGCTGCTCTGGATCCTCTCTCCACAGAAAGAGTATATATAGAGCACAAACACACACACACACACACACACACACGCACACACGTAAATTTTATATCCAAACCCAGAAATCTTGTACACCCCCTGAAGCCCTCCGCGAACCCTAGTCAAGGCCCCTGTTACCAGTGGAACCGTGGCAAGCATCTGGATCGCCTGGAGAGCTCCGTCCATGGATACCTAGGTCCCGTTTCCATAGGCTACACTCGGTAGGCGTGCATTTCTGTCGGGGTCCCAGGTGACCCTGGGGTTTCGGACTGAGGAACCACACTCAGAACCACTGCTGCAGTAAAAATATGAGCGAGTGTCGAGAGGGAGAGGAACAGTAGGAAATTGCTAGAGAGAAGGTCATGGGGATAAGGATGGAGTTTTTCATTCTGCTGGACTCAAAACAATTTTTTGACTTCAGCTAGGCAAATACTCCAGCGTTTGTGCCGCACACACAGAAAACCTTTCAATGTGGAGAAAAGAGAGCGGAGCAAACACTCGTTTAGGGTTTAGGGCAAGGTGCACGAAACCAAATCTTTGCATGCCATGTCCTTCCAGGTCATTCTCTTCAGCACTCCCACTTTACGAAGAGGGGAAGTGATACTCACCTCTTGACTGATGAGCCGTCTTTCCTATTCTCACTCTGGGGCTCTTTCCTCTTCAGCAGTAACCCTTTAAAAAGGATCACTAGTGGGAAATAAGCCTGCATTTGAATGAAGTTAAGGATACGCGACACTTCCAGTGCACTAAATTGGGAAATCTTAAACCCAGCGAAGTGCACTGCTTAAGACTGGGTGAAGCCGCCGCCTAAACATGGGACGCGCTTCAGGGGTGACTGCATCTGCTTTCTCCTCTTGCTTCCCCCTCTCTCTAATGCTCATGATCAGGGTTTCTGGTATCCTCGGCACTGACTTAGAATTGCCAGTTAGCTACTTGATGGGTGACCATAATGTCGTTTAGTATCTCTAAGTCTCAGCTCCCCATCCGGAAAACAAAGCGTGAAGGACAAACGAGGTAACCCATGTGAGGTGCTTAGCCCCTGACCTCTTTCCTCTTCTTGCCTCCCTCGGAGCCAGGGCTTGCAGCTAGCTTCCTCAAACGTGAGTGACCAATCAGATTTCTGGCCTCTAACCAGCAGGTTAACTTTTACTTCCACCAGAGGGCACCAGTAACCTATGCAATAGCGGAAGGTCCCTTTGCCTTGAAAACGGAGTAGTTGAATTTGCCCCAGGATAACCCCTTAGGTCCGGATTTTCAACTTGTTTCATCTCATGGCACACATAAACTAATTACTAACATTCTGTGGTACACCAAAAAAAATGTTATTTGTAAAATATTTTTTGCCAATCTGAAAAAAAAGTGTAATTTTGATTCGCCCTACCAGAAGGCTATTGTTGTGTTGGCAGTTGTCCTTTTTTTGTTTGACAATCTAAGGGAAAAGTGGTCAGTGCCCCTGGCTAAATAGGCCGGTATTGCATGTTTTAAAAATTCTTATGGAAAAAAAAATTCTTGTGGCACTCCAGTTGAAAATCACCGCCCTAGGCTCAAGTCTTTATTTAAATATTCTTACCTGCTGGTGCTTGGAGGGATCATGTGTAAGATTCCTCTCAAGTCCAGGAGGGAAATCCAAAGAGAGAAGGTTAGTGTAAACTGTACTGTAACTCCAAAGCAGCCCCGAGAGAATCTCATTTCCATTTTTGATGTTGTCCATTTCTACCATCCAGTCTCTGTCTCTTCAGACTATCTGTAACCTAGTTACAAATTATTCTATAATAAGCCATTGCAATTCCTTTCTTCCTGGTTTATTCAAATGAACTGAATTGCTGGTTTTTCCCTTGAGGCACCGCCTCCCCCCTCGTGCCCCCAATCATGGCCAGCCTTCCTTCCCGAGGGGACAGGGGTATGGGTGGGGGAGGACCTATTTCTGAGCTTCAGCCTCACTACTGAGCCTCCCTCAGAAGCTGTTTCCCTGAATCCCTTTGTGGTGAGAGTCTACTCATCGACAGGTACCTATCACTAGAGGCTGTGTCTTGGGAGAAAGCTCTTTCTGCATCTGAGGAACAGGGGCAACTAGGAAAAGCATAGGCCACCAGATACCACAGCCTCCCTCAAAACATCACAGACTTTCCCTGGTCAGGTAGCTCAGCTGGTTAGAGTGTCATCCCAATACACCAAGGTTGTGAGTTCGATCCCCCTTCAGAGCACATACAAGAATCAGTGAGTGAATGCATAAAAAAGTAGAACAACAAATAAATGTTTCTTCTTTCTTTCTCCGTCTCTCTTTCTAAAATCAATAAATAAAAAATAAAAATCCCACAAACTTCAGGGGAGCAATGATATTAGTGTCTAGCTGTCTTACACACACTTTATTCTTTACCTGTCTTCTTTGTTTTTAATCGGATGGGGAAAGAAATACAGCCTCAGGTCAGCTTTCAGCACTGTTCCTGGGAATGCTGGCCCAGACAAGAGAGGCCTGGAAGAAAATTCAAAGGGTATGTCATGTACCCTATTAAGGGCACAGAGCCATAGAATATTTGGGATGGACTGGACTCCAGAAATCTAGAACCACCCTCCTCGTTCAGAGAGGAGAAACGACATGGTCAGGGTTGTGTGACTGGTTGATGGCACACCAGCTATTCTAGCAGAACTAGAGTTCAGTTCTGTGGGTAGGCACCCTCGTTCTTGTCTCGCTATTTTATAAATTAGTCATCATTATTTACATTCATCGTGTGCTTAGTATGTATCAAGTACCTGTTTTGTTTTATGTCATGTACTTGTCACAGCAACCCTACGAGAGAAACGTAGTATTATGTGAGTGAGCCATGTTATCCCTGTTTTGCAGAGGTGTGGAGAAGTTAAGTTAAAAATGTAGGAAACAATCAGCCAGTATTCCGTTTCAGAGTTTCTCCATGAGGGTTTTGGGTTTTTGTTTTTTTTTTTTTTTTTGGTTTGTTTTTCTGACTATCCCTTGCATAGCAGGGTACTTAGCATCTCTGGCTCTAAGCATGAATGGGCCCGCCAGTCATTATAACATCAAAAATTTCCAACTCCCCCCTCCCTCCCAAAGTAGACTAGAGGTGGTCCTCTTGTTCAGGACCATTGACCTAAATGCATGAGCACAGGAAAAGAAGTATTAAACAAAACCGCTTCGCTGGCTTGGTTATTTTTGTATTAATGAAGGTCATAAGGTAGAGGTAGGAGCAGGACAAGAGAAAGGAGATCCCGGGAGGTGGGCACCGTTCCAGAAGGCAGGAGGCTAAAGTATAAAGGAAGGAAATGAACCCTAGACAGAGGAGCTTTGTATGTGGTTCTGCTAGACCCTGGAGCGTGGGCAAGGTCTGGTCTCACAAACTCATACCTTTAGAGACAGCTGAGTCAGGGAACAAGAGGGAGGACTGGGGCTGGAGAAGCTGGAGAGCCACGCCCACATCGGGGGCGCCAGTTCAGCCTGGTGATTTCAGGTGGTAATGTGGGGTCATGGCTGCCAGCTTTTCCAATATTTCAGGAGACTCTGCCAGGCCAGATTTTTGTAGGAAATCTTTTCTGTGAATACAGGATTAAAAAAACAGTTTGAAACATTAGGCAGGCCAAAGAAGAAAGCCTATAGGTGAGTGTGGGTAGCCTGTGACCTGTGGGCCAGCTCCTCTGTGAGGTCCATTCTCCTCGAAGGTGCCACAAGGTATACCCGCCAAGCGGGGGGACAGGAGGGATGCCAGTTCCAGCACGCACAAGACCTTCACCACCTGTCTGAGCTGGCGAACAGCGCGGCAGGCTGGCAGAGGCGTTGTGAGCCTTCCCTGGGGCACTGCGCTGCAGCGGCTGGTGGACCCTGTCAGGGGAGCTCCGGTCCCTTCTGGACCTGAGATTCTGGACTCTGGGGCTGTCCTTCCCTGAAAGCAGGGCTGGGGATGTGAAAACTCTGGAGCGCATGGACTGCTCCCAGCTCAGGCCCCTGGCAGTGGCTTCATCACTTGGCCCTGTCATTTCCCCTGACATGTAGGAGTGGGGGAAGGAAGTTGCAGAGCCCCTGCTCCCTAGAGGCCCCTGCAGTTTACAAACCCAAGCTGCTTTTATTCTCTCTCAGCGAGTGGGTCCCTGACACCCACCGCCGAACTAAACTACCAATTTTCCAACCCAGCTGTTCAGCTACTCTGTGAGTTAAGTTTAAACTCACTTTTCTTTAAAACCCACTGGGAACTGTCTCCTTCCCCCATGCTCTTTCTCTCCCATTAATGGGGGGGCATGGGGTCGGGGGAGAGCAGGTTCTCAGGAAAGTGGTTCTAAACACATGGAATGCTGACGATCCTCCACGGGGCTCCAGCCACCTTCTGCTCTGGGGCCCTGATGGGATGGATGTTCAACTTATTTATAATGGAACCAAAACCCCAGGGCACTTGCTCTCCTGTTGTTTGGGGAAGGGCCTGCCAGGGCCTCTTGCTCTCTGGGAGGGGAGGGTAGCAGCACTTTCAAAGCGGCGCCTTTGTTGATTTCCAGCTCCTAGCAGTGGGAGAGTCCGATGGGAGGTAGCAGGGTTTTGCCACCCCAACTCTTGATGTGGAGGAGTTAAAAAACCAGGGCACCAAGTTAAAATCGACATGCTAGGAAATCTCTGTTTAGTTCTCCAGACTGAGCTGCAGTCCATAGCTGCTCTCTTTCCTGGCTTTGCCCACATCCCCAGGCCTGGCCACTGGGGCAGCTCGCAGGACAGGGGAGGCCCCAGCTCTGCTGCCCGTCCTCCCTGACCCATGTGCCCACACGTGCCAGTTCTCCTCTGTGCCTCTGAAACTTACCTGCTGCAGGCGGGGAGGAGGATGCAGGTAAAGGCTGCTGACAGCAGGCAGCACAGCGTGCAGAATGGAGTCTGAGGCCGGCACCAGGAAAGGCAGTGATCTGGCTCCACCGCACCTCGGACCTCTGCCGGCGTCCTCGGGAGTCAGCCCCGAGTCGTCATTTTCTTCTTCCTTCTCTGTTCAGCCTTGCACCTGGGCGCCCTCCCTGTCCGAGTCAGCTTCCCCTCCTCCACTAGGGCAGGAGAACCCCGATGGGCTGGGGGACCTAGGCGGTATTGCTGAGGAAGCGGCCTTTAGCCAGCTTACCTATACCACAGATTTTGAGAGTTGTGAACAGGAGCAGTGTTTCCAGACTTGGCTATCACACACGAACAAAATAAAAAATAACAAAACAAAACAACAATGAAGACCATATATGTGTGTGCACGTATGTGTGTGTATATGTTTGTGTGTGTATATATATATATTTTTTAAGATGAGGACTTTCATAGGGTTGCCAGCTTTTATTTCATCAAACAAGCACATCAAAAAGACACCAACTACTACTGCCACGGATCGCCACCACCCTTTCCTAAAGGAAAAACATGGCGCCGCAAATGTATGAAGGACATAATGCCTAATAAACCAAAGTCCTCTGAAATCACAAAGCTCCGTGGAGAAACTTCCCTCATTCTTACGTTTCTTATCTCATCCCAGGTGTAACATCTGAACCATGGACCCCCACAGCCCTCGGATGGGACTGGTGCCCGGGGCCCCTGGACTGCATAGCTTCCCTCCCGCTCTGCGCCCTTCCCAGTCTTTTCTGCTGGGGGCCCTGCCCGTGGAAGGTGCATGATTGTGCATGAGGGAAAGTTGTGAGAGACTTGGAAATGGGCGAAAAAAGATTACTGAGTGTCCTGTCTAGTTTCTGCTTGGATTATCTTTGCCTTTCATTTGTTGTCTTTGGCCTATTTTACAAATCCATAAATTGTAGAAAGCTGAGAATAATGCAAATGAGTTAGCCCCCGAGAAATGTGAATTGCTCCCAGTGGAGATTCAATGCATTACTGCAGTGTGGGCAGTGACCAGCCCTTAGCGAGTGACGTGCTGCGTTCCTGACGTTCCTGACGGCTTCTGCGTGGGTCTGCCCTTGGACTACCTTCTGAGCAACTGTAACATCTTACTAGTTCCCCCAGTATCGGATGGGTTCAATTAAGTCATTGACAGGTGTTAATTTTATATTTGTACAAGAGTCTTGATTTTACCTTTCGAAAACATCCTTTCACGATGGCTTGCCCCCAGGGCTGTGGTGAGGATGGCCCCAGGTCACGGAAAGGCCAGCGCCTGGCGCAGGGCCTGGCAGCGACATGCCTTTCATAGCTGGACAGCCCTTGCTTTTGCCTGGCTTCTGAGCCCCAGGGTTCTCTGTATGTTCACGAACAAGCAAACAACAATGTTTAAAAAATTATTTATTTATGTGAGAGGGAGAAACATCAGTTTGTTGTTCCATTTATTTGTGCATTCGTTGGTTGCTTCCGGTACGCGCCCTGAGCGGGAATCTAACCTGCAGCTTTGACGTATCAGGACAATGCTCTTAACCCACTTAGCTACGCAGCCAGGGCCCACCAAACAAAATCTTTTGATGAAACTTTTCACATTACAGTTTTGGTGACTTTGACTTCCCCATTTTCATATTGTAAAGTGGACTCTCAGGAAGAAATAATGCTGTCCCAGAGGGACAACTGTAATGGTGGAAATCCGGAGGGGTGCAGTACATTTTGAGACCCCTCCGCTCCCCGCTTTCCCCAGTGCTGGAAGCACCGGGCTTATCATGTTGAGGAGAATAGTTTCAACCTTGTTGAAACCAGGATCTTAAAGTATATACCTGTTAAATTTGCTCTCCCGATCTGTGAGCTGGATGTGTTTATCTCTGCTCCTGACGAGGAACTAGGAGAGGTTAAATGGCTTGCCCAAGGTTACACAGCGGGCAAGTTGTCTGAACTCAGGGTCTGAATCCAGAATTGTGGGTTTGAGCCGTGAGATAGCTGGTCAAGACTCTTCTCCCTCCCCAAACTCATCACCATGGCTGAAACCCACTGCCAAGTCTTTTATACCTGTGCAAAGATACCGGTTCCCTTAAAATGGAGATGACCTGGAAGGCATAGTACACTTGCAATGAAAATAATATCAGAAACAAACTCATCTGAACTGGGAAACAGGTTTTGACCCAAGGCTTAGGGCCCAGCCAGAGAAGAGCAGGGGAAGGTGAGAGCAGGGCTCCCCGCAGCTGGGGCCTCCGTGCTCTGTGGTCTCAGCGGTGGGGGTGGGGGCGGGGGAGAATTGACAGGCGCAGGAAGAAGCTGGGGAGGGTCACAGAACTAAATCGAGTAAGTCAGGGGAGAGAAACGAGCACTTAACGACCTCTGTCCTCGGACCCTGAACAACCAGGGAAAAGGAGTTTGCAGGCCTCACGGGCTGTAAGTGGAGTAAAGGCTTCCTAAGGTCGACCAGCCACAGCCATGCCCTCCTCTCTCACTGTCTGGGCCAAGGAGTTGCCATGTCTGGGACCAGATGTGACAGGCACATGGATGCTGGGATGGCCTGGAGGATGGAGGACAACGGGCCAGGCCAGTACAGCATCTCTGCCCAGCTGGAATACAGGGGGCTGGGTACATGGAAATCAGGTAAGTGGGTGAATTGGTGATGGATGAGGGTTTCCTGGCAAGTGTGACCTGTCCCTCTGTTGACCTAGTGGCTCTAGGGCCCCTTGTCATCCACTGATTGCTTTGTGATTAATGCATAAATCACTTATTCCCACCTTCTGCCCCTGCTCCATGCTCCACCAGCTCCCGTGGTGGACCCTTCTGCATGCAGGCAATTTACTCAGAAATTATTGTCCCTAGAATCTCTCGGCGTGTAGGCAGTGACCAGAATCTGCGTGGGATTCCCCTACGGAGCGCTGACCAAGGACAGGTGGACGAGTCAGCATTAGGAAGAGATGAAGCACCTGCCACGAGTAAAGCAGGGCCCAGTGTAGGCCAGAATCTGTCCTGCAGGGATCTCCCCTTCTTTGCTGCCCACTTTGGGGCTCAGCAGTAGAACCGCGAGTTCCCACAGGGTAGCCATTCCCTGGACCTGCCTGGGGTCCCATCGGAGTTCCACATGGGATGTGTGGCCTGACCCTGGTTTGTCGAACCAGAGAACTGCGTTTGGAGAACAGGGTGGCCTCTCTCCAGTCCCCAGCGCAAGCCAGGCAGCCCTGCCCCTATCCAGTAAGAAAACAAGTGGTCCCAAACGAACACTCTCACTATTTTTCAACACATATTTTCCTCACCTTGGCCTGAGATTCTAACCCGAAGACTGTTTATAAACTAGATTGGATGCTGATTTGGCTGCATGGACTTTGTTACTTACCAGAGCAGAAAAGACAGAGTGACATGCTGTTAACACTCATTCATTCAACAAATGTTTACTGAGTATTAGACAGGAGAGAGCAGATGTTTGTGTTAATTCATCGGGAAGAGCGTGCCATTGATAATGCCTTTGTGCTGTGTGCTCTTTCACGCTGCAGCAGAATTTAACTAGCCCTCACCCCACCACATCCCCCATTGCCACCCTGCCTTCCCCTACAGGGCAGATGACAAGGTTTTGCTCAGTCTGATGAAGTCTTGAAAAGGGAAAGTGGGAGACAAGTGCTCTCTTTGCAGAGGAAGGCCCGGGTTCTGAGTTCCTGAGAGAGAATGCTGTGATGGTTGAGGGGGACCTGAGCTCCTCCAGCAGGCCAAATGGGGGCTTCCAACGGAAACAGATCTTCTGGTGGCAAAGACTTAAGCCTTTCCAGGAGGGAGCCAGCTGCTGTGAGGATGAGGAGCCCGCACTCAGAGGCTGGAAGTCCCCTCCTGCGAGGAGCAGGGGGATTAGAGCTCAGCCCTGCCTTTCCTGGCTCTACACAAGGACAAAGGCTGCTGAGGGTGTCCTGCCTTCCGGCTCCCTCACTCCCCAGCTCTCCACTCTGCCTCCACTCCTCCCCTCCCCCGTTCACGGTCTAATCCTCCCACCCTCAGATGTGGCTTGGAGGACAACACACTGGGGACACTCTGGGTGGCAAAGCCAGGTGGGACCCATCTGGCTGCATGGGGAACTCACACCTCTGCTGTGGAAAGGAGCCCTCACCAGCTGGTCCGGTGGCACGTGGTCCCAGCAGAGATAATGGCCTGTGTGTATTTGGTGCCCTCTTCTAATCAGATATTTACAGAGATTACCTCTCAAACAGCAACCCTGTGAACTAGGCACGGTTACGACCCAATTTGGCATATGAGTAAACTGATTCACAGAGAAGTTAATGACTTGCCCTGGGTCATACAGCTCACAAATGGTGGGATGGGGACTCGAATCTGGGCAATTTGCCTCCAGAGTCCACATAGTGAACAGTATCTTTTCTTCCCTCCTCGCTGAGCATTCTTGTATGTCAGACTCTTTCAACTCCAAGTGACAGAAACCCAACCCAAGGATACTGCAGCCAGAGGCAGCGGCAAAGTCTTGGAGGCCCAAAAGGAAGGTGTGTGGTTAGTGAGGGTTGGGAGCCACCAGGGACAGGGATGGAGGGAAGTCACAGGAGGGATCTTCAGTCGGGCCAGGCGCGTGAAGGCAGGGGCTCACTGCAGCGGCACCAACGCCGGGCCTGCCACCCCGTGTCCTCCTCAGCCTGCGGTCTTCAGGTGCTCTCTTACTCCCAGCATTCTGCTCTTTCCTCATCTATTTTTGTGCGGTTTCCCAAATCTTCTTCTGCTTCCGACTCCCCTGGAAAGTCAGGGCTCCAGGGAGGGAGCTTTGATCTGTCTGGGTTCTGTGGGAGGGGCGGTCTCTGGTGCAGATTAAGTGTGTAGTTTGACACCTGTGCCCTCATAAGTCTGATTCTTTAATTAAAGATTCACTAGGCAGGGGTGGTGAGCCAGGCACTAGGAGCTGGCAGGGGCTGTGGGAGTGGATCATCGGATGGAAGCCTTCTTTCTTCAGGGGGTGTGGTCTCTGATTTATCTTTCTCGGTTGTGCCACTCCTCACTCCCACCCGTCCTGGCCTTGAGGTTTGAGTTCTCGCCCTGTTTGGGTGCTCAAGTTGTATAGAGCATCATCCTACTATGCCAAGGTTGCGGTTCAATCCCCAGTCTGGGCACATACAAGAATCAACCAATGAATGTATAAATAGGTGGAACAACAAATTGATGTTTCTCTCCCCCTCCCTTCCTCTCTCTCTAAAAATTCAATAAGTAAAAATTTTAAAAAAGTTTGAGTTCTCCCTGAATTCACACAGTGAACTGACTTAGAAGACAGAGCCACTGTCCCCCACCTTTACCCAACCACCACACTGGACGGAGCTGGGGATCAGAGGGGAAATTGTGACCTGATGACCTGGCCACGCTCCTACCAGTGAGTGGCTTTCTTTTGCTGCTCCTGGTGTGAACTTGAGCAAGCCACTGAACCTTCCTGGGCTTCTACATCATCCTTGATGTGTCAGCCAAGTGACTTGTGACTGCTCCTCCCAACCTTGTACTCAGGGAGCAGCTAAAGGACAAAAGGAACAGAGGAGACCCAGTAAGCAGAGGCCCCATTCGTCTTCCCCCTGAGATGCCTGGGTCAGAGGGCTCCCCTCCCCATCCGCCCCAGCAAAAGGGGCTTCCCCTATTTACCTTGGAATCTGCTGGGCTACTGCATTTGGGGCAAGGGATGCAGGGAGGAGAGGAGAGACTGGAGATGATGCCGTGGCAGAGGGAGTGGAGTGGGTGGGGGTGAGTGCTGCGAGCTGGCACACTTGGTAGAGATGGGCAAAGCTGCCATGAACACAGCCTCTTCCTTTCCCTCCCTCCCCTGCAGCCAGCTGCAGTGCTGACACCAGGGGTGCTTGGAGGGGTACAAGTCCATTTTGAGAGCTAGGAAGCAGAGGGGATGGGGGTGTGCAGGGAATAGCTTGACCAGCCAGATACCCCTGGAACCAGGGTCCTGTGAACGACAATGAGGTCCTGGCTTGAGATTTCTCCTTACAGCCCCTCTGCTGAATGCATGGGAACCCCGAGAATCAGGGGAGATGGGGTCTTGGAGGTCTCAAGGACAACTGCTTTGCTCCCCAGTGAGGAAGGGGAGACCAGAGGAGGGGGAGGGATGTGCTCAAGGCCTCAGAACTTGTAAGTTGCAGAGCTGAGAACTAGATCTGCTTGCTGAGGGTTTCAGATTCTAATCATCTCCCAAAAGTATTTCCCCTAAACCTAGCTAATACCTGAATAAACTAGGGTGGCTCTAGTGTGACTTCTGGTCACTGGGGCCTTCGACTCTGGCATCAGCGCTACATGGTACAGGTCAGAGCAGACTCCCTGTTTGACTTTGGCCAAACCTTTTTTTTCTTCTCCAGGCCAGGTTTCCTCACCTGGGGTCATTCATTCCACCTGCCTTCTTGTGCTTCACGGGGTCAGAGGCTAAAATGGGGCCATTCTGTCTTTTCAGACATCTACAATTTAATAACATGCTAATTCTTGACCCAGCCTGACAGGAGAGATTCTTAAATGTGCCTCTGAAACGTAGGGGACTTGGGCTTCACTGAGCCACATCGTTTTTCTGGGATCCCAGGTGGGACCCCAAGACCAGAGGGAGGGGCGGGGCTGTGAGGTGTCCCAGCGACACCGTGGGGCCCGGAGTGCCCATGCCTGGCTGAGACGCGCTGCAGCTCTGTGGATCTGAGAGGTAAAAGAGTTCACTTTTATTTTTTCACGTTCTACATTCTCCACATGTATTCTTCCACTTGGGCGTCACCCCCTCACCTGTTACTGTTGTCGCCCTTGGTTTATGCATGAGGAAGCTAAGGCTTGGGGACAGGAAATATGTCAAGTCACACAGCAGGTAAGTGGCAGCCAGGACTCAAACCAGGTTTGAAGGGTACCAAAGCCTTACTCCACCACACTCTGCCTCTGCTGGCCTTGAGGCCTTGGCCAGAGGGGGCGCTGTGGTGGCCCCGAGATGTACCCTCAGGGAGGCAGGGCAGGGTGGCCAGGGCTCCCTTCCCAGAAGGGAGAGAACAGATCCAATTGGCTGGGGTTGGGTCCTGCTGCCGGCTTTGCCAAAGCCCCTGGACAAGGCGGTGCTCAAACTGCCCGCCCTCAGGGGTCCCCTGGGGGAGCTGTTCCCACTTGCACTTCCACAATGCGTGGGCCTAGACCTTTTTTGTAGAACGTCTTTATGTTAATATGTTTACATTATTGTCGTTAACAGTAAATGCAGTTATCCCAGGACTTCTCCTTTATTCCCCTGTGCGGTCCCGGCGGGTGGGGGCTCCCTTACGCGTTGCCTAAGGCACCCGGTAGAGCCTGGCAAAGAGTAGCCGGTGAGCCAGGAATATTTGCAGAATGGACTGTTGATGATCATTTCTTAAGACTGTCAAGAGCGATTTCATATGTATTATCTTATTTGCCCACCCACTCAAATTCATACACATTTACTGGGCTGACAGCAATAGGCTGAGACTTCATTGGACTAATCACCCACCCTGTCTGTGCACTAGGAGCTCAGAGTTGGGGAGAAGAAGCAAAACAAAAACTGTGGACGCAGAAAACTGCGGTATGTGCAGCTGGGTGTCAGCGCAGGTGCTGGTGAAGCTCCAGGAGGAGCTCCGGCCCCGCCTGGGGGACAGAGGAGGCTTCAGGGTGCGCAGGGCTTTGTGGGGCAGGCGGGAGCCAGCCAGCCAGGCGGGCCAGGGGGAGAGGGGGCGCTGGAGGCAGGTTTTTGGGGCGATTGCACATGGTCAGTAGTTCAGTACTGCAGCTGCTGGGGTGGGGTGTGTTTTGAAGAACAGCAAGGGAGAAGGGAGAACAAACACCTTTGATTTGAACATGGAGCGCTTTGTATTTCTCAATAATGTGGATTATCTCAAATCAGCCTAAAATCAGCGGCAGTCGCAGCACCGAGGAGGGTTCAGTCTTTGTGAGGCTTTCTCTCAGGGGTTTATCTGTATCTTGTTGGACTGTCACCACAGCCTGAGAAGCAGGCACTGTTATCCCCCCCACTGTGTGGCAGGGGACACTGAGGCACTGAGAGGAGTGGTGGGCTCTGTCACCCTCACCCTAAGGTTGAAGACATGGAAGCTTGGGGGTTACGTGACATGTGTCTACTCCTGTGATATATAGTAGACCTGGTACTCAAACTCAGGCCGCTGGACTTCCGGCCTGCTGCTTTCCTGTAGAGGTCTCTGTGCCCTTCAGGACAAAATGTCTGGAGCAGAGCAAAGAACCAGATTGTGAGTGGAGACCGGTTTGGGTTGCCCTGGGATTTCTGCACACCACTGAAGGGGCCAGAGCAGGAACCCCTCAAGAGCAGTAACCCAGGCTGTGAGTGGAGCATTCTACTTGGTCAGCCAGCTGCTGGGAGTGCAGAGTCTATCTCCTGTCTCCGGGGCACAAGCTGCCCACGGAGCTCCAGGCATCCAGTCCTGTTATCTCACTCAGTTTGCACAGTCAGCCAGCTATCCCGAGTTCCTAACAGGTTCCAGTGTCCCTCTTGGGGATGCCCATTCCTCTAGACCCGCCGGTCCCAGTTTCTCCATCACCAAGGAAGCAGGAGCCTTTCTGTTGGTTTCCTCTGGCCAGGCCCTGCTTGAGCCCTAAGGTCCCTGATCTCCCCTGTCCTCCCTGGGCTGTGGTCTGCAGCACAAACACAGTCTCCGCTGTCCTTACCTCTGGCTTTTTGAACCTTCTCTAATGGAATTACCTCTGGGGAGGCCCGTGTTCCTTTCTGGCCAAAGCTGCAGGTGTTCCAACCTGCATCAAAGCACTCTCCAGTCTAATCCCCAATTTCTGGAACGGTTTTGTCTTTTCCTCTCTGCCTCACCTCTCTGGTCCTTCCTTCCCTTGGGGAGCTCAGAGCACTGCCCCTGGCCCCACCACCTTCCCTGACACCACAAACAGCTTCACCTTGGCCCTCCAGCCAGATGCCCAGTCTGTCTACTTGCCTCCAGCATGTTCCCTTCTACTCTCTGGCTCCCTCAACCCTAAAACATTCCTTGGTGACCTCTGTTTGCCACCTCACGTGGTTCTGGAATGACCCCTGTCTACCTGCTTCTCATGCTCACAGATCCTTAGTCGCTGAAGCAGGGAGCAGAGCAGACAGGTAACTGGTCTGAGGGTTAGTAGATCTGGTTTGCACCCTGGCCCCTGCCAGCAGCCATGTGCCCTTGACCATATTTTTGAGGTGTGTTGTACAGATTATGCCATCCAAATTATAAGACACTTAGTACTTGTACAGTAAGCTTTCAGCAAAGAGTAGCTATTTAACTGTTAATAATAAAGCCTTTTCAAAAGATTTCTGTGATAATGAATTTGAAAGTGGTTGGCAGCTGTACAGGGTCTTCCCTTTCATGACCAGAAGCACTCCGAGGGCAGGGAAGGAAACTTTCTGTTCGTGATGTCTGGTACAGGGAGGCTCTTGATATATGTGTGTATATTTACTTTTGGACGAATGAATAAACCTACAGTGTCCTCAATTCGGATTTCAGGATTGCTTTTTAGTGTGGACTTTTTCTAGTTATAAAAGTAATATATGTTTCATTGTAGAAAAATTGGAAAAAAAACTTTTAAAAACTAGGAAAACAAAACTAGCTGTCATCCTACTGCCTAGAGAAGCCACAGTTAACATTTTATTTATTTATTTATTTGAGAGAGGGGAAGGGAGGGAGAGAAGGATCTATGCGAGAGAGAAACATCAATTGGTTGCCTCCTGTATGCACCCTGACTGACCGAGGACTGAGCCCGCAACCCAGGCATGTGTCCTGACTGGGAATCAGACTGGTGATCTTTCACTTTTCAGGACGATGCCCAACCAACTGAGCCACACCACACCGATCAGGGCCACAGTTGAGGTTTTGATATGTTTCCCTGCAGCCTTTTTTCTGTACTTATATATATATATTTCCAAATTTTTATACTCTTGTCTTTCAGTTAACAAAATGAGCATTTTCCTGTGTTATTAAATAATCTTCATAGATATAATTTTAAGTGCTGTGTATATTATTCTGTAATATGAATGTATTCTAACTCATGTAACCAACAGACAATGAGTGATTGGATGTTTAAGTTGTTTCCATTTTCCACCGTATAAATAAGGCTGCAGTGAACAATGTGTATGTCTCTCAATTCAGATTTTTCTACCGGGAATAAATTCTGCAAAGTCAATTACTAGATCTCAGAGTGAATATTTGAAGGCCTCTGTTATGGTTAAATGGTTCTTCAGAGCGGTTGTGCTGATCGACCCTCCTTCCACTACCAAAGTATAAGAATTCTCACCACCCGAATATTATCGTTTAACATAGAATGATGTTTGCTAAATAGAGAACCCAGAACCTGCTTTTGTACGATGCTGTTCCTGCCGTAGACATGCACGGCACACTCAGTTGTGCCAGGGCTTCTCTACGTTGGCACTACCGGCCTTTGGGCTGGATGGTTCTGTGCTGGGGGCTGTCCTGTGCATTGCAGGGGGGTCAGCAGCGTCCCGGAGCTCCATCCACTGAATGCTGCTGGTAGCCTTCCCTGCCCCTTAGCTGTAACCAAAAATGTCTCCAGACATTGCCAAATATCCCCTGGGGAACAAAATGTCCCCTGGTTGAGAACAGCTCAGTTACACTGTGTTAACTCTTTATTGGTTGCAAGTAACAGAAACCAACTCTAAGCACAAATGGAAACTTTATTAGAAGAATCCTGGGTCTCGTGAAACCCAAGGGCCGAGATGCCGCTGGCCTTTTCTTTTCAGGTCTGACCATTCTCTTGCTGCAGACTGGCTTCCTCTGTATCCCTGCCTCCATGGAAGAAACGGCCACCACTAACATTTCTGAAGTTTCCATTCATCTTGCTTATGAGAAAGCCAGACCTCACTGGAATCTCTTGAATCCAAATCCATGTTCTGAAGGGAGAAATCTGATGGGCCCAGCTTGGGTTGCT
Source organism: Anoura caudifer (assembly GCA_004027475.1). Lineage (NCBI taxonomy): Eukaryota > Metazoa > Chordata > Mammalia > Chiroptera > Phyllostomidae > Anoura > Anoura caudifer. Next base: position 1,231 of record PVKU01000653.1, on the reverse strand, counting down.
GCTTGTCCAACCGTGTAGCTGTGCAGGGAGGAGAAAGCCCCTGGGAGTCTTGCTTGTACCACGTGGCTGTGCAGTTTGTGGAGAAGGGGCTGCTGGGAAGCTGATGCTCTCGGAGTCCCCTACACGGCCTTGTATCTGGGGGAGGGTTATCAAGTGCACGTGCACAGCCACAGGTATCCTCGCAGCACACTCCACCTGAGGGGCAGGGAGAGCCAGTTGGTGTCCCCACCCCGCCCAGCCTGGACTTACAGGTGTGGTAGGGAAACTGCTGGGCCACCCAGGCTTTGGTGCAGGGGACTTGCTGGGTAGAGGAGCCAGCTTCTCTGTGACTGACTGATAGGCTTCCTCTGGCAGGTCCAACTCAGTGAGCCCACAATAGAGCCAGGCGTTTGCAAATCCCCAAAGCTGTGTTACGTGGGAAACAACTGCTGGGCCGCCTTCATAAAGCCAGCTTTGGAGAGCGAAGCCACCGCGGCAGAGGGCCCTGTGCCACCCTGCACACCAAGTACTAGCCATTCAGCCCTGCCTCCCGGAAGGGAGGAGGCTGGTGTGAGGGCAGCCCCTGAGCACGGAGACCTGCCCACCCAAGGCCTTGGCTACTGGGAGGTGCAGAGGAAAGCTGTCCCCAAATGCACAGGAAAGACAAGCTCCATCCTGGTCTGCCCTCACCATGCGGTGACCTTGGATGAGTCATTTCCCTCGGGGCATCAGTATCTTTGTCAGAAATAGGAATGATACTTGCCCTGAAAAGGTATTTGCTAGGAAATTGCTTTCAAAACTTTATGTAAAAGCAGCGCAAGTCTAACGGTGATACAGGTATTTATGATCATTATTTCACTTCCGGGCGGGGGGCGGAATTCTCTAAATCCTTTGAGGCCACGTATTGGTGGACAGAACAGAGCCAGGGGCAGTGTTTCTTCTGAGTCATCCGTCCCAGGCCTGGAGCTGGTTCCAGATAGCTGCCGTAGGAACACTTCAGGGATGTGTCATCTAGAAGGACACCCAGGAGCCTGAAAATGAGTGCAGTCTCTTACCTGTATGATCACGGGCACATTACTTAACCTCTCTGGGCTTCAGGCTTGGGACTTGTGAAACGGGAACACCTGTGGCATTGACCTCTGAGGTTATTAACACACGTGAAGCACTGTGCCTGGCAGAGGGCCTCTGCTCCCTCAGTGTTTGCTCTGCTTATTCACACCACAACGTGCCAGGTGCCATGCCAGGTGCTGGC